>JANAVB010039216.1:3445954-3973454 GCA_029216955.1 Iris pallida
TATATAATACATGCACCTATATATATATATATCTATATATATGTATATATATATATAGTATATCTATATATATATTATAGTAGATATATATATATCTATAGATATATATATATATATCTATATATATATATATATTATATATAATATATATATATCTATATATATATGAGGAGGGATCCGCATCCCCTCATTTTTTGCATCCCCAAGCATCCCCATGTTACAACCGTTGATGTGCTTTAAGTCATCTAATCTTATCCGTTGGTAAATCAATGGTTAAGATTAGATGACTTAAAGCACCATCCAACGGTGTGAGTAGGGGATGCTTGGGATGCAAAAAGTGCGGGAATGTCTATCCTTCCTCTATATATATATATTATATTATATATAATATTATGTAATATTTATATATATATATATATATATATATATTTTGGAACCAGTAAATTATTTCTGGAATCGCTCCCACTGGGATTCGAACTCCTGACCACTCGGGCCGCATGCATCTCTCTTAACCACACTAGGCTAGAGGTCATCTGCTATATATATATATATACCATTCTATTTAGAAAACCCCTAATTAAAATCCTAACCTAATTTCTAGGGAATTCTACAAAGTTTGTGGGCAAAGTGTAGAGAATCTCCCCCTCTACAATAATTATGAAGACAATAAATGAAAAAGAGTAATAAATGAAGAATTAATTACATACCTAGGTTGGTTTTCTTGTAGGAAAGAAAAAGCTTGGGAAGAAGAAGGAAGTTTAGAGAGAGAGAGAGAGAGAGAGTTTGACTTAATGAAGAAGAAAAGGGGGGTTGTTCTTGGCCGACCATGTGGGGGGGGGGGGGGGGGGGGGGGGGTTATTGGGTTGTGGGTGTAATCCAATAACCCTCCAACCCATTAAACTTAGGTTGGGTTGGTTCGGGTTTGTTTCGGTTTGTTTCGGTTTAAATTCTAAATACTAATCAAGCTCTAAAATGACTAATTAAGCCATAAAAATAGGGTTTATGGTTTCTAGCCTAATTATGATAGTATGTGGCCAAGCCCAGCTAGTTTGTGGGTCCCACTAGGGTCCAGGCTACCCGGGTCTCCAACTTAAGTCCAAATTGGATAAAATTCAAACCAACTCAAATAAATCCCAAAAAATCACATAAAATAAATAAAAATTCCTAGATATTATAAAACTTGAAAATGATGAAAATACACATAATTCTAAAACTGGGGATGACAAATCTACCCTCCTTAAAAAAATTTGTCCTCGAAATTCAAACGGTCGTACTCTTCTCTAAGTCAAGCACCCAACAATCAAGGTCCACTAAATTTATCCTAAGTTATATAACATATAATCCAGGAAATCAGAACACATGCATGGTTTTAAATCTCTACAGTATCATGTTATTGCAGTCTTTATTGGGGTTTTCTATTTAATCTAGCATGATCATCACATATGGAAACTAAAGGTACTAAGAAAGCAATCATCAATCAATGGACGGAAAGAACGGGTAAAAGAAAGAGCAAGACCCTACCTCCTAGTCCAATGTGTACAGGATCCTCAACTGCCATCGCAAAAGCCTCGCCCTGGAGGGATATATCCCGCTGCTGGTGGAGGGCGTGATGCGGTGCCATAGGTGGCCTACCCTGTGCTCTATGAGCCGTACGGCGATGGTTCAAAGGACAATCCCTCGCCTGATGCCCCTCGGTGCCACAGTATAGACACACACCCAAACATCTCCTACAAACCTCCCAGAGATGTCCGAACCTCTTGCAGTAGTGGCAAGTAGGTGTCTGCTGCGTCGGTCCCTGCTGATGCTGCTGGGGCACCTGCTGAACTGGTGCCCTAATCGGAGCAGGAATCTGCTGCGAGCGTTGCGGAATAGAATGATGCTGGAGTTGAGGACGCTTAGCATCCCCTGCGCTGCTAGTAGTCCCCGAAAATAGATCACGGTCCCTCTTGGGCTTCAGGCCCCACTCCCGCTCTACCTTGTGGGCCTCCGCATAGATCTGGGTATAAGTCTCATAAAAGGAGGGAATGAGGATCTTGATGTCCCAGATCAGCCCCTCTCTGAAACGGCTTGCCCTGATCTCCGGGTCTCGAACCATGTACTCCGCGTATCGGCTCAGATGGCCGAACTCCGCGACGTACTCCTCCACTGATAAACTGCCCTGCTGCAGATCCTGGAACTGCAGTACCAGGTTGATCTTGTCCGTGGAGGAAAAGAACTTCTCCTTGAAGAGGAGCTTGAACTCTGCCCAAGTACGGCCCTCTCCATCTAGGGCTGGCTCGTTTCTGAACCAGGTGCGCGCAATGTCTAGCAACTGCAAACCCACCGCCTCGACCTTTAGGTCGTCTGCCAGGCGGGTTGCCCTCATCTAACACTCGATATCCTCGAGCCAATCATCTGCGTAGACCACACCCTCGGTCCCACTAAAGTCACGGGGCCCGAGCTTCTTGAAGTCCTGGATATCTCCGTACCTCGGACGCGTCCCATGATGCGGAGCCCTCTGCTCCACGGCTGCAAGGGCCAACTGATGGACATCCTCCATGCCCTGACGTATCGCGTCTGCCTGCCTCTGCTGAGCCTCGGCCTGGGCTCTCTGAGTCTCCAGCATCTGCTGGAGGAAGGTAAGCATCTGCCCCATATCTGTAGGCAGAGGAGGTGGAGGTGGAAGTATGTCTGCAACTAGCGGAGGAATCCGCTGCTGAGGAGGAAGAACGCCCCCGACAGCTTCTGCCGTGGCCCTCGGCACTGCGCCCGCAACCCTAGGGACGGTCATCGAGAGCGCTAGAGAAGTACCCCCGAGAGCCCCAACAGAAGTCCCATCTGCAGGGGAAGTGACCGGAGCCTGTCCGCCAGAGGTAGCAGACCTTTCCGTCTCTCCGTGCTCCTCACCAGGAGAATGAGTCATAACTATCCTGGAGACAAATTGAAAAGAGGATATCAATATGGCACATGAAGGCAATATCAAAGGAGGACAGCTAGAATGCAGTAAATCAATATCAAAGACGGTAAGCAAGATAAGCAAGAAAACATCCTACTGTGATTGAGCACTCTTAGCCTAAAGCCTATATCTTCTAAAACAATAGCAGGCTCGTAGCACCACTCTAAGTCGAGTACCACTACGACATCGTACTAATTGCGACTTCTGACCTGCGTGGGCCACCACTAAAATGTGTCACGACCCGCACCCTCTATAAGGGCACGTGTACGTAACAACGCCCAGCCCTCACCATAAAAATGACATGAAACGCTGTAGGTTTTTTACTCTAACAATAGTTTATATATAATATCAAAACATGTCGAGAATATGGTTAACTCCGAACAGAGGACAAGAAATGATAATATATGAATACTCAATCACAATTCTAAGATGATAAGGTAAAGACTGAAAGATAAAGACAACAAGATTATAAAATATAACCTGTCGAGATAAAGACAAAATAATATACAAGTCTAAGTCCAAGTCTCTAATACAATCCCAAAATATAATATAATAACAAGTAGTAAGCTGGATACAAGGTCCAGTCCAAAATGTCTAGTCTAACTAAACTAAGCTAGAGGCTCGTCGGGCGGAGCTAAGCCCTGCTGAACCAAGGTCTCCAAGTCTACGCCCACTACGTCAACCGGACCGTAGTAGGTAGGACAATCCTCCTCGCCACAATCTGTAAAATTTTGTCAACATATCCAGTCAGGATGGAACGAGCACAAATTTTAAATAACAATTCTAGTTAGACGATATTGAAAATATAGCAGTAAATAGAGAGAATCTACGAAGTAAATAATGTGTACATGGAATCATGGTAAGGCATGTCAAGGCTGTAATCTGAATGTAAGAACAGGAAAAACTGTATAAATCATGTACAAAAATCTGGAACTATATCTATGTGAGTTTAGTATTAGTTTTAACATGTGATCGGCTTAGAACTTGATACAATGTTTGGCCTGGCTAATCATACGTGAGTGTATGATTAACAGTATACAATGAGAATACTATAGTGATACAATGATGATACAATATAATACTATGGGGTATTGATCACATATCTACGCTAACACCCCCATCCCTGACTAATATAGTGGATCCAGTTATGACACGTCATGATACGTATTCTCTGAGGAGGTCGCGAGCCTACACAGGAATCGTATCTATACAATGAATAATAAACAATGAAGACTTGCCCAGTGTATACCATATATAAGAGGAATAACATCTTATGATGGGATCCAGACAAATATCAATCCGTATGAACAATGTGTCTAGAGAACAAGGATAATCTACACTAAATACTAGAAACAAAGACGATATCATAAAACAAAATATTATCAGAGAATATACTCGCCTGTACTATGATAGATAAGTCGACTGAGTCCAAGATCAGTGCCTCGAGGACCTATAGATAGAATACTATATCAATATAATGGTTTGGAAATAAAATTAAGTCATACTGAGTCAAAATAGGTCAAGACACGTCAAACTAAGTCAGTCTAGGTCAAACTAGATGGTACAGGGTTAATCTAAGTCATATTAGGCCTAACAAAGTCATACTAGGTCAAGACAGGTCCAGTTAGGTCTACCTTGGTCATAGGAGGATATTGGAAGTCAATCCGAATCAAACTAGGTCGAAAGTTGACTTACCGTTGACTTTTGGTCATCGGGTCAACTCTGGTCAACTCTAGGTCAATGGTGACAAATAGTTGACTTTTGGTCAACTGCTCAAGTTTAATAGAATTAGGACTAAATTGGGTAAAGTGTTGACCCATAGTTGACTTTTGGTCCAAAAAGTCAACCATGGTCAACCGAGGTCAAGACTACGTCTAGACGGCTATTTCTACTCATTAACAACCTCTACAACCTATATCCAAGTCCATCTTGGACTCGGAAACTCAAATCTTGGCCGTGGGCCAATATCCTATTTTATCCTTAAAAAGGATAAAATTCTAACTTAGGCAATTATCAAGTTAGCATACCTACGCTTGGTATTTTGACCCGATCTCCCTTGGGTAGTATGATACTAGCCTATAGGTTCATTACCTACCAAAATACCTAGGTAAAGTGGACATCCAGTCCATGATACGACCCATTGTCGGTATTTGAATATTTCAAGATACGCAATGGTACGGCACGATACCGGCGCCCTACGACCCCGATTTTTACTCGGAAGCCTATCCGCAAAATCTAATTCACGTATTCTAGGCCTACGCCAAGTTTCATCTCATTCCGATGCTCCGAGCTCAAATTCACTCTCCAACTCGACTCCCCTATAAAACTATTCTTCCTCTTTTCTCCCTAATCTTCCTATTCCTCTAATCCTTCTTCTTCTAACTTCTTCTTCCTATTCTTCTAACACTAATTCTTCTTCTTAACCTCTTCCTTACTCTCTCCTTCTAATCTTTTCTAATTTCTTCTCTTTCTTTTCCTAACTCCTTCTATTCTTCCTTCTACTTCTCTTTTAATCCTTTTCTTCTAACTTCTTCTTATTCTTTTCCTCTAATTCTTCCTCTAATTCTTCTTCTAACTATCTAATTTCTATATATATATATATATATATATATATATATATATATATATATATATATATATATAGGGGGGTAAAATGGGACTATATATATATATATGGTGGGGGGGGGGGGTTTATAGGGGGGTAAAATGAGACTAAAGGAGCTAGGGGGGATTGCTGCCATTGCAGCTGTTGCTTTGCTGCTACTTGCCTGCTGCTACTGCTGCATGCTAAGGCTGCTGCAGCTGCTGGTTCTTCTTCTTCTTCATCTTCTAACTTGATATATATATATCTATATATATATCAATACACCTATCTATCTAACCATCTATATATATATATATATATATATATATATATATATATATATATATATATATATATATATAGTTATCTAGATATCTATCTACACAAACACACACACTCATCTATAATATATAACTATATATATATATATAACTATATATATATATATATATATATATAGATATATATATAGTTATATATATATATAGATATAACTATATATATAACTATATATATATATATATATATATATATATATATATATATATATATATATATATATATATATATATATATATATATATATACATACACACACACATATCCATATACATATAAATACATACACATATCTATATATATATATATATATAAATACAAACACACACACACCCTCACACAACACAAACACATACACCTCTCACTACCACTCTCACATACCGCCACCACCACTCTCATGACAACACCACCACCACTCTCATTCCTCTACACACACACACACAAATTCAAATATATATATATATATATATATATATATATATATATATATATATATATATATATATATATATATATATATATATATATACCATTCTATTTAGAAAACCCCTAATTAAAACCCTAACCTAATTTCTAGGGAATCCTACAAAGTTTGTGGGCAAAGTGTAGAGAATCTCCCCATCTACAATAATTGTGAAGACAATAATGAAAAAGAGTAATAAATAAAGAATTAATTACATACCTAGGTTGGTTTTCTTGTAGGAAAGAAAAAGCTTCGGAAGAAGAAGGAAGTTTAGAGAGAGAGAGAGAGAGAGTTTGACTTAATGAGGAAGAAAGGGGAGGTTGTTCTTGACCGGCCATGTGTGTGTGTGTGTGGGGGGGGGGGGGGGGGGGGGGGGGGGGTTATTTGGTTGTGGGTGTGATCCAATAACCCTCCAACCCATTAAACTTAGGTTGGGTTGGTTCGGGTTTGGTTCGGTTTGTTTCGGTTTAAATTCTAAATACTAATCAAGCTCTAAAATGACTAATTAATCCATGGAAATAGGGTTTATGGTTTCTAGCCTAATTATGATAGTATGTGGGCCAAGCCCAGCTAGTTTGTGGGTCCCACTAGGGTCCAGGCTACCCGGATCTCCAACTTAAGTCCAAATTGGATAAAATTCAAACCAACTCAAATAAATCCCAAAAAATCACATAAAATAAATAAAAATTCTTGGAAATTATAAAACTTAAAAATGACGAAAATGTCCCTAATTCAAAAACTAGGGTGACAAGCTATGCCCGTGCGGCATCACGCCTTAGCGAGGACGATCGCTCCTACGGGAGCGGGACGTGACACTACCCCTGCCCCGAAACCCTAACCGTGTGTCCCCTACCCGACCCCCTCCCCCACCGCCACCCCCTCCCCCACCCCACAACCCCCTTCCCTACAGCACCCCCTCCCCGACAGTACCCACCCCCCATCCCCCCTCCCCCGACCCACCCCCCCGACAGCAAACCCCCACCCACCCCCTCCCCCCCGACAGCAAACACCTACCCCCTCCCCCTTACCCCCGACAGCAAACCCTAAACCCTACCCTGCCCCCGCCCCGCACCCAACACCATCCACCCCCCGTCCCCTCCCTCCATCACCGCCGGCCCCCGTGGCTGCCGGCCCACCCCCATGACCCGAAACCCTACCCCTGCCCCAAAACCCTAAACCCTACCTTGTCCCTGCCCTCAACAACCTCCCCCCCACCCCCGCTCCCTCCCCCCACCCCTCCGGCCCCAGCGACAGCTGACCCCCCACCAACCTGAAACCCTATATGTCATGCTAAACAGAGAGAGAGAGAGAGAGGGTGAGAGAGAGAGAGAGCATACCTGAGAGAGAGAGATATTCCGTCGGAGAGAGCTTCGCCGGAGAATGTGACCCGTTGGAGAGAGCTCGTCGGAGAAAGAGAAAGAGAGAGAGAGGGGGGGGGGGGGGGGGGAGAGAGAGAGAGAGAGTTTTTGGGGGGAATAAAAAATTTTCCCCCGTCGGTTCAATTTAAGTTAGGTTACAGTATTTAGCGACGGATTACCGACGGATATATCCGTCGGTGCATAGTCGCTAAATATCCACTAGATTACCGACGAAAAAGTCCGTCGCTAGATAGACGCTAATTTAGTACACCATTTTCTTCATATTTTGCCGCCACAATGTGTGACATATCACTACAACAAAAAGATCTATTAATGACGCTTGATAAGTGGTTGTCTTGACGGCTGATGTGGAAGCGTCATCAAAGCTCAGCAAGGCTAGAATCTATGACGATTTACATTAAAAACGTTATTGATAGTGCTCCAGTGATACGAGCGTTATAAAAAAAGTACAAAAATTTATGTCGAAATCTCGAACCTCCCGTAATTCTCCCACACTGAAGAAAAATTCTAAACCCTCTCTCTTTCTCCTTCTCCTTCTCCTCCCGCTCCCCAACTCCCCTCAGCCCACTCCCCGCTCCCCAATTCCCCTCAGCCCGCTCCCCGCTACCTAACTTTCCTCAGCCCGTTCCTCGCCTCCCTCGGTTACAGACTCTACCGCAGAGGGAAGGTTGTCACCGGCGTAGCCTTCACCACCGGTTTTGTCCTAAAATCTCGATCATTGCTTATTTTATGCCCTAAATTCTGCCTCGACATAATTTTAGTAAAATCTCCTAATTTTTGACAACCATTCATGCATCCATCTCTCCAAAATTAGGGTTCTTTTAGGGTTTCCCGACGTCTCCGTCCACGTCGGCGATGATCCGAAAAGGGCTGCATCATCGTTGGCTTCTCTTGATTAAGTGAGTGATTTTGATTTGGATTTTTTTCCCTAAAAAAAAATTGTTAGGAATTGTTCTATGTGTGCTTCATGTTCGATAAAATAATTGTAAGTACCAAATTCTTGTGTTATTTGATTTTTTTATATTTGTTCTTGTTCAAGGGAGTGTAATTGCATTTGGGGAGCCGAGTCCGCAGCCTCTCCACAGTCACAGCCGCGACCCGGCGAGGTGCTGTGCGTGCCTGCGAGCCGAGTTCGAAGCCTTCCTTCGGATTCTGACACTAAATTCTGGGGTATAAATCCTAAACTCTTGATTGATTTTAGTTTCTGAGTTTATTTTGTTTGTCGATGATGTTGTTGGATCTCGATCCCTACATAAAATAGGTTTCGATCGACTGATACGTGTTGGGTTCGATTTTGGCTTGACGATCCTACGATTGTCTTTATTTGTGAAGCGCGAATGATCTTTAGATCATGTTCGGTTCTTTACTTGTTGTTGGATCATTTTTGGTTTCTGGTTACCTAGCTGCTGTTGAAATTATTTGTGATGCATGTATTGTTGGTTTGGGTTTCTTGTATAAATTGTTGCTTGGGTTCTCCTTCCTATACTTGTTGTGGGATGTTGGTTTAGGTTTTCCCTATTACACATGTTGGGTTGGAAAAGATTTTTTTGCTGTAGGAGATATTTTACTATTTAGATTAAAATTGTTGGTTGGGTATCTATTATGCATGATGGGTTTAACTTGGTATGTGGGTGTTTTTGTTGGGAGCTTTTCGATATAAATCACATGCGGGTATATATTAGTTGGGAGTATTTCTATTTCGGGATTGATATCTCCATTAGCATGCATGTGTCGTTGATTTTGGGACTATGTTCACTATGCCATGCCTGGATGTTTTACTTTATTTGTCAGTTTCGGTTTTTATTAGAGTACTATGATACTCTTAGTGATGGTCGTTCGACCAAATGAACCAAAGCGTTGCAGATCATATCGGATACACTGGCTCCGTGTCGGGACGTGTCCTATACGTGTTATGGCACGCTAGTACAGCAGATGATGATTGATTCTTATCTGAGACATCTTATATATCTCATTTCATTTCTTGTCGTTGGTCGTAGTTTGTATGTTGGTACTGTTGGGTTGTTCATTCTGGGTGCAGATATGCTCGTGTTTGTACGAGACGATACTGGACACGGATGTGAGAATACCTTCGTGTCGATGATGTAGCCTCTCCACAGTTATAGCCACGACCCGGCGAGGCGCTGTGCGTGCCTGCGAGCCGAGTCCGAAGGCTCCTTTCGGATTTCGACACCAAATTCTGGGGTATAAATTCTAAACTCTTGATTGATTTCAGTTTTTATATAGGTTTATTTTATTTGTCGATGATGTTGTTGGATCTCGATCCCTACATAAAAAGGATTTCGATTGACTGATACGTGTTGGGTTCGATTTTGGCTTGACGATCCTACGATTGTCTTTGTTTGTGAAGCGGGAATGATCTTTAGATCATGTTCGGTTCTTTACTTGCTGTTGGATCATTTTTGGTTTCGGGTTACCTAGCTACTGTTGGAATTATTTATGATACATGCATTGTTGGTTTGGGTTTCTTGTATAAATTATTGCTTGGGTTCTCCTTTCTATACTTGTTGTGGGATGTTGGTTTAGGTTTTCCCTATTATACATGTTGGGTTGGGAAAGATTTCTTTGCTGTAGGAGATACTTTGCTATTTGGATTAAAATTGTTGGTTGGGTATCTATTATGCATGATGGGTTTAACTTGGTACTGTGGGTGTTTTTGTTGGAAGATTTTTGATATAAATCACATGCAGGTATATATTAGTTGGGAGTATTTCTATTTCAGGATTGATATCTCCATTAACATGCATGCGTCGTTGATTTTGGGACTACGTCCACTATGCCATGCCTGGATGTTTTACTTTATTTCGGTTTCGGTTTTTATTAGAGTACTCTGGTACTCTTGGTGATGGTCGTTCGACCAAATGAACCAAAGCGTTGCAGATCGTATTGGATACACTGGCTCCGTATCGGGACGTGTCCTATACGTATTATGGCACGCTAGTACAGCAAATGATGATTGATCCTTATCTGAGACATCTTATGTATCTCATTTCGTTTTTTATAGTTGGTCGTAGTTTGTATGTTGGTACTGTTGGGTTGTTCATTGTGGGTGCAGATACGCTCGTGTTTGTACGAGTCGATATTGGACACGGATGTGAGGATACCTTCGTGTCGATGATGTAGCCTCTCCACAGTTGCAGCCGCGACCCGGCGAGGCACTGTGCGTGTCTGCGAGCCGAGTCCGAAGGCTTCCTTCGGATTTCGACACCAATTTCTGGGGTATAAATTCTAAACTCTTGATTGATTTCAGTTTTTGGGTTTATTTTGTTTGTCGATGATGTTGTTGGATCTCGATCCCTACATAAAAAGAGTTTCGATCGACTGATACGTGTTGGGTTCAATTTTGGCTTGACGATCCTACGATTGTCTTTGTTTGTGAAGCGGGAATGATCTTTAGATCATGTTCGGTTCTTTACTTGTTGTTGGATCATTTTCGGTTTCGAGTTACCTAGCTGTTGTTGGAATTATTTGTGATGCATGCATTGTTGGTTTGGATTTCTTGTATAAATTGTTGCTTGGGTTCTCCTTCCTATACTTGTTGTGGGATGTTGGTTTAGGTTTTCCCTATTATACATGTTGGGTTGGGAAAGGTTTCTTTGCTGTAGGAGATGTTTTGCTATTTGGATTAAAATTGTTGGTTGGGTATCTATTATGCATGATGGGTTTAACTTGGTACTGTGGGTGTTTTTGTTGGGAGCTTTTCGATATAAATCACATGCGGGTATATATTAGTTGGGAGTATTTCTATTTCGGGAATGACATCTCCATTAGCATGCCTATATCGTTGATTTTGGGACTACGTCCACTATGTCATGCCTAGATGTTTTATTTTATTTGTCGGTTTCGATTTTTATTAGAGTACTTTGATACTCTCGGTTTTTCGATATAAATTACAGACTCTAAAATTGACAGACTCTAAAAGTGAGGGTTTTGCTTTCTTTTTCAGGGTTTTGCTATACGTACATGTACTATGGACAGTCTTCATGTGACCAAGTTGAAGCGTTATAAGTGTGCTTCTTCGCTACAGTATCTGTGAGATTTTTGATGTCGATAGTTTTAATGTAGCTAAAGTATACTCTATATTAGATACTCTATATATTTTGAGAAGATGTATATAATGAAATGGAGAAATGTAGAATGGTTGCTAAAATACTCTATTTTGAGACAGTGAAATGGAGAATGGTACTTTATATTACATTTCAATACTTTGTTGTGAATATGGTTCAAAGTGGTTGTTTTCGAATTGAATTGAGCAGCGTTTGGAATGTCATGTAGTATAGAGCGTTATAAATGTGATACAACGACCATATACAACAGTTTTTCATAACTATCCATAACGCTTTGAAAATAAAACGTAGCAGAAATTCAACCTATTAATGACGGTTTTGGATGAATTATCTATAACGCTTTTAAAAACATTTATAACACCCGATTTCATAACGCTTGGACTGTGAAAAAAAGCGTCATGGTTTGCAATTAATGACGCTTTTTAGCCGTCATTAAAAGGTATTTTTGTTGTAGTGTATTAGCGACGGACATGAATTCGTCGCTAAAGTTGCGTCAAATGCGCGACGGATGTGCGACTTATTTTGACGCAAAAAAACTAAAAAAATTATCCATTTCTTTCTGACGGTAGCCCGTCACAACGTAGTCGCGAGACTGTCGCTATCGCCGACGGATACGATCCGTCGCTAATCTTCCGTCGCCAAATTGTTGTATTTTAGTAGTGCATCCACATTCGATACCAGATAAGTACCATGCTTTATGCACATTATTGAAGGCCCACATTTTCTCTTGAACTGTGTAATTATTAGTGAAATATATCTCCCATATCTTGAGTTGGCTGCTCCTCTTGATCTCCTTCTCGACTTTGAACTACTAAAATCAAAGTCCTTACGGCAATTTCCCAATAGACCTTCCAAACCTGACTGCCTCAAATGCCTTAATCATTATCGTACGCGTTTATACTCAGTTCTCGCAAACAACTTTTGCTATCTTCCAAAGTCATCGGTGAAATCGTTTACATTATATCCTTCAAATTTTTAGACTTATAATAACCAGTCAAATCCGAATCTCTTATTATGCATAACTCGTTACACTCTTCCGACTATAATATTAATCACGATAATATTATTTGAAATCCGACCAAGTATAATCTTGTTTTCATTTAATCCTCCAAACACATTCGATTTCATCGACACACAAATTTATTTTTGATCACCAACTTTCTTCTATGCTTAAAATCCAATCCAACAAATTTGATTTGTTCAATCAACATATGATAACTCATCCGATCAATCCTTCATCACTATTTTTCCTATGCATACAATTTTACAAATTTTCTCTTATCACATCTCGATCCTCCCTTCAATCTCATTTGGATTTAACATACCACTTGAGTTGAATCGTGCACATATTTAAGATATTTCTGAAATATATGCATTTCAACTAAGGCTCGTGATAGAGAATTCGAATAAAACTGACACATGCAATTTTCATCCTCAAGAACTAACTTGACTTCTTTGAAACACTAGTTCATCTTTAATCGACAACTTTCTTCCATGCGAGAAAATCTGATTCCATATAATTGAATCATCATGTCAACCAAACATCAATATCCAATTTTATAATTCCATCTAAACCTATCGATCATTCAAATTATTCTAAGATCATCTGTCCAACTTTCAAGTCCCACTTCTATAGCTAGCTACCCCCAGCTCTATAATCTATCCAAACAACTCTCATTAGGGTCAATCATATAATTCTCTCTCCGTATAGGGATGTCTTGCTTAACCGCTAGGCTATCTTTACTAGGCTAAATTTAAAGTCAGTGTTAGGATCACCATTCCCAAATAACAATATCAAAACACTCATCCCCTAATTCTAAGGTCAAACCTTATTCGACAGTACATGATCTTCTACCCAAATTCCAATCACTCTGATTTCTAAACTTCGAACATAAATTTTTTCTATCCGAATTTGCAACTTTAAGTCCATTGGGTCCGAGTCATTCAACAAAGCCATCATAGAGAAATTCTATTCACGATCATCCTCAATTCTACTATGTTTCAACGACACACTCACAACTCTCAAAAATGTATCTTCGATTCATTGAATAAATCTTTCAATCCAAATTCATATACCTCGATTACATAATCACAAGTCATAATCCATCGATCATAAGCAGTATTATATATTCCAAATCTCAAGTCGTAGCATCTCAATCAAAATTTATCGATCATCATAATTTTCCTCAAATCCAAATCATACTAATCATCAATCTCGTATATCTATCTTATCGCAAAATCGTAAAACCGCCTACTATCAATACTCTGAGTCAAAACAATCCGCATACTAATGATCCTACAATCCAATTTAATCGAATCACGTCGACGTGTTCATCCTCTAATTTTGTCAACATTTTTATTTTATATAGTCCAAATAGTATTCATTCACGCAAACTTCAAGTTCATATTATCGAGTTATCCAAACATTTGATATTATTAAGTAGTCCATCAATTTTTAATTTATATTATTCGTACAAATGATAACATTCGACATGATCATCATTTCTCGAATCAGAGTACCACCGAGTTATCGTACATCGATCTTTGATACGTCTCAAGACCATTGGTGATATACATAACATAAACTTTGAGTCGTGCAACTAATGCTATCATCCGAACTAGATATACAATAATTAATCTCCTTGACATTCAAGATCAATTTCGATATAGCTTTCCCTCGAAATAATTATATGGTCAATTCTTTCGACTCAAAATCACATTTGTTTTGCCTTCTATCGTAAGTCATCGAGCATTTTTTTTGATCCCTAGCATCATTTTTGTATCTTCAAATAAGTTTTCATGCACGCTAACTTCCAAACGTGCTATTTGTTCTTAGTCAAATTATTAAACTTAATTTCCTTCAGCTTCGTACTAACATTTTCATATATGATCCATATTAATTTCTCGACTGAGTCATTCGTTCGTTACACCTTAATTTTCTTCGATTAAACTATATATTCTATTATTTTGTAATTCATACTTGGTGCAATCCAATCTGGTGTGCGTCGTTTCTTGTTCGTCTAAGTCAAACTCATATAAAATATCTAAAGTCATGTCTAACACTTTGATAATCATTCTAAGGCTTTGCACTTTCACTTCGCTTGCTGATAGACTCGTTAGTCACCCTAATCCTCAATTGATCAAATCTTCCCAAGGCTATCCCATATATCACTCAGGGATGAAGTTACAAGACAAATTCTTGAAACAATTGCTCGAATCACAACTGATCACTTTGAATCTCCATTCGAACCGTTCCTCAAAATACAAGCACGATCAATCTATATCATATTGACGATATCATCGTTCAATAGCACGCCTATCATTACTACCCAGTATCTCATGAATCTACTCATACCGATCATTATCTAAAACATTTTGACCTCGCACACAACTTGCTAACTTCGACGCAAATCTAGGTGTATATGCCTAGCACAACCCAGCCAACAAGCCTTACGTGAAACTATCTTTTGATCAATACGATGCCAACGTGTGATTGTATAAATTATATATAGACTTATTGTATGAAATATTTCGTGAAGCATTGAGAGATAGCGCACCAACAACATTGATTGCGAAAACAAAATTTAGTACTATGACAACATCAAAGTTAAAGAATTTAATCAAAATTTTTAAGGACGTAAACCGTGCTCTGATACCATTATGTCACATCCCGGTTTCACAGAACTGATCATCTTCGCTAGTGTGTGATGCCGTCGAGCCCACTTTGTGCTCGCGCAAGACGAATACCATAACAATTGATTATGCATCATAGCGACATGGTCGTCGTATAAATATTCCAAGCAGAGAAGTAGAATAACGCAAGAAGTATAGAAAATAAGTCATCTTTATTTATACTGAAAATATAAGATTTCAATGGCTCGGGGCAAAGATTACAATTCACTCAAGCTCACACTCCCCCTTACTACAATCACTCAGCTTTTCTCATATCTCAATACAAATGATTATCATGTCCGAAGACTTACAACTTACGAATATTTCAGAAGGCAATGTCTATACATTATGTCCCATATAGGTGAAGACTCCAATGCGATCATACGCCTCGAAACGCAAAAAATTCTATGCCTCGGTGCGTCCGAGCGAGCTCCGTCCCGAACGAACAAGTACTTGAAATCTGCGCATGAAAATTGGTAGGGTTTCAGATCACAACCGTACTGGTAGGGAGGAGGGGTTATCTCACCCACCCATACAAAACTAACACGTTATTTTAGTTAGTGCAATTAACTTATTCTTTTGTGTTCTTTCTAGTTTTACCTTAGGATCAATTTCGATACATAGGCTCTTGGCCTACTCGTGTGGCAACCGACGTAATCAAGCTTCAAATCCTTATGACCGTGCTACAAAATTCATTTAGGCAAATATCGTGGCCGTGCCTCGCAGCAACGTGAATCATACTCGTGGTTGCCCTTTCGAATGACTCAAACATGATCTCATAAACTTGTGTCAATGACTCAAACATCCGAAGTCAGATCTCGTGCCGAAGCACGTGTCTCTAATATAGCCAAATCCTATGTTTCATAAAAGTTGTGTTGAAAACCATGCGCACATTTATTTACTCATTCGTGTCGTGCTTACACTTCTTGTGACTCAATCAACACCGTGCATGCAGATTGCCGCTCAGCACACCGAGTCATCTATATGAAAGTTCATTGGCAATTGAACTATCTTGGACATAGCTAGGAGATACGGTGAGTCGATTAATACAGGTCCCCACTGATAGCTCATGAGTTCCTATTGCCTTCCCAGCTCAGCTATATCGTGTTTCCTGCTAGGCTGGATCGGTCCTGTGGTCTCAGGTTGTCATCCGAAGAACCATCGTCCTTGTGCACAAGTTGTCCATGATCACGTACTGTCATGACCCGTACCCGCTTTTCGGATACGAAGTGTGTCCAAGCCCAGCCTACGCCGCAGTGTCGGCGGTAGAATGCTGTCTATAACTCACAAGTCACTGAATCTAGTATCATGGGAAAATCTATATCTCATCCACAAAATAATAACTAATCAACCAAGATCAATGAATATCCATGAAACTAAGCAATAATGAATATAAACTGAATGTATCCAAGAATCAAAGTCACGTCCGGTAGACACAAATCCACTACCAATAGACGGAAAGAGAAATGTACATGAAATATACTAACTGAATACAACCTGTAAATCAAGGCGACCTCAACTTCAAGCGCTCCGATCTGATGCTGACTCAAACTCTCTCGTCTGCTTCTGACACAACCTCGGCTAACCTGGAGAGATCATCAGGTCCTCAGAGGACATATATAGCAAGATACATAATATATATGCCTATCTAACAGTTTTATCATGCGTGAGAAAATAAATAAGAAAAATAAGAACACGATAAATGGCTACGAACACGAACACGAACACGAACACGAACACACGAACACTAGAACAATTACGCATAAATAAACTGCCGGAGGAACAATAAACATGAGATCAATGGAAGAACCAAACCCTCATCCCGAGTGTGGACTCACGGGTTTGAACTAAGCACTAACCCTCATCCCGAGTGTGGAATCTCTGGTTAGCTCACGACAAGACACCCTCGTCCCGTGTGTGGACTCTCTGGTACAATTGGTCAACTCGCATCCTGAGTGTGGACTCTCTGGTGACAATGAACACGAAAAACACCATCATCCCGTGTGTGGACTCTCTGGTGCACTGATCAACCCTCGTCCCGAGTGTGGACTCTCTGGTTGTGTAAAATGATAATCAAGGGTTTAGCAGTTCACTACACGTACTCGTTCTATGACACGACTCAAGCAAGGTACTGGTGAGAAACTCCAAGTACGAACCACAAGACCAAACATGAACACGGATATGTGCAATGAAAATAGCTCCACAAAATATAAAACGAAAAACACATGTCCATAAACAATCAAAACTGGGAAATGAAATACAATGCATATAAATAAAATTGTAGACGTAGGCAAGGTATACTTGCCTGTGGTCCTTGCATAAATCGAAGTCAAAAGTCGAGGATAAGGGGATGCCGATCTAGGAGTTGTCAACCTATAACATATATCGCACCATGAACCGTGCACGAAAATATAAATCAATTCTAATGTTCTAGTTCTAAATTCATGGAATAGTGGCTAGTTGGGTTACTAATCTAATAATAATTAATTCTGGAATAATTTACTTAAAAACCTAATTTAACCTAATAATAATCTGAATATAATCTAAACATGTAAATTTGGCCATCAAAAGTCGTGTTTCCCAATTTTGGAAACCATGGCACGTAAATCGAGGCATACCATTGACTATTTAGTCAAACACTGTGAACTCTAGATTTGAAAGTGCAACTTGGAAGATTTCAGTGCCACGAGTGCGCTGGAATCAACCGTGCCACAAAATTACGCTTTGGTCAAAAGATATTGCCGTTATGGCTAACCGTGACCAAAACGGTGATCGACCGATCAATTCTGAGTTCAACAGAATAAATAAAATACTAGATGAACGAGATAATTTCTGAGAAAAATATATGTCGTTGAGCTCTGTGTTAGCTTTCAGAAACTTCAAATGGTTCATGATTTCGATTTCTGGTTCTCCCGGAATCTCGAAAACACCAAAATATATCAAGTCTCGGACAATCGACACTCTACGAATTTTCCAGAAATTTAGGAATAATATCTACGAAAATAAATTACATATTCAGAAAGCTTACCTCGATACGAATCCAACAAAAAAAGGTACGCGAAAGCATGTCGGAGTTGGCAGAAATCGCTTCAGGAAGTCGAGGAATCACCGGGAGCAAACTCCAAAAGTCAGCCAACAATAATCTAGGGTTTCTCAAAAACCCCCACGAATATATATATATATATATATATATATATATATATATATATATATATATATATATAAAGTGGGCGGCTCAGCTAAGTCGGCTAGGGGCAATACGTGTCAGCATCTTGTCGTACCCGCTCAAAAGAATGAACGGCCAGATGGCCGAGTTGTTTGAGTCCAAGCCGACCCAGAGTCGGTTGACAGCTGGGCCCCGCTCGGTCGGTCCAAGCGGCTGACGTGTGGGCCCGACCAGCCGACTGTGTGCTGACTGTGCGTTGACTGTATTAATAATTTCAGAAAATAATTTTTAAAGCACTTTTAATTACAGAAAATTATAATAAATATTAAAAATAGCCAGAAAAATATGAAAAAATTCTAGAAATTGTAAAATAACATAATGATGCCTAGAAAAATATCTGGGGTTAATATTTTCTTATAGGCTTGCTCAGTAAATTCTAGAAGTCTTAGAAAATAGGTTTTTTCCTATATTTAATTATCTAAAAATTCTAAAAAATTGTACAAAATACAAAAAATATATTTAACCTAATAGAGCCTAAAGAAAAATACTGGGTCTTAAAATAGTCACAAAAGGCCTCAAAATAAATTATGAAAGTCATTCATGAATATAAATCTTCATAGAATAAATATTTAAAAATATATAAAAATGTCTAAAAATCATAATAAAATATAATATAGCTATTGAATGCATATAGATCCTATCTAGAGATCATGTGACCACAAGATGGTCACAAATCACCTGTGGGCTTAGTCAAAACTCCTATGATCATAGAAAATTAAATATAAACTATTCAAATAAAAATGAAAAAAAAATCATTAAATTATAATCGGGATGGCAGATGCCACATACTATCCCCCTTAAAAATAATTTTGTCCTCAAAATTTAAACGAAGTCGTGATCTATTAGAATGAATAGTTTAGAACAAACTGCTATAAAAGAAATTTATTCTCTTAAACAAGGTCTAAAATAGGCCTATCTATACTACTGCCGATATCTACTAAAAATTTTTGCCGGCTGTTTCCTGCGGTATTGTCGCATCCTCCGTGGTCATGACATAAGCTTGTCCACCCTGTGCGGCCGGTAGTGGTAGTGCAGTCGCGTTTGTTCTTCATGCAATCTCGAGATAGATGCTGGTTGGATCCACAAGTATAGCACAACCTTAACCATCTTCGGCAGTCTTCCAGGATGTGGCCTCTCTTCTTGCAATACTGGCAGGTGGGAACATCTTGGACTTGTTGCGGGACTGCTCGTGGTTGCTGATGATGCTGCTGTGTTGAGGTCTTCTCGAGAATATTGGGGCATTTTGCTGGTGTTGATTGGTCGCTACCTCCTCCGAATGCATCTCGATTCCTCTTCGGCTTGTGACTCAACTCTTCTTCTACAGTTTGGGTGACCTCCAAAATCTTCTCGTAAGTGGCGGCTCGACTGGTGGCGATGGCTAGACGAATCTCATGAGATAGTCCCTTCCTGAATCGTTGTGCCTTGTCTTCAGGGGTACTGACCAAGTTCTTTGCGAAGCGGCTGAGGCGAGAAAACTCTGAGGTGTACTCGTCGACGGCGTGGTTGCCTTACTCTAGGTGCTCGAACTGTCTCATCAACGCCTCTCGTGCTACGTATGGGTAGAATTTCTTCTTGAACAGTCGCTTGAATTCCTTCCAAGTCACGTCTGGAGCAGAAAATCGGGGCTCGCCTTGGTACCATGTTCGCACGATATCGAAAATCTATCTACTAGCTGACTTAATCTTCAGGTCTTCTGGGACTCGGGCCATCTTCAGATATCGTTTGACGTTCTCCAACCACTCATCAGCGTAGAGAATCCCTTCGGTCCTATGGAATTCTCTGGGCCGGAGGTCCATGAAGTTCTTGGATGTCCCAGGGTGCTGTCGCGGAGCATCTTTAATCTGAAGAGCCTCTCTCATGGTGTCGCAGAACATGTTGGCTTGTTGCTGAAAGATCCCGAGGAGTGTGACATTGTCCAGTGCTGGTGGCGGAGGCAGAACAGGTGCTGGATACATCGTCGGGGATGGATACATCGCCTGCGGTGGGTGCATGGTAAATGCTGGATACATTATTGGTGCTGGGTGCATGGCTGGTATTGGACGTGGAACACCTGCTGGATACGTGACTTGTGCGGGCGGTGGGACAGATGCTGGTGGCAGAACGGGTGCTGATGGTGAAGTCCGCGGAGGAAACTGCGGAGGTGGTGGAAGGTCGTCTCTGCAGAATCTCGAGAGCTGTGGCTGATTGCCCATATGAGTGAGCTGGCCTCCTTGTGTTGGTGGGGTCATGTATGTGAAAAAGCCTCATGTAGCCGGTAGAGTGTTCAGAGAAGCGTTGTTCCTGTCTTGAGAGCCTATCTTAACTGTAACAACATAAAACACTTTAACCGTTGAAGAATTTCAAGCAGGATACAAGTCAAGGATTTAATGAATGATCAAGAATAGAGATCAACAAGGAGTCAAGACACGTGGATGAGGTCCTATGAGTCTAATCCTATTTGCAGGTTCACGATGGCACAGTAACGTAATCGAAGTGATAAACGTTGACCTGTATGGGCCACCAAAAAAACTTGTCACGATCAGCATCCGCTTTTCGGATACGAAGCGTGTTCAAGCCCAGCCTACGCCGCAGTATCGGTGGTAGAACGCTGTCTATAACTCACAAGTCACTGAATCTAGTATCACGGGGAAATCTTTATCTCATCCACAGAATAATAATGAATCAACCAAGATCAATGAATATCCATGAAACTAAGCAATAATTAATATAAACTGAATGTATCCAAGAATCAAAGTCCCGTCCGGTGGACACAAATCCACTACCAATAGACGAAAAAAGAAATGTACATGAAATATACTAACTGAATACAACCTGCAAATCAAGGCAACCTCAACTACAAGTACTGCGATCTGATGCTGACTTAAACTCTCTCGTCTGCTCCTAACACAACCTTGGCTAACCTGAAGAGATCATCAGGTCCTGAGAGGACATAACAAGATACATAATATACATGCCTATATAACAGTTTTATCATGCGTGAGAAAATAAACAAAAAAAAATAAGAACACGACAAATGGCTACGAACACGAACACGAACACTAGAACAACTACGCATAAATGAACTGCCGGATGAACAATGAACACGAGATCAATAGAAGAACCAAACCCTCATTCCGAGTATGGACTCACGGGTTTGAACAAGTCACTAACCCTCATCCCGAGTGTGGACTCTCTGGTGTAATTGGTCAACCCTCGTCCCGAGTGTGGACTCTCTGGTGCCAATGATCACGAAAAATACCCTCATCCTGTGTGTGGACTCTCTGGTGCACTGATCAACCCTTGTCCCGAGTGTGGACTCTCTGGTTGTGTAAAAGGATAATCAAGGGTTTAGCACTTCACTACACGTACTTGTTCTATGACACGACTCAAACAAGGTACTGGTGAGAAATTCCAAGTACGAACCACAAGACCAAACATGAACATGGCTATGTGCAATAAAAATAGCTCAACAAAATATAATACGAAAAGCACATGTCCATAAACAACCAAAACTGGAAAATGAAATACAATGCATACAAATAAAACTGTAGAGGGAGGCAAGGTATACTTGCCTGTAGTCCTTGCACAAACCGTAGTCACAAGTCGAGGATGAAGGGATGTTGATCTAGGAGCTGTCAACCTGTAACACATATCGCACCATGAACCGTGCACGAAAACTATAAATCAATTCTAATGTTCTAGCTAGTTCTAAATTCATAGAATAGTGGCTAGTTGGGTTACTAATCTAATGGAATAATTTACTTAAAAATCTAATTTAACCTATAATAATCTGAATATAATCTAAACATGCAAATTTGGGCATCAAAAGTCGTGTTTCCTAATTTTAAAAACTATGACACGCAAATCGAGGCATGCCGTTGACTATTTAGTCAAACGCTGTGAACTCTAGATTTGAAAGTGCACCTTGGTATATTTCAGTACCACGAGTGGGCTGGAATCAACCGTGCCACAAAATCAGGCTTTGGTCAAAAGATATCGCCGTTATGGCTAACCGTGACCAAAACGGAGATCAACCGATCAATTTTGAGTTCAACAGAATAAATAAAATACTAGATGAACAAAATAATTTCTGGGAAAATTATATGTTATAGAGCACTGTGTTAGCTTTCCGAAACTTCAAACGGTTCATGATTTCGATTTCTGGTTCTCCCGAAATCTCGAAAATACCTAAACGTGTCAAGTCTCGAACAACCGACACTCTACGAATTTTTCAGAAATTTAGGAATAATATCTATGAAAATAAATTACATATTCAGAAAGCTTACCTCGATACGAATCCAACAAAAAAATGGCGCACGAAAATCACGTCGGAGTTGGCGGAAATCGCTTTGGGAATTCGGAGAATCACCGGGAGCAAACTCCAAAAGTCGGCCAACAATAATCTAGAGTTTCTCGAAAAACCCCACGAATATATATATATATATATATATATATATATATTATATATATATATATATATATATATATATATATATATATATATATATAAATATATATATATAATATTGACACAACAGATTTTATTGAAAATGAAGGTGAGCTCAAAAAGAGCTTTACATGTGCAGGGCAAGAAAGCACAAAAAGGCCCTGTTAAATATGTAAATAAAAACCACATGTGGAAATACGATTTTTCAAAATTTTGGGGAACTAAAATTCCGAAAAACCGTAGGGTTCCTGAACATTTCGAATTTTTTGAAAAACAAGATTTCAAAATTTTGAAAATGAAATAAACGCTGCGTGTTAGGGGCAACGGGCACAAAGCCCTAGGGGGGAAAGGGCGCAAAGCTCTAAGCGCGGGTTAGCGGGCGCGGGGCCCTTGGCACCCAGCCCGATGGGGCGACCTTCCCGAGGGAAGGGGGCGCACGGCTCGAGGAGCCTCCCCCCCAAGCGCGGTCGAAGGCGGTGGCTCCGGCGGGCTGAGAGGGGGAGGTCCGGCGAGGGGGCCGTCCCGACCGGGGGGGGGGGGAATCTCGAGCAGGGGGCGAGGGTAGCCGAAGGTGGATAAGGCGGGGCGGCCAGACGGTCGGGGAAGGAGGACTCTCCGACGGGGGAGCCCGGACCTCCCGCGGCTGCCGGAGGAGGGCGAAGACGGCAACTGGGGAGGAGGGAGGGAGGAGAGGGGGAGGAGGCGAGCGGCCGGGGAAAAAGGGGAGGCTGGGCTGCCGGGGAGAGGGAGCAGGGGGGAGGTGGAGGGACGAGCGGGCTTAGTTGTAGCGGCGGCCGGGGAAGCCGGGCCAGGCGGCGCCCACGTATATATATATATATATATATATATATATATATATATATATATATATATATATATATATATATATATATATATAAAGTGGGCGGCTCACCTAAGTCGGCTAGGGGCGACACGTGTCAGCATCTCGCCGCATCCGCTCAAAAGAATGAACGGCCAGATGGCCGAGTTGTTTGAGTCCAAGCCGACCCAGAGTCGGTTGAGCCGACTCAATAAGGATGGGGCTGAGTCAGCGGGTCCAGTCGCTGACAGCTGGGTCCCGCTCGATCGGCCCAAGCGGCTGACGTGTGGGCCCGGCCAGCCGACTGTGCGGTGACTGTGCACTGACTGTATTAATAATTTCAGAAAATAATTTTTAAAGCACTTTTAATTACAGAAAATTATAATAAATATTAAAAATAGCCAAAAAAATATGAAAAAATTCTAGAAAATGTAAAATAACATAATTAAGCCTAAAAAATATCTGGGGTCAATATTTGCTCATAGGCTTGCACAGTAAATTCTAGAAGTCTGAGAAAATAGATTTTTCCTATATTTAATTATCTAAAAATTCCAAAAAAATTGTAGAAAAATATAAAAAATATATTTAACCTAATAGAGCCTAAAGAAGAATAATGGGTCTCAAAATAGTCACAAAAGGCCTCAAAATAAATTATGAAAGCCATTCATAAATATAAATCTTCATGGAATAAATATTTAAAAATATATAAAAATGTCTAAAAATCATAATAAAATATAATATAGAGATAGAATGCATATAGACCCTATCTAGAGATCATGTGACCACAAGATGGTCATAAATCACCTGTAGGCTTAGTCAAAACTCCTATGATCATAGAAAATTGAATATAAACTATTCAAGCAAGTCATTGCATCGCCATGTCCAAAAGTTGTTGTGTTTCGATTCCTCCGGTTGAACTGAACGGGATGGGACTCTACAATTGTTAGATTATAAAGATGATATTTGCAATGTAAATATGGCCCATACCCATAAGCCCAAATGTAGACACTATATATATTGTAACAAATCCTAGCAATGAGAACAAGGCATTATTATTTCCTACATGGTATCAGAGCCTCCCGAAAAACCCTAGCCGCCATATTCCGAAAAATCCTACCCCGCTCCCGCGACGACCGCGCCGACTTTTGACCGTGTTCCGATCGTGCCGAACACGCCGAGGAACCACTGATCCGCCGTGCGCCTGCGCCGATCGCGTCGTCGACCGCGCCGACTACCGACCGTGCGTCGATCGCACCGAGGAACCCCTGTTCGCGCCGACTACCGACCGTGGTTGATTTGCTCCACCGGCCGTCGTCTGCATCCGCTTTTCCTCTTCCCTTTTCTCTTTTGATTCGAACCAAGCTTTTGCAAAAGCTTTTTTGTTCGACAGAACTGGTATCAGCAAAAGCTTTAGCAAAAGCATTAGCAAAAGCTTTAGCAAAAGTTTTTTTTTGCTTTCCTACAGAACCTTTCCCAGGGAAGAGGTATAAGCAGGAGGGAAGCTCTCTGTGTATTTTTGTTCGTTTTGTGAGCAATGTTTTTTTTTTTCGGTTTGTAAAAAAGAAAAAAAGAAAAAAAAAGAATATATATATATATATATATATATATATATATATATATATATATATTTTGAAGCATATATATATATATATATATATATATATATATATATATATATATATATATATATATATATATATATATATCTTTTATCTCTTTCGCAGATTCGTTGGAGTTGTACAAATTTTTGTACACCCGACATCGACTCGCCCCTACGCGCCAGATCAGGCGCCCCTGATAGCGGCCAATTCGCCGCCGACCCTGTCCATCAGCGGCCCATTCATCGACGTTGTACAAAATTTTTGTACACCCGATATCCGCGATGGCAGATGATGCTGCATCCAGCTACTCCGTCGCGACTGGCGGTGGCAGTGCACATAATCCAAATTATCCTAATCCGAAGGATCCATATTTTCTGAGTTCTGCTGATCACCCAGGAAATATCATTATTCCTATTATTTTCCGTGGACCAAACTATGCTGAGTGGTCTCGGTCGATACGTCTCTCCCTGATCTCTAGGCGAAAGATTACTTTTCTGGAGGGTACTGAAGTCAAACCTGTTCATGATGCTAGCAAATTGCTTGATTGGAGATGCGTGCAAGCGCTATTGGTTCTATGGGTTCTTAATACCATTGATCCGTCTCTGAAGAAATCTTTGTCGTACTTTGAGGAGGTTTATCCATTGTGGAACTTGTTAGCGAAAAGATTTGTTGTTAGCAACGGCACTCGGAAACAACAAATTAAGGTGGCTTTGGCCGAGTGCAAACAAACGGCGTCGATGTCTATGGAAACCTATTTTGGAAATTTGCTGTCTTTGTGGGATGAACAAGCTGCTTATTTTCCATTGCCTACTTGTACCTGTGGTGAACTTGCTGCCAAGCTACAGGCTATGAGGGATGAAGACCACTTTCAGAACTTTATGTATGGGTTGAATGCTGAGTTGTATGGTCATACCCGATCTAATCTTCTAGCTCAGGATCCTCAGCCAAGTTTAGATCGGGCATACCAGGCAGTCCGTGAGGAGGAGGATATGCGAAAATTTCAGATCCAATCCGCTACTGAGGAGGTGATGGCGCTGGCTATCAAGTCTTCACCTCGTCTTTCTAATAGTAGAACCTCAGATTCCAGGGACAAATCAGGTATGGTCTGTACTCATTGCAAGAAAACAGGTCATGATGTTGCAACTTGCTTTGCCAAGATTGGCTATCCAGAGTGGTGGGAGACTCGTCCTCGGCGTGAGGGCGGACGTGGTGGTGGTGGTGGCAGAGGCCCGGCACCACCACAGAGACGTGATGGGGGATGTGGTGCTGGTGGCGCAGGGGTTGTTCATCATGTCGCCGCTGCTGGTCAAGGTGTCCCTGCTGGTCTTGCTGGGAGTTCGGCAGATATGATGCATTGAGGGTATCCTTCACCACTTTCAGGTGAACAATGGCAGAAACTGATGAGCTTGCTGGGTAACGACGATTCTTCCAACCCTGGTTCTTCAGACTCTGATCGTCTGATGGGTAAGAATTCTTCTGTCCCTTGGATATTCGATACTGGGGCTACTCTTCATGCGACAGGCTCTCGTGACTGTTTAGTTGATTGTTTTGAGGGCCCTGTCTGTCCTGTAATTTTGCCTGATGGGAGCAATATTGAGGCTGTTATGAGTGGCAAAGTATTTTTGACTGCTTCGTTGGTGTTGACGGATGTTCTTTATGTTCCGACATTGACTTGCAATTTGATCTCTGTCTCCCAATTGATTGGTGCCAGAAATTGTGATATGTTATTTACTCCTGATGTGTGTTTTGTTCAGGACCGAAGTACAAGGAAGGTGATTGGAGCAGGTGAACAAAGGGGTGGACTTTACTTCTTGGGGGAGGTTCCAGTTTCTTTGGCTTTGGTGATCCTGACATACAAAGAGAATAATTCCGATGTTTGGCATAGTAGACTGGGGCATCCCTCAGATAAAGTAATACAGACTTTACCTTCTCTCTCTGGTAGTAGTATGTTTTCTCATAAGGCTTGTGATATTTGTCATCAAGCTAAACAGACTCGTGATGCCTTTCCTGATAGTAGTTGTCGTGCTTTTAGATGCTTTGAACTTATACACTGTGATCTATGGGGACCATATCGTGTTCCGTCATCTAATGGGGCACGATATTTTTTGACTTTGGTGGATGATTTTTCTAGAGCTGTTTGGGTTATTTTGTTGACGGATAAGTCTGCTGTTTATTCTATGTTTCTTAAATTCATTGCTATGGTGAAGCGTCAGTTTGGGGCTGATATACGTCGTGTGCGGAGTGACAATGGCACTGAATTTAATTGTTTACGAGATTATTTTTTATCTCAAGGTATATTGTTCCAAACATCCTGTGTTGGGACACCTCAACAGAATGGAAGGGTGTAAAGAAAACATCGATATATTCTAAATATAGCCAGGGCATTGCGATTTTAGGGTTCTCTTTCCATAGATTTTTGGGGAGAATGTGTTCTGGCTGCATGTTATTTGATAAATAGAACCCCTTCTAGTATCTTGCATTTTAAGTCTCCTTATGAAGTTTTATATGGCTCGGCTCCTTCGTATGATCATCTACGTATCTTTGGTTGTCTGTGCTATGCGTATGATTTGAAATCCCGTCATGATAAATTTGCTAGCAGGAGCAAAAAATGTATCTTTGCTGGGTATCCACTTGATAAAAAGGGATAGAAACTGTATGATTTGGAGACTGGTGAATTTTTTGTGTCCCGTGATGTTACTTTTTATGAAAAAGAATTTCCTGGGTGTGACTCTGCTAGCGAGATGTCTTCTGTGACACGCCATACATCTGTCGAAGTGCCAGGAGACAATTTAGAGGCTTTTGGGATGGTGCCGGCTACAGTCACTGAGGCCGGAGTGGTTGCTGGTGGCTCGGCACCGAGTAGCCAGGATGCACAGGTAGATACAGAAGTATTGACAGGAGAGTCCGCTGGGGGTGATACGGATACTACTAATAATACAGGGGATACAGTGTTGCCAGAGTTGCCCGACGAGGTAGTATTGGGAAGAGGAATGCGAAAGAAATCACAGCCAGTGCGATTATAGGATTTTGTGACAAATGCTGTTCGAAGTAAAAGTCCCCCTTCACCACAGTTCATCTGTTTCCGTCACTTCCTTAGGTACTTCGTATCCTCTGACACAATTTCTAAGTTATGACATATTTACTGATAGACACAGAGATTTTCTTGCAGCTATCACTGCAGGTGTTGAGCCTACTTCATATCGTCAGGCCTCGCAAGATTCGAGCTGGCGCGCGGCTATGCAAACTGAAATACAGGCTCTAGAAAATAATAGGACATGGAGACTTGTCGATTTGCCTCATGGGAAGAAAGCATTGGAAAGTAGATGGGTGTACAAAATAAAGTACAAATCTGACGGAAGTGTTGAACGCTTAAAGGCACGGCTGGTTGTGTTCGGTAATCATCAGGCTGAGGGGATCGATTATTCAGAGACATTTGCCCCAGTAGCTAAGATGCCTACAGTTCGAACGTTTTTGGCTGTTGCAGCTGTGAGAGGCTGGACTTTGTACCAGATGGATGTGCACAATACTTTTCTTCATGGAGATCTGACAGAAGAAGTGTATATGAAGTTGCCGCCAGGTTTTTCGCATAGTGAACCCAACAAAGTGTGTCGCCTGCGTAAGTCTCTATATGGATTGAAACATGCACCACATTGTTGGTTCGCTAAGCTTAGAGCTTCTCTGATATCCTATGGATTTATTCAATCATATTCCGATTATTCCCTTTTCTCTTTTTTTAAGGGGAAGGTAGAGTTGCATGTTTTGATCTATGTTGATGATATGATTGTGTCTGGTAATGACACAGGTGCTTTAGATGCTTTCAAAAAGTACCTTAGTTCTTGCTTTCACATGAAGGACCTTGGTGTGTTGAAGTACTTTCTTGGCATAGAGGTGGCTCGAAGTACGGAAGAAATTTCCTTGTGTCAAAGGAAGTATGCTTTGGACATCATTTCAGAATGCAGTTTGATGGGGTCTCGTCCTGCCGGTTTTTCCATGGAGCCCAATCACAAGCTGGCAGAATCGACTAGTCCAAGGATGGCGGATGCAGAGACTTATCGGAGGCTGGTTGGGAGATTGATTTATCTATCATTTACTCGCCCTGACTTGGCCTATGCTGTGCATATCTTGTCTCAATTCTTACAAGAGCATCGACAAGATCATTGGCATGCTGCTTTGTGAGTTGTCAGATATCTCAAAAATGTACCAGGACAGGGTATTCTTTTGAAAGCCGATTGTGATCTCCGTCTTTCTGGTTGGTGTGATTCCGACTGGACCAGTTGTCCTTTGACTCGTCGCTCTGTTACAGGCTGGTTGGTGTTTCTGGGGGGTCTCCTATTTCTTGGAAGACCAAGAAGCAATCAACTGTTTTCCGATCTTCCGCTGAAGCTGAATACCGATCTCTTGCAGTGCTCGTTTGTGAGTTGAAATGGTTGAAGGAGTTATTGGTGTGTTTGGGCGTTCGCCAGTAGTCTGCTATGTCGGTGTATTGTGACAGTCAGTCAGCCCTGCACCTGGCTCAGAACCCGGTATTTCATGAGCGCAGTAAGCATATTAAGGTGGATTTGCATTTTGTTCGCGATGCTATTAGAGAGGGCACCGTCATAGCCTCGCATGTTCCTACTTCTTCTCAACTGGCTGACATCTTTACCAAGCCCCTTGGAAAGCAAGTGTTCGATTATTTTCTTCCCAAGTTGGACATTTGTGACTTACATGCTCCAACTTGAGGGGGGGGGGGGGGGGGGGGGGGGGGGGGTGTTAGATTATAAAGATAATATTTGCAATGTAAATATTGCCCATACCCATAAGCCCAAATGTAGACACTATATATATTGTAACAAACCCTAGCAATGAGAACAAGGAATTATTATTTCCTACAACAATCTATATCCTTGAGCTTCTCCGACACACCGATAACGATCGTCGCACCATGAAATATTCTCCACATTTGGGTTCCCAACCCACTACCAACATTTACATTCTCAAACCCAAGGTTCAATCAACTTGGATTGAATGTTGTATAAGCCCCTTGAAGTTGTGGACTTGTCCATGTAGTTTACTAATCTCAACCTCACAATGCACAGTATTAGATCACTCCTAGCTAGCTTAGCCTGGTAGACAATAATTGAAAACAAATCTAGTTTACTCTATAGGTAGCCTTGTAGTCAATAATTGAAATCCATATTCATACTATGTTCTTTTTAAGGTTTTAGTACTGGGTTAGAGATCATGATTACATGATTAGAAGATAGAGTAGAGGCAAGGCTTAGGTTACTAGCTAGCTAGGTAGTAGATGGTACAATGTAGGGGAAGGGTGGGGTTTCTGAAGGATGCATTTATTAAGGGTGTCAGAGTGGGGGGAATAGAGAAAGGGTTTGCTTGCTTGCTTCCCAACTGAGAGAACGTGCTTTGGGGGATACTTTTGCATGAGAATAGCAAAATATGTTTTGCTGGACGTACATTAAATTCCGGCAGCGCAGCCCCTCCACTTCCAGCCAGGACTACCATTTTTATCACCCCTTCACCAACGCAACGCAACGCAACGCAACGCAAGTTCATCATCCTTTTATATTTTGACTAGTGGATAACCCGTACCATAATGTCACGGCCTTCTCGACGTAGGCGTGTAGGCACCGGGCCAGCGCCAACGTGTTCCGGACGGAGACGCGGCCTCCGAATCCGGCCTTCTCGACGTAGGCGTGCAGGCACCGAGCCAGTGCCAGGGACCCGAGCCCGGCGGAGGCGGACACGGCAAAGACCACGGTGGCGACGTTCGGTGCGGCGTGGGGCCTCATGGAGGCGAAGACGCGCAGGGCCGTCGCGGGGCGTCCGAGGGCGGCGAGGTCCGAGACGGCGGCGGTCCAGGAGACGACGTCCCTGTGCGGCATTCCGTCGAACACCCGCAGGACGTGGTCGGCGGAGCTGCGTCGGGAGTAGGCGGTGAGCAGGACGGTCTGCACGAAGGGGTCGGGCCGGAATCCAAGGAGGAGGGCGTGTGCGTGGAGCGACCTGGTGGCGGTGGCGGCGGTGATGGTGTTGAGCAAGGAAGAGAAGGTGTGGGAGTCGGGAGGGGCGCGGCGGCGAAGCATTTGGGAGTAGATGGAGAGTGGGTCGGCGGAGATAGCGATGGCGGTGTTGAAGAAGAAGGGGTTGGGGTTGGTCATGGCGGAGAAGAGGGAGGCGGCGAAGGAAGGGTCGGCGTCGGCGGCGCGGTGGACGAGGCTGCTTGCGACGAAGGGGTTGCGGAAAAGGCCGACGACGACGGCGTGGGCGAGAATGGAGCGGAGGCGGCGGAGGGAGTGACGGTGCAAGAGGAGCTGGAGGCGGTGGTGCCGTTGGAACAACCGGTTGCTCCGCACCCAACATGAGACCTCCTCCTCTCTTATAGAGAGAGGGACAATTTAGTCCTTTCATCATCGTTGAACCAAAGCACATGGGTCAGACCAAAAATTCAATGTGCTTTATATTATAGATAGATAGATATTTTGTTCCTTCTAAAGCTTTGTGTGCATATTATGGCGTGCCTTGACCTACTTCATATCAGAGGATGGTTCATAAGCAAATAAATGATCAAGCAAAGGTAGTTTACAGAACTACAATTCATTAATTTGTTGAGAGGGTATATAATTGCTAGACATCCAACAAACGTGGGATATGGAAGCTTGTCATATTTTTCAGTTTTCCCAGGACTAGTAGGAAAACTTCGATATATCCAATTTTTGTTAATTTTTTTTGTATGACAAATGAGCCCATCCATTAACTTTATGTTCACACGTTTTACGAAATAAGAGGTGGTGTCACTTGTCATGCAATGGAAGTATCAAATCTTTGATACCTCCTTCTGCATCAAAATTTTCTCCGTAGTGCATAGTTCCAGATTTTGTTGTTAGCAGAGATAGGACATATGCCAATGATCAGGAAGAAGAGCAATTGCAACCACAAATCCTAGAATCCTAACTAAGAGCATCCACAGTGACAACACTCCAAACCATGCTCCAAATTACTTCAAACCATACTCCAAAATTAATTTTGAAGTATTTACTTCATGTTGGTACACAATGGTATACTCCAAATAAACACTCCAAATTGACAAGTGGCAACATCCCATCTTTTTCCTCTTTATTTTTTCTTTATATTTGACAAGTGGCAACACTCCAAAAAAAAAAAAGAATGAAAGAGAAAAGTAAATATGGTGGACCCCAAGTAACAATAGCTCCACTAGTAGACTCTCCAAATTTGGAGAGTCCTTTGGCTTTCTACTCTTTTTCAAGTGTGGATAAGAGTCCATTGTATCCCTCAAGTGCTACAAAATTTGGCTAAAGGCCAAATATAGCACTTGAAAAGAGTCCCACTGTGGTTGCTCTAATATATATTAATTAATCAAGTGTGCAATTGAATAATGGGAGGATTTTTTTTTACTTGAAATAAGGGCTTACCATACGAACTCTTCTCGATGCCACGTTGAAAATGAAATCCGAAATCATAACTATTATTATAATAACATCTTCATGAAATACAAAATTTTAAATTTCCCCCAAAATATCATAATACCAAACACAAATACATAATATTCTATAATAAGGGATATTATATCGTGCCACCTTGCAGCAACTTGATTCCAGGTCTTGGGATTATTGTCGAGAAACTAGTCAAGTGTAAGATCCTAAGATTGTTCTCCAAATCTCATCATCATATAGAAGAAAAAAAAATTGTATCGCGATTGTGTTAGTGACTGTTAAGCTAAGAGAATAGTTTGGACACCAAGGAACACTAGATTTTTTTTTAATCACAATTGCATCATATTTCAAGTTGACACTATAATACTTTCTTCATGTTAATTTATTTTAACTTCCTATCTGGATATTGGATCATAATTTTAAATCATATACTATTTTACTTTATTTACTTTATTATTCTTGAATGGAGGACTTGAATGTCTTTGATGACCTAATATTTGTTCACTAGATGAAGGCATGGATGAGGAAGATGCTACAATTATATATCGTAGATGAGTCTGAGGAGTCTTGTAGCCACCAAGCACGTGTTTAGCTCGTATTTTGGACTTGATATTTAGCCCACGGGCTTAGACATGATTTGTATATTTCTAGACTACAGTTAGAGTTGATCATATACGGCTTATACTCTTGCTAGTTCTTCATTTTGTATTACTAGCTTCATGATAATCTATATATTATAGTTTGAGACACTTTATTGTCTTATTTGCCTGATGATTATATTATTGTACTTCACTTACTTACATGTGATTGAGATATCCATGATTATTTGACCTAAGATTGACTGTTGGCTTGTAGCAGTGGCCCCTACATCTACAGCTTTGACCGTATTTCAGAGTACTTGAGTACGTTGGTATAAGCAGCTTGTCTGGTCCATCCTACTTGCGAGTATTCTGGTTCTGGGACGTGACAGATTATGATTTGGATAGCTAGTAGTTCGAGGTTACGTTCATCTCAATTTCGTTGTTAGTTCTTTTCGATAGGAGGACCGGACAAGTACTTCTATCAGTAAGATCTTTACACTTATTTTATATAGCGTAAATTAGACAAGTACTTTTATATTGCCATTTTATACTTAATTAATATTTGATAATTCAAATTTTTATAAATTGTTATTATTTTCTCAAATTAATTTTTATAACCCTGATTTCATGGGTGTTATTAGTACTTCAAATCCAATCCAATCTAATAAAGTTTAATTATATGATTTGCAATTTAAATTGTATTATAACTAAAAATTTATGTTTTAATAACGTCAAATTTTGTTTTGTGAACGAATATTTTTCTTCCGTTTTAGAAATGAAAAATTACTTAGTTAGGACAAAATCAAATCAAAACTAAATATCAAGTATGGTTATTTACACTAAATTTTTGGTTTATAACATAGAAAATTTCTACTTTTAAACTAATTATACTAACCACTCATTCCTTGAGAATTTTTAAAAAAAAAAAATAATGGTACGAGTGTTATAACTTTTTAGTTTTATCTTAAAATAAATATACTTGATGAAATAAATAAAAAGCATAAATGTGGTCAGTATATTAGATTTATAGTAGAAGTATCTCTTATTATAAACCTAAAACTTAACCATATCAAATAATACACATACAAACTATGAACAAGTTTTAATTACCCTCTTGTAAAAAGGTTTATTTTTTAAAAAAAGAAAAAGAAAAATGAGGAAGAAGACACCGACAAAGCCATTACAGAGTTTGGGGCCCAATCATTAATTTCCAAAGTCCACGTGCCCGAGTTGATTAGTGTGTTTCTGGGGCCCACAAGCCGCCTAGCCTCTGCAACGGGCCCCACACGTTTCTTTCTTCTTGCAGCGTGACAGAAGGAAGGCACAGTTTTTATTCACCCAATGCATAAAACTGTAGCAAAATGTATTTACTGAAGGAAAATGCTAAATTTACTACCAAATTTTTACAACCTTCTTACAGCTACTCTCTCCCACCCCTTACACATGGGTCCCACCGGGTCCCACCATCACTCTCACCCCCCTCTACATGGGCTTCATCCGGCCCCACCATTTTTCCCCCGGCCCCACCATTTTTTCCCTCCTCCAATCGAAGTCCGACACGTGTCCGGTTGTAGAAAAGTTGTAAAATATGGTTGTAGGCATATCAAAGCTCTTTACTGAATGACTGAATGAATGGATGATGGTAAATTTTGGCTTCTTACTTGTGTTGTACTTGTCTACATGTTATGCAACACTCACTATTGTCTTCATCTTCTTCCCAAAAATAATATAAAATTTTATTAATAATAATTTAATAAAATATAAAGAATTTATCGGAGTGAGTGTTCGGTTTATTTGATTTCAACCGAATTAAAAATAGTCAAAACCAAATAAATTAAAATTCTAAAAATCAACAATCATAACTGAATCGAAATTAGCCAAAATCTAAACCAAACATAACCGATTAATCAATTGGGTTAATTCGTTTGAATATTTCTATTGTTTAAACGGTCGGTTCCAAAGTTAGAATTATGGTTAAACTATATAATAAATGATAGTTTTTATACACACATTCATAGTATCTTAAAGTTACGTCTAAAGTTAGAATAGTTGTTAAATTATCAAAGTTGTGTTTTAAAATATATACATATTATTGTTGTTTTCAAAATATTTTTTTTTCCAGAAAATATGCATAAAATTGATAATATTTATATAATTGCGTAAGTCTTATTAGGTTTTCGGTTTTGGACAGAAATTGAAATCCAAAAAGGAACCAAAACCGAATAAGAAATTTAGTATTTGCAAAAGTACCAAAATGGAACAATTGTTTTTAACCGAACTGATTCTCTTATTCGTTTCAGTTAGTTTCGATTTTCGGTCTAAAATCGAATAAAGCTCACCCCCAAGAATTTGTATTGTTAATTCTTTCAACTTGCATGTAACTAAAATTTGGTTTAGAATTTCTGTTGTTTATTAAGAAAAGCTAAAAACAAAACAACTATGGTCTGAAAAAGTTATAAAAAACTATATATACTAAATTGAATTTTTTTTATTAAACTTTTTTTGATAAGTTATTGTTGGCAAATACTCTTACTCTTGGATTGCTGATTGCTGTTGAAATATTTTTCTTATAAAAAATAATTTTTTTTTTCCAATCAAAACACTAAATTTCATTCAGAGGAAGAAAAAGAAGAATCAGTAAGAAGCTGAGTCTTGATACAATCTGGTGGTCAAAATACTTTCATTAAGCAATCCCAAAATTCAGCCAAAAGTCCTTTTCTTAAAAGTGGCAACTGTGATAAGTAGATGGAAAATTGTTGTCAAAAATTGTCCACAACTTAAACTAATTTTTAAAAAAAAAAAAAACTATTATCAAACATTTTTTTACTGCTTTATAAGAAAAACCTACAATCCAAAACTCAGATGGATCACCATTGCGGTTGAGTTAGAGCAAGAAATGTAATTTTCATCAAACGGGATGCATTAACCAAATGATAATCCATTGATGAGAGTTTTTACGGAAAAAAAAAATTCTGATGACCAATAATGTCCTAAACGTTTCAAATCTTTCTATTTTTTCCTTCCTTATGTTTACTCATTTCAAAATTAAAATGGGTTGGGACCCTCTTCGGACTCCAATTAAATTTTACTATTCTATAAAATAAGCTCCTACTTTCCGAATGTAAAAATTATAACCCAGACTATAGCTCTTGTGTCTGGAATAGAATCATTATGAAGCTCCAATTAAATATTACAATTCTAAAAAAAAAAACAAAAAAAAATTGTAGTTTCATAGTATTTAATTACTATTATTTTTCTCTCTCTATATATACCAATATACCGGTAGATGTTGGGAATTTAGCTATAGAATTTGAAGTTTGGTAGTAGGAACTAACTTCTCTCTCCTTCTACCATTTTACCAGTGGTAGGTGTTGAGGAAGAAAAGTCTCGGAAGTTAGATTGATAATTGGAATTATTTCCAAATTGTGAATCTGCTGGGCCTTGTCGTGTGGGCTTGTGACCCCAATTTTGGGTAGCAATAGAAGGATGGGCCTCTGTATTATCTGTGCTTGTGTGTATGACTGCATTCGGAAGCAAGATTATCCGGTTCAATTCCGAATCCGATTACTACCTCAATATCTGAACTCGATTACAAATGAATACTTATAAATTATTGGACACGGCTATCTGTACAATATGACGTACTAAACACACTAAAAAAAAAAAAAGAAAAAAAAATTTCTATCCTACCCCTACCCCTCTCGTTCCCCTCCCCTCCTCCTCCCGACCCTCCTCCTCTTCTTCCTCCTCCCCCCTCCCGACCCCTCCTCCTCCTCCTCCTCCTCCGGGGTCAGAGGGTCATCGGAGGAGGGTCGGAAGGGGGGGGGGGGGGGGGGGGGGGGGATATAAATTTTAATTTAAATTTTTTTGGCGTGTGCTTAATAGGTCATGTGGTGCGGATAGACGCGTCCTAAATTATTTTTGGATCCGAATCAAAATTTAAATCATCCGAATACAAATATTGATACTATTCTATTATCTAAATTTGGATCCAAATACCCAAACACCTATATTTTACTCGAATCCCCCCACCCTCCCCCCTTTTTTTTCTTTTCAAAATATGGTTATCAATTTTCATATCCAAACAATTAAACAATATATGTATTCGTTATTAGAAAACAAATACAAATATGGTCTAGGGGGTGCTTCAATATCTAGATAATTCGTTCCAAATTCAGATCTAGATAATTCGTTCCAAATTCGCATATGACTCAAAACAGATTTAAAGCATATATGTAATCATGTCAGATTCGGATTGAGATTTGATTTTATTAGTAGTGCATATCGATCTGGATTCGGATTATGATTCTTGTTAATTCTTCCGATGTGGATTCATATATTCAAATATTTTAGTATGTTATATAATATATTAGCTTACAATAATACAAATACTTTAGTCAATCTCTTGAGTAAGAGATTTGAGAGAGAGGTGGAGAGAGATATTATGTAATGGCTGAATCCCTCAAGGGTTCTGTACTGATTGTATATATACTACCCTCTTGACTTAACAACCTGATACAACAAGATCTGTATAAGATAACAAAAATAAAGAAATATCTATAGTTTAGTTGGCACAATCAACTAAGTTATAACTAATTACAACATTTGTTCTTTCACCATCACTATTTAGGTAACAGATTAACGCGAGTCTATGGACATATACATATGTAGATAGACTTCACAAAACATTCATCCTGTAAATTAAATTGAAAAAAAATCATAATCAAAAGAAAATAGAGGGCTGATCATATCAATATCAATAAGACAGTCTTCAAGATGATTTGAGGGCTACAAAGGATTTGGTTTGTTGAGACAAGTGATGAATAGAGGTGCATCAAATATTGAGGATCAATCTATCGGTCCAATGACAGCTGGTCGGCCTTTAGGTGGTGGTTGTTCTATGGATCTGATTTTAGTGAAAGGTGGTCTTAAAGCATAACGGATCGAGTGACGTAGCTTTCAGCAGTTCGATGCCAGGGAGGAGATCAAGGAGTGCAGCAAACTAAAGCTGAGACTGGTACATCTCCATTTACACAGTTCAAGGGAGCTGTGGGTCACTAATAACGTGCATAATGCATTATGTTCTACTCACGGATGTACGTGTATGGGAGAGCATCAGTATCGGATGGGCAAGTTTAGGAGCTTGAATCTTGAAAGAATCGCATCGTCCGATTGGTTGGGCCACCCAAGGGTATGGAAGTTCAACGGAACGTGAGCATATTCTGATAAAAGACATAAGTCAGGGACCGGCTGTAGTGCCCCGTCCCTATATCGTGTCCCGTTGTTCGTCTACGGGGTGCGCGAGAAAGGAACACTGTCGCTATCGACTCGGTCGGGACCGATAGGTCGGGATCGATCGAATCGATCGAACGGGAACGGTTGAATTAAGATCCATTCCCCGTTATGGAATGGCTTCTTCGGAACCAAGTCCCATATTCAGCAGGCTACGCCTCAAGGATTGACTCTGCGGCTGAGTCGAGAGAGACCTCCCGTTGCTCTGCTTTTCACGCCGCTTGCGTTGGTTTTGGCTTTGTTTTCTGAATGCGTTTTCGTGAATGTTTTCGATGGTTTTCATGGCTTACGTTTCGAACTTCGCATTCGTATCGAAATTTTCTTGAATAACACAGTGTTCTAATCGGTTACTTGTGTGATTTCAGGTGATCGCGTAGGCAACGTCTAGCACGGCCAACCAGTTTCTCGCCTCAAGTAAATACTAAGGTGAGTGGCTGACCCTTCTCCCCTCGACCCTCTTCTCTAATACATTATCAATACTAGACATGTGCTATGCTAGATGTAATGCAACGACATGAATGATATTTCGATGAACGGTCACACGACGTCCCACGAACACGAACTATACATATGCTTGTCATAAAATATTAGCGTGCTTGCAATTATTAAATGAATGTCGCAACGATACTATAAGATGTGCCTTGAAATAACAAATTAACTTAGCACGGTCATGGACAACTTGTCGACAAGGGCGATTGTTTCTTCGGAAGGTATCCCGAGGCCACGGGACCGTTCCGGCCTAGGAAAAAACACGGATAGCTATGCCGGATGCATGCCACGGTAGGCAGTGGCTTTCAATGGGGCTCGCTACCCGCGCTGAAGGACCTCTGTCTACCAAGCTATATGTCCAGGATGGCTTGTCGTGCCATTGACCTTCACGAACGCACTCTATTATGTTTTATTATTATCCACATGACAGGAAAGAACATGGTAAGTTTACGCTACGACGGTGCGCTCTGCCGGAGGTAATATCTATCGTCATTATTCGGTTGTGCCTTCAAATATAAGTTTGAATTGAGTAGGATGCCTAGCAACTTCATTAAATATTTGCATGCACGCTCACTTGAATTCTTCAACAAATGAGAGCACGGAATTTAAATTGCCACGCACCAGCACAAAGTGTAAAGTGCTGACCCTCGCTCTCAACAGGTACTCGGGACCAGGATAACGTGCCAAGGAACTGAAGACGACGCTCCTTTCTTTTGAAGCCTTGCTAGAGCGAAGGCTAGCGCTGCAAAATTTTGAAAACTCCGACCCAACTGCATCATGAGTCACAAACTCTCGCCGATCCCAGGTCTTAGAGAGTCATTTAGATGTTTGTAAAAAGGGATATAAATGTATGGAATGACTATCCCATCGATGTCGGTTGTGAGCCCGCGAGGCCTCTTTTGTAATCGAGTCTGTAACCTAACTTATTATCAATGAAAATGCAAGTTTTCTTTTGAGAATGAATGTCTTCAATTTCTCTGCGTACTCTTACATATGCTGTTGTTTCGGATAACCTTATGAACCGTCTTGTGCAAGCGCAACTTAGGCTTGCACGACATCACGCCCGGGGGACGACTATCGATTCTATCGAATCGGGGCGTGACATATTGGTATCAGAGCACGGCTTTACGTCCTTGGCCTCCAGTGTCGAGTTTTTAGTCTCAAAATCGTTGGTCCCGTGTCGATGAGATATGTCGTTCCATACGAGTGAGCCCATAATAAGTTTTGTGACTAATGTATTTTGCCTTCAAAAATCCTAGAAGGCACGTCGGTGAACGTGGCGGCGAACGAAGAAAGTGCTTCGAGCGGCTCGAGTAGCTCGAGACCCGGACTCTCAAACGATGCCATGGAGCGGATGTTGCGCATGCTGGAATCGCAACAACGACAAGCTGAGGAGAGTCAACGCCAGAATGAGCAACATCGATGGCAGACGGAGGTACATCAAACTCAGTTCGAGGCCCGATTCGAAGGACAATTCAATTTGCAGCAGAAGCAGCTTGATACTCTCCAGCAGATCATTCAGACGGTGGTGGCCAACAACAACAACTCCGCGACAACCCATGCCGTAACCGAGCCTGCGGTCAGACAAAGTGAAGTCGATCCGGAGGCACCCGAGCCTACACATGCAGTACCGAGAAGTTCTAACTTCGACGCGTCGAAATTCACAAAGAGTTGCCGTACTTCCTTCAACGGCACGGAAGATCCCTCCTTGGCGATCGACTGGTTAGAGGAACTGGAAGACAAGTTCGAGCTGCTAGGCGTCGAAGAGTCCAAGAAAGTCGCATACGCTCAACTTCTACTCCGGTCGAACGCGCACGACTGGTGGGCCGTGCAAAAGCGAGCGATCAGACGCGACGACGAGACAGCGGCAATTTCTTGGGCCACCTTCTGCGAGGCGTTCGAGATCGAGTACCTCCCCGAAGCCGTTCGACAAGAGAAGAAAAATGAATTCATGCAGCTAAGGCAAGGGAACATGACGGTACGGCAGTACGCGGCAGAGTTCAACAAGTTAGCCAAGTTTGCTGGAGAATTCTTGCCCTCCCTGGCGAGTCGTGCTCGACGGTTTGAAGTGGGTCTACGACCATCCATCTACGCCCATGTGTCCGTTCCATAATACAAAACGATGGGGGAGTTTCTCAACCACGCTCTCCGCCTTGAACGCTAATATCCTCCAGGTGCTGCCAGCGCTGTGCATACCTACAATCACAAACGCCCAAGCCACGCGGGAGGAAACAACGTGACCAAGCGTCCGAACAACAGGCACCAGGGCGGACAACAGGTGCGGAACCAGGGACCTCACTGCATAAAATGCAACCGGAACGGACATCTCGCCGTCGACTGTGAAGTTCAAAATGGCAGATGTTTCATTTACGAAAAAAGGGGTCACTTTCATGGAGATTGCCCGAAGCATAGAAGAAACAACTTGGACGCGCCTCAGCATCCACAGCACCGTCCGGGGAATCAAGTTTCGGCGCCTCGAGCACCTCAACCCGCACCACAAAATGGCCAAGACCGTCGCCCCAATGCCCAGGGCCATGTCTATGCCATGACTCGAGATGAAGTGCTTGCGTCAGATACGATCGTGACAGGTATACTTAGTTTCAATAATGTGCCTGCTCGTGTACTATTTGATTCAGGTGCTTCGCATAGTTTTATATTGACGGACTTTGCCGCCGAGCACAAATTTCCGATAATATCACTAGATCTCGACCTTAGCGTGAGCACACCTTCGGGCACACCGATACTCACTAATTTAGCCTGCATCGACGGAATTATCTGTATCGGCGGTCAAAAGATCGGTCTTGACGTGATAGTCCTAGACATGAAGGACTTCGATATCATTCTGGGAATGGATTGGCTTGGGCCGTACAACGCAACCATAGACTGCGCCAGAAAGACGGTCACCTTCCGCATTCCAGGGGTGCTGAATTCTGCTTTTCGTGTGGTGAGGCGTCGTCGACCTGCATGCTGATTTCGGCGATTTCTGCTCGGAGGATGTTGCATTCTGGATGCGAAGGCTATTTGGCGTTCGTCCGAGACATGCGACAGGATGGTGCAAACGCGGGTTAGACCGACGTTGTGGCAGAATTCCCCGATGTTTTCCCGGACGAGCTACCCGGCATGCCCCCCGATCGAGAAATCGAGTTCAATATCGATACATTTTCCGATACTCGACCGATTTCCAAGGCCCCGTACAGAATGGCTCCCGTCGAGCTGAAAGAACTCAAGGTCCAGCTACAAGAGTTACTCGATAAAGGGTTTATTTGGCCTACTGTTTCACCGTGGAGAGCGCCCGTGTTGTTCGTGAAGAAGAAGGATGGGTCCATGCATCTGTGTGTCGACTACCGAGAGCTGAACAAGGCCACAATCCGGAACAAGTACTCATTGCCCCGCATAGACGACCTATTCGATCAACTGCAAGGCGCCTCAGTATTTTCGAAGATTGATCTCTGCTCAGGCTATCATCAACTCAAGATCAAGTCAGACGACGTGCAAAAGTTCGTCTTTCGTACTCGATACGGCCACTACGAGTTCCTGGTGATGCCGTTCGGCCTGACGAATGCTCCTGCCGCCTTCATGGATTTGATGAATCGGGTATTTCGACCCTTCCTTGATAAATTTGTGGTAGTCTTTATTGATGATATTCTCGTCTACTCGAAGGACAGGGCACAATATACAGAACATCTACGGGCCGTGCTCCAGACACTTCGAGAACATGAGTAGTACGCGAAGCAGAGTAAGTACGAATTTTGGCTCAGCAGCGTATCCTTTCTTGGTGTCACGACCCGCACCCACTGTGAGGGTACGAGAACGTAACGACGCCCAGCCTACGCCGCAGTGTCGGCGGTAGAACGCTGTCCTAGGTCAATCATCTAACAATAAAAAGGTACCTGTACAGTATATACACTCCGAATGGAGGTGACATAATAGAACAGTCTCAATCACATCTAAAGCAGATATATAATACTAAAGGTTGATAGAGAGATCAGAAACACAATGTAATACTATTAAGAGAGAGAAAATCTAAGTGTATAAGATAACAACTCCAGAACATCCAACTCAATACAAGTCTCTAAATATAACAACATCTCAGAAGAACAACTGAAAATCAAATAACAAAGCTGAAAGAAAACTAAAGCCTAGCTATCTAATATAGACTCTGGGAGTAGCATCCTGTGCTGCAGCTGGGTCCTCCAGAGGAACCAGGTCGCAGGTGTCGTCTAATCCTGCTCCGTAATAGGTGGTACATAGGGCCTCCTCCTCATCCTCTGTAATATTTTCAACAGGTCCAGTCAGGACGGGAGCGAGCACAGTACATCTCAACATATCATAGCAGGTTAGAAAATATGATCATGCAGTAAAGTAAGATACATGAACTGAAGAAATACAGTATGTAAACAGAGAGAGAAACTGTAATAGAAATATCTACTATACATAGAGAGCTAATAGTGACTAGTGAGTCAGAGTAAAATATAAACATGTAAATGGCATAGGAGATTCATGACTACAGCTAAGAGAGTGATTCATGACTACAGCTACTGGGATAATATTCACATGTCTATTTCAACTCCCCCATCCCCAATCGATACACAAAGATCTGTTCAAGTTATGTTAAGATTCGTGAAACTTAACATGGCTCATAAAATGAGTGATACGTGAAGGTGATTCATGATGGCTCTGTGAACATGAGAGTACATGTGTCACAAGCGATTCGTGAATCAGAGGAAGCATAGAGATACGTGATGATTCGTGAAACGCACAAAACATGCAGTATCCGATGCTCCCGAGGGGGATAACATCTCATGAAAAGATCCATATAGTACCAATCCGTGTGACCAACGTGGCAGTATCAAGTAAAGTAATTTAAAGCAGAAAAATAATTCTAAGCAGGATATGAAATGATCAGAGAATGTACTCGCCTGAACTGGTGAATCTGAGAGAATATAGACTGTCCGAGGAGTGGTGTCTGTCTCCTATAGAACAGTGCAAGTCACTATGAGTCTATAATGATAATAAGATGCAAAATAATGCATTCTACATGAATCTAGGTCAATCTAGACCAAAGTCAACCCTTGGTCAACTCTGGTCAACCCTAGAAGTCAAACTAGGTCAACCAAGTCAAACCTAAGTCAAACTAGTCTAACTAGGTCTAACAAGCCATTTCTAAGTCTAACTAGACTACATAAGTCAATTCTAGGCCCACTAGTCTAATAGATACACCATAGGCTAATAGCACATGTATCTATACCATACCACATATGAAAGTATATGAATATCCCTATATACATATAGGCTAGTATCCATATGCCTACACATATGATATTTATATTACATATATATACAATCACACAATTTAAGGAGAAAACATATATATACATATATAGGTATATATATGATACACACATATGAACTAGGGAATTAACTTAGAAGACCCATAGGTTAATGGGTACACTACTTACCATATATATACATTACATTATTTGCATGTACATTAGGATATGTGGGGAGGTTGGGAGTGTGAAATGAGGGTGTGGCAAATGTGAGTGTGTGTGTGAAGTGGGTCACCAATGTGACAGCTTATACTAAGCATGAATTCAAATTCAGATTTTAAGGTTCAAGAAAAACAGTGAATGGCTTAATAAGGGACTGTTAAGAGAACCAGTCCACCACAAGCCAACCCCCATGAACATCCCTCTCAAAGATAGTCATGAGCATAGATGAAACAAATTGCTAAAGCATTGGAACACATACAAAACAAATGAACAGTCCTAAACTAATCTCAGGTGATATATAGAATAAACAGTTAAGCACAACACCCCAAACTCAGATTTGAACTTTCAATTGGACAGTCCACCATATGCAAAATTCAGAATTGGTTACACTCTTAAGTGAATCTCAGGTTTTTGGTTTATGGATTCAACCACATAATGCAATAGCTGCTACATCAATTGAAAAGGAAGGAAAAAACATCACAGGACTTCATGACAGTTCACAAGGGAAACAAAACAAAGAAAAAAAAACAGGTTTCAAATCCCAGTTTTCATCCAAAACAGTCCCCAACATAAATTCCAGATTTAGGACTCAAAACACCACAATTCAACCCCAAACTTGACATATAAGTAGAATATATATAGAAGAGCTATATTAGGATGTAAACATGCAATTAGGAGTATTACATTGGGTAAAAATAGATGCCAAAGTCCATTTCTAAAAACTGGAAGCACTGCACTGAAAGCAAGTATCAGAAAAAAAATAGAAAAAGGGATTTACCCAACAAATTCGAATTAAACACCAATTTAATGGTTGGCACAGCAAGGACACATTACCTACGTGTTGTACAAGTGGTTTGTGTGGACACAAACGTGTCCAGTACACTAAAACCCAAATCGGGTAAAATCTGGACACTAGGTTTGGGACAGCGTCGTGCGGGCGTGCACGCGTGTCGTGCACCCGACACAGGCCTCCCCAAGCCTCGTGTTCATGCAAGGGGCTGCGCCTAGGGTAGGTCTAGGTGCTCGACACCCTGAATCGTGTCATATTGTGTTGTGTCCAAAGTTGTGAAGCCGTGTCAGTGGCAATTAAAAACTGTGCACAGTGACAGTAGTTTCCCCGTGCTGGGTCGATAACTCACCAACCCGACCATGAGAGGTCGTGAAATTTTTTATGTGGGGTGGCAGATGATGCCCCTAGCCACCCACAAAATTTCGTGTCAAACCAATTTGTGTCGTGTCCAGTATAGACCCCGATATGCAGGAGAATACTGTAGCCCGCGCGCGCGTGTGCACGAGGGCGTGTGCACGAGTGTCCTACCGACACGACACAACCACAAAATCAACTCAGAGTTACAGAAATGGATAAGCGACATCAAAACACGATTTTCCATTCAAAACAATTTGAAAATATCACAAAAAGAGTCACTGTGGCATTACCACAAACACCTAGCTCAGGACACTGATACGTGTCCTGTTAGGACACGAATCGACACAAAAACTTAGGGATTCCTATTCCTATAGTTAGGTTAGGTCTAGGGCTCCCTATACATGCGATTTAACCAGAATTTCATGGTGGAAATAGAGAGTTACCTCTATGTATCACAAATCCTCAAAAGCTCAAAGAGTGGTGTTCTTCCCAATGGTGAAACTCCTCCAAAGCTCTTCAAATCTGAGAATATTAATTATCAACAGAAAGTAGGAAGAATTTAAAACCCAATGCAATTTGTTTGGATTAAAAAGGAGGAGAAATGGATTTCCTAGAGATTTTTGAACATGGAGACTCACCTCTTTCTAAAACTTGCACAAATCCCAATGGAGGCTAGCCCTAAATTCTAGAAGGGGATTAAATAGGGGGAAATGATCAATAGTGGCTGCCATGGGCTGATTAGGTTTAGGTTTGGCTACGTGGTGTGGGCCTATGGGCTTTAAGATTCAAGTCATTAATCATGACTTATAAAGTCATGAGCCATTTAGCCTAATCAACTCCAAAACTCTCCAAACAGTCCTAATGACTTAAATCTCACTAAATTAGGTCTAACCAAGTTTACTTAACCTAACTAAGCCCAACTAACTATGGTTAGTTCCTAGTTTGGTCTACATGAGTCAAAACTAGTCCAAAATCAAACTAGTCCAAATAAATCCAAAATAAATCCTAAAAATTCCCATAAATTCTAATAAATTATAATAAATCCAAATAACCCTAAAATGTCAAAAAATACCCTAATCACATGGCTAGGCTCTAGGGTAGGCAGTATCTACTAATCACTAGCACAACACCAAAATCACAAGTCATAAATTTAAATAGTTTAAAATTAATTAAAAATCACTAAAAATTCTAATATGAAATAAATATCATTAATTAATAATTATAATTACAAAATTTCAAAATTACCCTCATTTTAGAAGCTGGGTGTTACAATCCTACCCACCTTATAAAAATTTCGTCCTCGAAATTAAGATGGTAGCAGTCTCCTAGGTCAAACACCCCACAATCAAAGTCTCAAACATACCGTCAGATAATCATATGCGTCTGTCCAAAATCATGACACTCAGAATCTTCGTCGTGCTAGTGAGCAAAGCTACGATAATCACAGAGTCCTCGACTAAGGCACATACCTTTAGAATTATGGTATTTAAAATTTTCGCATTGCCGCATGCTTGGCAACGAAAACCTTAAATTCCCATACCCGAGAAATACGTCCTAAATCTGACTATATGTCCTCACTATGCCAGCTAACACGACTGTCGAAGATTCTAGATTCCATAACTGGGTGACCTAGCCCATATGATTCATCTCAGAAGAAAACCAAATCGAAAAGAATGCCAGACCAAAACTTATCAACAGATAAGAAAGCAGATAAGAACATATGGAATTGAATTTCAAGATAGATATAATGAGGCAAGGTGGGAATGGAATCAAAAAGAACAGAACCTGCAAGCACCTCTCCCACTGCCTGAGCATCCTCGACTGTCATGGCGTAAGCTCGCCCCTGCTGGCCTCCTCCAGCCTGATGCTGATACTGCACAAATCTCTGCTGTTGCGTCGGTAACGGTCCCCGCTGCTGACCTACCAGAGCCTTGGCTCCTCCTTCTGGTGCTGTGCCTATGTACTGGGAACACTCCCTCAGCTGGTGGTCCGCTGCTCCACAAAGTAGGCACCTGCCCAGCCTCTTCCTGCACTCACCCCATCCATGCCCCGGCTTCTTGCAGTAGGGGCAACTGACTGCCTGCTGTCTGGGTGCCTGATGCTGTCTGGGCTGCTGCTGTCCCTGCTGATGGCCGTGACCCTGGAACTGCTGCTGAACGTGCTGCTGAACGTGCGGCCTCTTGGCCGGTCCTCCGCTACTACTGCCTCCCTGGGAGTCTCGTTCCTTCTTGAGCCTAAGCTTAAGATCATCCTCTGCAGCTAAAGCGTCAACCAGGATCTCCTCAAATGTAGTGCTGCGGGCATTCTTGGTGTAGGACTTAACCTCCTTTACCAAGTCCTTCCGGAACCTCCGGGCCTTCGTCGTCTCGGACAAGTCATCCATAAATCTGCTCAGGCGGCAGAACTCTCCTGCGTACTCCTCCACAGACTGGTTCCCTTGGACTAGGGCCTCGAACTGTGTCTCGAGGGCTCCCAGTGCTGCGTCTGGAGAGAACTTCTCCTTGAACAGCTTCTTGAATGCTGCCCAAGTCTGTCCTGCTGTACCGACCCTCGGGTCAGTCTGGTACCATGTACGGGCCAGATCCTGCATCATGCTGGCCGCTGCCTCTATCTGGAGCCTCGTCGGGATCTCAGCCAACCTGAAAATCTCCTCTATATGCTCGATCCACTCATCGGCATACAAGATCCCCTCTGTCCCTCGAAAGTCTCTCGGGTGCATCTTCTGGAAATCTTGGATGCCCTTCTCCCGTGGCTGGTACGGCTGCGGGGCTGCCGCTGGCTGAGCTATGACTGTCTCTACCGCAGTCATCGCCAGCTCAATGCCTCGTGCGAGCTCTGTTGTCTGCCCATGCTGCTGGGTCTGTTGACCCTCCATGTACTGCCGGAAGAAAGCTAACAGCTGAACGGCGTCAATCGTCCCTGCAGGTGGCTGCTGCTGCTGAAGAAGTACATCCGGAATCATCGGACTCGGCTCATGCCTCACTGCTGGTGGTGCTCCTCCAAAAGCTGCTGAAACGCCTACCCTAGCTGGCATGACTGGGGCTGCGGCACCAGGGGCTGACTGCTGAGCATGAGAGGTGGCAGACCTCTCATCGACGTCCCCCTGGCCCTGGCGATGCGATCGCGTCTCAACCATCCTGGAGACACAGATCAAAAGGAAACAATTGCTGAGAATGAGATGAAATACCAAATGAGGACAGTTTAAATTCAAGGAAGACAATAAGCGGCAATGTAGATATACGGAATCTGAATAAGAGTTTTTTCTATTTGTGATTGAGTACCTTCAAAAATATCCTAATCCTACTGCAGGCTGTAGTGATACTCTAGTTCGAATACCACTACATAAACTAGACCTGCATGGGCCACCACTAAAAATGTGTCACGACCCACACCCACTGTGAGGGTACGAGAACGTAACGACGCCCAGCCTACGCCGCAGTGTCGGCGGTAGAACGCTGTCCTAGGTCAATCATCTAACAATAAAAAGGTACCTGTACAGTATATACACTCCGAATGGAGGTGACATAACAGAACAGTCTCAATCACATCTAAAGCAGATATATAATAGTAAAGTTTGATAGAGAGATCAGAAACACAATGTAATACTATTAAGAGAGAGAAAATCTTAGTGTATAAGATAACAAATCCAGAACATCCAACTCAATACAAGTCTCTAAATATAACAACATCTCAGAAGAACAACTGAAAATCAAATAACAAAGCTGAAAGAAAACTAAAGCCTAGCTATCTAATATAGACTCTGGGAGTAGCATCCTGTGCTGCAGCTGGGTCCTCCAGAGGAACCAGGTCGCAGGTGTCGTCTAATCCTGCTCCGTAATAGGTGGTACATAGGGCCTCCTCCTCATCCTCTGTAATATTTTCAACAGGTCCAGTCAGGACGGGAGCGAGCACAGTACATCTCAACATATCATAGCAGGTTAGAAAATATGATCATGCAGTAAAGTAAGATACATGAACTGAAGAAATACAGTATGTAAACAGAGAGAGAAACTGTAATAGAAATATCTACTATACATAGAGAGCTAATAGTGACTAGTGAGTCAGAGTAAAATATAAATATGTGAATGGCATAGGAGATTCATGACTACAGCTAAGAGAGTGATTCATGACTACAGCTACTGGGATAATATTCACATGTCTATTTCAACTCCCCCATCCCCAATCGATACACAAAGATCTGTTCAAGTTATGTTAAGATTCGTGAAACTTCACATGGCTCATAAAATGAGTGATACGTGAAGGTGATTCATGATGGCTCTGTGAACATGAGAGTACATGTGTCACAAACGATTCGTGAATCAGAGGAAGCATAGAGATACGTGATGATTCGTGAAACGCACAAAACATGCAGTATCCGATGCTCCCGAGGGGGATAACATCTCATGAAAAGATCCACATAGTACCAATCCATGTGACCAACGTGGCAGTATCAAGTAAAGTAATTTAAAGCAGAAAAATAATTCTAAGCAGGATATGAAATGATCAGAGAATGTACTCGCCTGAACTGGTGAATCTGAGAGAATATAGACTGTCCAAGGAGTGGTGTCTATCTCCTATAGAACAGTACAAGTCACTATGAGTCTATAATGATAATAAGATGCAAAATAATGCATTCTACATGAATCTAGGTCAATCTAGACCAAAGTCAACCCTTGGTCAACTCTGGTCAACCCTAGAAGTCAAACTAGGTCAACCAAGTCAAACCTAAGTCAAACTAGTCTAACTAGGTCTAACAAGCCATTTCTAAGTCTAACTAGACTACACAAGTCAATTCTAGGCCCACTAGTCTAATAGATACACCATAGGCTAATAGCACATGTATCTATACCATACCACATATGAAAGTATATGAATATCCCTATATACATATAGGCTAGTATCCATATGCCTACACATATGATATTTATATTACATATATATACAATCACACAATTTAAGGAGAAAACATATATATACATATATAGGTATATATATGATACACACATATGAACTAGGGAATTAACTTAGAAGACCCATAGGTTAATGGGTACACTACTTACCATATATATACATTACATTATTTGCATGTACATTAGGATATGTGGGGAGGTTGTGAGTGTGAAATGAGGGTGTGGCAAATGTGAGTGTGTGTGTGAAGTGGGTCACCAATGTGACAGCTTATACTAAGCATGAATTCAAATTCAGATTTTAAGGTTCAAGAAAAATAGTGAATGGCTTAATAAGGGACTGTTAAGAGAACCAGTCCACCACAAGCCAACCCCCATGAACATCCCTCTCAAAGATAGTCATGAGCATAGATGAAACAAATTGCTAAAGCATTGGAACACATACAAAACAAATGAACAGTCCTAAACTAATCTCAGGTGATATATAGAATAAACAGTTAAGTACAACACCCCAAACTCAGATTTGAACTTTCAATTGGACAGTCCACCATATGCAAAATTCAGAATTGGTTACACTCTTAAGTAAATCTCAGGTTTTTGGTTTATGGATTCAACCACATAATGCAATAGCTGCTACATCAATTGAAAAGGAAGGGAAAAACATCACAGGACTTCATGACAGTTCACAAAGGAAACAAAAGAAAGAAAAAACAGGTTTCAAATCCCAGTTTTCACCCAAAACAGTCCCCAACATAAATTCCAGATTTAGGACTCAAAACACCACAATTCAACCCCAAACTTGACATATAAGTAGAATATATATAGAAGAGCTATATTAGGATGTAAACATGCAATTAGGAGTATTACATTGGGTAAAAATAGATGCCAAAGTCTATTTCTAAAAACTGGAAGCACTGCACTGAAAGCAAGTATCAGGAAAAAAAATAGAAAAAGGGATTTACCCAACAAATTCGAATTAAACACCAATTTAATGGTTGGCACAGCAAGGACACATTACCTACGTGTTGTACAAGTGGTTTGTGTGGACACAAACGTGTCCAGTACACTGAAACCCAAATCGGGTAAAATCTGGACACTAGGTTTGGGACAACGTCGTACGGGCGTGCACGCGTGTCGTGCACCCGACACAGGCCTCCCCAAGCCTCGTGTTCATGCAAGGGGCTGCGCCTATGGTAGGTCTAGGTGCTTGACACCCTGAATCGTGTCATATTGTGTCGTGTCCAAAGTTGTGAAGCCGTGTCAGTGGCAATTAAAAACTGTGCACAGTGACAGTAGTTTTCCCGTGCTGGGTCGATAACTCACCAACCCGACCACGAGAGGTCGTGAAATTTTTTATGTGGGGTGGCAGACGATGTCCCTAGCCACCCACAAAATTTTGTGTCAAACCAATTTGTGTCGTGTCCAGTACAGACCCCGATATGCAGGGGAATATTGTAGCCCGCGCGCGCGTGTGCACGAGGGCGTGTGCACGAGTGTCCTACCGACACGACACAACCACAAAATCAACTCAGAGTTACAAAAATGGATAAGCGACATCAAAACATGATTTTCCATTCAAAATAATTTGAAAATATCACAAAAAGAGTCACTGTGGCATTACCACAAACACCTAGCTCAGGACACTGATATGTGTCCTGTTAGGACACGAATCGACACAAAAACTTAGGAATTCCTATTCCTATAGTTAGGTTAGGTCTAGGGCTCCCTATACATGCGATTTAACCAGAATTTCATGGTGGAAATGGAGAGTTACCTCTATGTATCACAAATCCTCAAAAGCTCAAAGAGTGGTGTTCTTCCCAATGGTGAAACTCCTCCAAAGCTCTTCAAATCTGAGAATATTAATTACCAACAGAAAGTAGGAAGAATTTAAAACCCAATGCAATTTGTTTGGATTAAAAAGGAGGAGGAATGGATTTCCTAGAGATTTTTGAACATGGAGACTCACCTCTTTCTAAAACTTGTACAAATCCCAATGGAGGCTAGCCCTAAATTCTAGGAGGGGATTAAATAGGGGGAAATGATCAATAGTGGCTGCCATGGGCTGATTAGGTTTAGGTTTGGCTACATGGTGTGGGCCTATGGGCTTTAAGATTCAAGTCATTAATCATGACTTATAAAGTCATGAGCCATTTAGCCTAATCAACTCCAAAACTCTCCAAACAGTCCTAATGACTTAAATCTCACTAAATTAGGTCTAACCAAGTTTACTTAACCTAACTAAGCCCAACTAACTATAGTTATTTCCTAGTTTGGTCTACATGAGTCAAAACTAGTCCAAAATCAAACTAGTCCAAATAAATCCAAAATAAATCCTAAAAATTCCCATAAATTCTAATAAATTATAATAAATCCAAATAACCCTAAAATGTCAAAAAATATCCTAATCACATTGCTAGGATCTAGGGTAGGCAGTATCTACTAATCACTAACACAACACCAAAATCACAAGTCATAAATTTAAATAGTTTAAAATTAATTAAAAATCACTAAAAATTCTAATATGAAATAAATATCATTAATTAATAATTATAATTACAAAATTTCAAAATTACCCTCATTTTAGAAACTGGGTGTTATACTTGGTCACATCATTTTGTCCGAAGATATTGCAGTCGACCCGAAGAAAGTGGAAGCTGTTGCTGATTGGAAGCGGCCTGCGTCTGGAAGTGAGATTCGAAGCTTTCTTGGTTTGGCGGGATACTATCGACGTTTCATGAAAGACTTCGCGAAGATTGCATCGCCACTGACTCGCCTCACTCAAAAGGGAGTCGTGTATGAGTGGTCGGATGACTGTGAAGCTTCATTCCAGGAGCTAAAACAACGACTAATTTCGGCAGCCATACTCGCACTTCCGGATGGGCCAGAGGGTTTTCAGATATTCAGCGATGCTTCAGGCCAGGGCTTGGGATGTGTGCTCATACAGCGAAACAAGATGATATCCTTCGCCTCTAGACAGTTAAAGTCGCACGAGAAGAACTATCCTACGCACGACTTGGAGTTAGCGACAATTGTGTTCGCGTTGAAATTGTGGCATCACTATCTATATGGCGTGGTGTGCGCAATCTATACTGACCACAAGAGCCTCAAGTATCTCTTCACCCAGAAGTAATTGAACTTGCGACAGAGGCGCTGGCTCGAACTGATCAAAGACTATGACTTGACGATCGACTACACTTCGGGCAAGAAAAATATTGTGGCAGACGCTCTGAGTCAAAAATATCTTGTCGTGCTATCCGTCAACCGCAGACTACTACAAGATCTAGATGAAATGGGCATCGATCTCCGGGTTCGATTCAGGGATATACGGTTGGCGCAGCTACAGTTAGAGCCGAGTTTGCTGGAAAAGATCATGGCCGCTCAAAAGGATGATCCGTACCTGAAGAAAATGCGCGAGCGAATTTCGACAGGTAGTGCGACCGACTTTGTGGAAGATAAGACCGGCGTGCTGAGAATGAATGGCCGACTATGTGTTTCGGATGATTCACAACTACGAAAGGAGATAATGTCGGAGGCGCATTATGCAAAATATACCTTGCATCCAGGCAGTACCAAGATGTATAAGGACCTCCGCACGACCTTCTGGTGGCACGGGATGAAGAGAGATGTGGCGCTCTTCGTGTCGCAATGTATGGCCTGTCAGCTGGTGAAAGCCGAGCATCAGCGACCGGGCGGGGAGATGCAGAACCTTGCCATTCCAGAGTAAAAATAGGATCATGTCACGATAGACTTTATTGTTGGCATGCCGAAGACACCACGGGGGAGCGACGCCGTCTGGGTCATCGTCGATCGACTAACCAAGTCAGCGCACTTTATTGCCATTAAAGTTACTTGGAGCGTTGATCGCCTGGCGCAGATTTATCTTGACGAGATAGTACGGCTGCACGGAGTTCCAATATCCATCGTCTCTGATCGGGATTCACGGTTTATGTCGCGGTTCTGGAGTAGCCTTCAGTCGACACTGGATACCAAGTTGCAGTTCAGCTCAGCTTACCATCCTCAGACCGACGGCCAAACGGAGCGCGTTAATCAGATTCTCGAAGACACGCTACGACTCTGCGCAATTGACTTCAAATCAAGCTGGAACGTCCACCTACCGCTGGCAGAATTTGCATATAATAATAGCTATCAGTCCAGCATTCAAATGGCGCCGTATGAAGCTTTGTACGGTCGGAAGTGCAGATCGCCTATTTGCTGGGATGAAGTCGGGGAACGGCAGATACTCGGCCCGGAGCTGGTAGAACAGACTGTGGAAAAGGTCAAGCTAATTCGGGAAAGACTCACTACAACAAAAAAACCTTTTAATAATGCTCAATAAGACGTATTGATGATGCCTGATACCTAAGCATTATCAAAGTTCGAAATACCTTTTTTCTATGACGGTTTGGGCTAATTTTGGACTTTTTATAACGTTTATAAAACAAAGCGTTATTAATATTTTAGAACGGTGGCAAACTTGTAATATTTTGCAAACCTATTAATATTAGAAATATCTTCTTCTTCTTTCATTTTCTCTCTCCTCCTCCTCTTCCTCTTCCTCCGCTCCCATGCTCAGGGTTAGGTTTAGGGTTTCTCCACCGATCCATCCGTCCGATGCCCGGGCGACGATGCTCAAGGGCGTCGAGGAGCTCGCAGATGCCGTCAAGGTCACCATGGGGCCTAAGGTCTGATACGTACACACACTTATTCCAGTATTAGAAGTAGACGCTTCCAGAGCCCCCACCTCTTTCTCTCTCTCTCTCTCTCTAAAACCACCGCCGGCCCTCTCTTTTCCTCTCTCGCCGGTCTCCATTTCTCTCTCTCTCTCTCCAAAACCCTAACCCTAACTCTCTCTAAACCCTAATCCGATCCACCATGCATCGCGCTGTGGCCAGCCTCACCTCCAAAGCTCGGTAAGTGCACATCCCCAAAACCCTAGGTCTGTTTCCATTTTCGTTCCAACTCTCACGATTTCTCCTCGCTCTTTTTTCTAGGGCCTCCGCGAGCAGAAGCAGCAGACAGGTGCGACTAGCCGACCGCGTTCGATTGGAACTACTTATTCCAGTATTAGAAGTAGAATATTGATTTATAAACAAAAGTAATTTATAACTCGTATTTTGCTCATGTCTATGCGCTTGATTGGAACTACTTCTCAAAAGTTATCAAAAGTTTAATCATTCAAACTTTGGTCTTCATAATCTGTAAAGAACCATGGTTACTTTATTTTTGCAAGCAATGTGTAAAAATGCTCCATGTTTTAGCTGAATTAGTATTATTGTTGACTAGTAAACATATGGTTTTGGTTTTGATTTGGCACACTTTATGGCTTGCTACGAAGATAACTACTATTTCGTTAATGAAACATTTTGCTAATGGGCTACACTGTGCTTATATAAGTTAACTATTCTGCAGCTACCAGGATGCTGGATAATGGAACACCTGGAGTGTGATGTAACCTGAATCTTGATATAAACTTACAAAAAACCAGACAAAGAAAGAAAAAGAAACCTGTTTTTCATCCTTTTAGGCAGCATCAAATGTTTTTATTAGTGATATTTTTCGTCAAGTATTCCAAGCTCGCTATGAACTTAATCTGCAAGCAGTTGATACTTTATCAACATAATAATTGTCTCATTAAATTATGTCAAAAAAATTGACCATCCAACTCCAAAAGTCAAAAGGGTTTCGAACTCGCAACATTGCGAGATTCTCAATCCCCAAAATCATATGCATACCTCTCCTGCAGTATATTAGTTTCAGGTCTTCTTACATGGATGCTTATGCAAATCTTTCAACACATTCATACTTATTAGAAGCATATATTGCAATATAAGATTCAGCAACTTCTTTTATATGTCTATGTTTCAATTGACTGTGGCATTTTGTTAGGTCGAATCAATGAACCAACCAGGTGTGGAAGGCAGGAATGTTTAGCCATGAACTCCATGACTCTGGTTCATAATCGATGCAGGTAGTATCTGGTTGTCGTTTTCATTCTTTTTGGTTGAAACTACATGGTATCTGAAAGACAAATTTGAAACGGAGGTCTTCATTTCAAATGAAAATACCAGAAGAGATTATACTCCAATCCTGCACTCTATTTATTTCAAAGAGTATCATCCCATTCACTTCTATTATCCAAAAGCCTGTAAAGATTATGGCCGACTGTGGCTATTAACCATTTAACTGTGGTTGTTTTTAGTTTCCTTTGGTTTATTGGAGCATATAGTTACAGGCATGGAGCATTTCATTTGTGAATTTGTTTTGGTCAATGTATGATCTTGGCTCCCCTCCCCACCCCACCCCCACACCAATAGGGAGAAAATTGGGGAAATATCCCCAAGTCTACTACTGAAAGTCTCTATTTTTTTTCTTGAATTGTTTCCAAGTAAATGACTCATTGATGATTTTTCAATTTCTTAATGGGCAATGGAAGAACCTGTGATATCCCATTAGTTTTTATATCACATCACAACTTAAAGAGAAAAGACTGGAACTATATAGAATGTGTTCTTGCCGATTGTTAAAGAAGAGAGTTGTATTTTACCTGTTTTTGCTGTTTTTTTCTTCTCCTCATAATCTGTGTATTAAGTATGGATTCATTTTAGTACTTTGTGTTATAAAGATAACTGTGGAGTTGATAGAAATTTGAGAAATATGGCCACCCAGATGGATGTCAGGTATAGTATAAACTTCTACATGCTTTCCAACGCATTTCACATGCTTGATCCCCAACGATTTTGGCTGGTACCTGATGTTGAGGCTCTCTTTTTGTGGTCTATTCAACAAATCACATGCATTGTTTCTTTTTAAGTTTGATAGTTAATTTCATTGCCTTTTGCATATTTCATGGTATAGTTTGCTCTTTTTCTATCAGTACTCATGTACATGGGAAATGCATATATCCATCTTCATTGTTATTTTCTGTACCCTTATCATTATTATGGATGTGGTTTATGTGTTAGAATCATGTATTATCTACTGCCATTCTGCCTTTAAAGTTTCATATATTTTTTACACTTACTCTCTTTTCAATAGTTGATGCTATTGTTTTCGACAGAATAACCTCGAGGATATACATATAGTCTTCATCGTTTTTTGTGGATATACATATAGTCTTCATCGTTTTTCCTGAATCATGTTGCTTGTTTGATTGCCATCTCGTCTCATGTTGAATTTTACACCTAACTTGAAATTGGAAGGGATTGATTTAGAAAGGTAATGCCAGTTCCTCAGTTTATGTTTTGGTACATGAGCAATATTATAAAGTATATTGAATCGTGTTTTTATCTTTTTCAGGGATTTGCTACACATGATGTTGACAGTTTTGATGTGCTCAAGTTGAAGCCAAAGTAATTACTTGTTTTGAGGATCCATTTAAGTAGTAGTTGTAAATATATGTATTTGGATACCCTATTTTGAGATAATGTAATGAAGATGGTGATATAACATTTCGATATTTTCTTGTGAATATAGTTCAAAGTGGTTGTTTTAAAATTGAATTGAGAAGTTTTTGGAAAGTAATATATAATGTGCAGTATTAAGCATTATAAATGTGATGAGTTCAGTAATATTGAGTGTTATAAATGTGCTGCATTGAGCCTATACATATTATCTATTCATGATGTTTTAAAATTGTTCTGAATTGTGCACTATATATTAACTATTCATAACGCTTTTATAGAAACTATTCATGACGGTTATTGTATGACGCTTTTAAAAAAAAATTATAACACCCGTTTTCATAACGGTTGCTGTGGAAAAAAAGCGTCATGGTTCGTCATTAATGACGCTTTTTAGCCGTCATTAAAGGGGTTTTTTGTTGTAGTGACTGAAGATTGCATAGAGTCGGCAAAAGAGCTACGCCGACACCCATCGAAGACCGCTTGAGTTCCAGGTGGGCGATCACGTGTTCCTGAAGGTGTCACCTATGCGAGGAGTTACTCGGTTCGGCGCGAAGGGAAAGCTGAGTCCGAGATTTGTTGGGCCGTTCGAAATACTCGAGCGAGTTGCCCCAGTGGCCTATAAAATTGCCCTACCGCCGGCGCTTGAAGGTGTGCACAATGTCTTCCACGTCTCCCAGCTGCGAAAGTACGTACACGACCCTAGCTATGCGGTGGATTTTGGCCCGCTGGAGCTAAAGTCCGACTTATTCTACGTTGAAGAGCCAGTTCAAATCTTAGAACGTAAGGATAAGCTGCTGCAAAATCGGGCGATCCCTCTCGTTCGCGTACTCTGGAGGAACCATGCGGTAGAAGAGTCGACATGGGAACTCGAGTCAGAGATGAAGGAAAAGTTTCCTTCATTGTTTTTATAGAGGTAGGTTCGGTTCTTAAGTTTCGAGTACGAAACTTTTTCTTAGTTGGTTATGGTGTAGTGCCCCGTCCCTACATCGTGTCCCGTTGTTCGTCCACGGGGTGCGCGAGAAAGGAACACTGTCGCTATCGACTCGGTCGGGATCGATCGAATCGATCGAAAGGGAATGGTTGAATTAAGATCCATTCCCCGTTATGGAATGGCTTCTTCGGAACCAAGTCTCATATTCAGTGGGCTGCGCCTCAAGGATTGACTCTGCGGCTGAGTCAGAAGAGACTTTCCGTTGCTCTGCTTTTTACGCCGCTTGCGTTGATTTTGGCTTTGTTTTCTGAATGCGTTTTCGTGAATGTTTTCGATGGTTTTCATGGCTTACGTTTCGAACTTCGCATTCGTATCGAAATTTCCTTGAATAATACAGTGTTCTAATCGGTTGCTTGTATGATTTTAGGTGATCGTGTAGGCAACGTCTAGCGCAGCCAACCAGTTTCTCGTCTCAAGTAAATACTAAGGTGAGTGGCTGACCCTTCTCCCCTCGACCCTCTTCTCTAATACATTATCAATACTAGACATGTGCTATGCTAGATGTAATGCAACGACATGAATGATATTCCGATGAACGGTCACACGACGTCCCACGAACACGAACTATACAGATGCTTGTCATAAAATATTAGCGTGCTTGCAGTTATCAAATCATATAGAACCGTGCTAAGGAAGGATGAATCGATTAAATGAATGTCGCAACGATACTATAAGATGTGCCTTGAAATAACAAATTAACTTAGCACGATCATGGACAACTTGTCGACAAGGGCGATTGTTTCTTCGGACGGTATCCCGAGGCCACGGGACCGTTCCGGTCTAGGAAGAAACACGGATAGCTATGTCGGATGCATGCCACGGTAGGCCGTGGCTTTCAACGAGGCTCGCTACCCGCGCTGAAGGACCTCTGTCTACCAAGCTATATGTCCAGGATGGCTTGTCGTGCCAGTGACCTTCACGAACGCACTCTATTACGTTTTATTATTATCCACATGACAGGGAAGAACATGATAAGTTTACGCTACGACAGCGTGCTCTGCCGGGTGTAAGATCTATCGTCATTATTCGGTTGTGCCTTCAAATATAAGTTTGAATTGAGTAGGATGGCTAGCAACTTCATTAAATATTTGCATGCACGCTTACTTGAATTCTTCAACAAATGAGAGCACGGGATTTAAATTGCCACGCACCAGCACAAAGGGTAAAGTGCTGACCCTCGCTCTCAACAGGTACTCGGGACCAGGATAGCGTGCCAAGGAACTGAAGGTGACGCTCCTTTCTTTTGAAGCCTTGCTAGAGCGAAGGCTAGCTCTGCAATATTTTGAAGACTCCGATCCAACTGCATCATGAGTCACAAACTCTCGCCGATCCCAGGTCTTAGAGAGTCATTTTGATGTTTGTAAAAAGGGATGTAAATGTATGGAATGACTATCTCATCGATGTCGGTTGTGAGCCCGCGAGGCCTCTTTTGTAATCGAGTCTATAACCTAACTTATTATCAATGAAAATGCAAGTTTTCTTTTGAGAATGAATGTCTTCAATTTCTCTGCGTACTCTTACATATGCTGTTATTTCGGATAACCTTATGAACCGTCTTGTGCAAGCGCAACTTAGGCTTGCACGACATCACGTCCGGGGGACGACTATCGATTCTATCGAATCGGGGCATGACACCGGCAGCTAAGACTTACGGTGAGGCTGATAGTCAGGGGCTTCGGTCTTGGTCGAGTTATTGATGTCGACGATAACCTAGTCGTTAGGAGTTGCTACGCATGATAGGTAGCATCAACATGTTGGTCGAGGAACTGGAGAAGAAGGAAGATGTAAAGCAGTCCGAAAGTTTCGAGATCAATGACAAGGGGGAGCAGGAACTCTGTCGCGGGGCAATAGACATAGAGTCCAGTTGTGGAGACATGGGGTCAACACCTCTCATTAGACTGGAGAGAGAGAGAGAGAGAGAGAGAGAGAGAGAGAGAGAGTTTGTTGGGGTTTCAACCTCGATTCGAATATGTGGAATGACAGTTTGGGTGTCATGAAGCGTCGACGTAATTGCATCGAAGATGACGGGGGATCGATGGCTAAGTCGTAGCTCAAACTAAGCCAAAACAACATTGTTGGTATGCAGACGACGTTATACCGATGGTATAGCAATTTTTGGGTATCTCATTCCAAAACCTATTCTAAGGGTCTGCAGTGTACCACTTGTATATCGTGACATATTGTCTATCAGGATTCGGTTCAGAGGGCCCAAGTCAGTATTTATTATCACCGTGTGATCTAATTTGGACGACCATGATTAATGTTAGAGCTAATTTTGAGATTTCCTAATCATAGATTAGGGTTTCTTAACCTATTTTAGGAGGTTAAGGCGGGTTGCAAAAAAAGTCATAGGAGAGATTCAACGGAGCAAGTCTACAGGAATCTAAGATCTTTGTTCGAGGAGTAGTCTGCTTTGTTCAGGGAGATCATGACTGAGTTGGGTGAGTGATTTTATTATGTATCTTCTTCTTCTTCTTCTTTCTTAAGATTGGTGAGTGATTAAACCTGGGGGCAAAGGATTCAACATATATTTTATTCAATCTTATATTATTAGAATATATATATTTAAATTTGTTCAGGTGACATAGTCATCTAACATATATTATATTTGATCTATCTTGATGCTTACAAGAAACTAGGGTGTCTTACAACGGTCGAAAACAATATAATCCGTTGCAAAATCAATCTGCAACAGTTATTGCAACCATGTATAGAGTTAGACGGAGATTTTTTTTACATGTAGTTAGCGAAAATATACTAGATTGATTATATATATAGTTTTGGTTGCATCTTTCTCTCACAAAGGCAGCTTGCTCAGAAGAAAGAAACAATAAGAAAAACTTCTCCGTGACGATGAGAAAAGGTGGCAACGATGGGACCAAATATAGGTAGCGGACAAGTCCACCTCCAGCAATAAACAATGAAGAAAACATGCCACCATGTTTGTGACAGCCATCTGCCAACTTCCAATTCTAATTACTCGCGTCCAGAACTAATTGTTAATTTGCAAAGGATCCCTTGTTAGAAGGACCAATGTTTTAAAAACCGGACCGGTGGTTGACCCGGCCAAGGTACTGGGTCGGGTCAAATTAGTTCAACCAGTTGGTTCAACCAGTGGTTCAACCACTGGGTTAATTTAAGTGGTCCAAATTAATCCCTTATGGTCATTAATTTTTTACAAAAATACAAAAATACTAATTTTTAAACAAAACCAAGTCAATACTGAACCGGACCGGAAAAACGACCGGTTCACAGGTGAACCGGTTGAACCGGCCGGTCCGGTCCGGTTTTTAAAACATTGAGATGGACAATAATCACCTTACTTTCTGGACATTATGATATTGTATTACTTTTAAGTGTTGAACTCATCTTAAAATATATTATTCTTGTCTCTAATATAATCTTCCCAAATTTAATGAACATTTTAAAAGTGAATTCTTGATGCATTGGATATATTTTAGTAACAACAATCAGCACGAATTATCATACTTTTCACCCCCTACAAATTTTGGAGAGAACTCCACCTGTTTGATACAAACTCTTGGGATTTTACTGCCAAAAAAACTAGGTTCAAAAATTAAAATGCTTCCCTGTAAATGCAATAAATAAGAATAAGAATATATTTTTTTTGAAATCACACGCACACACGCAATTGGGGGGCTAGAACCTTCCCGGCCCCTCCGGATGTCCGCTCTAATACCACTAGACTAGAGAGCTCAGACAGAATAAGAATATCAACTAACGAATTTGTAGGCCAGTTATAGGGAGAATATATTTAGGTAGTGGTTGGGATTTTACACCATCTATGCTAAAGAATTTTTAGGAACAGTTTTGATTTTCTCAACAAAACCACAATCCTTCCCGCATCAACAGTTGAAAGTGGTGGTGCAGAGTTATGTAAGTTCCCAAATGATAATAAGATTTGCACAGAAAGGATATGACAATTGAAAGCATGCATGCATGGTGATGCAACCTTAATTCCATGGACGCTGCTATATTGCCCGCGGCAATGGCCCGCAGTTTTGGTCCGTCTACCACGTGTCAGACTTCTATTAGAAGAATTTTTGATGGTTGGCGTGAGCTAGCAGGACGGGCCAGTGGACTGCTGCCATGTTGTAATGCGATTACGTCCGCGGGCAAAATATCAATTCCGTAATTCTATAGCAAAGAACAAATTTTATAACAGCTTCACCTCTTTTACATAGATCCTCAAAAAATCAAGATAATTAACGTTCTTGACAAATATGTCATTCACATGCATCAAAGAAGAAGAAGGAAAAATCAAGAATATATGTGGAACAAATAAATACCAAACCCTAATTATTAACAACGCATACGTACAATGCTAATTAAGCTTTTATGTTCCTCCATCCATATGATGAAGATGATGACATCTCTCTCCACTCTCTTCCCGTTCGCGCGCGGAGCTAGATGAGCCGCGCGCTGGTCGGCAGGGTCGAGTCCGTCCGGACGAGCTTCCCGATCTCCGACCGCACCTTGTAGAACACGTGCCTCAGGGTGCCCTTGCTGTGGCTGCCGAGGATGGCGGTCTCCTCCTCGTTCATCTCGACGTCCTTGGTGAACGCCGGCTTCTTCGACAGCAGCCAGCCCCAGCTCCGCTCCCACCACCTCCTCAGCGGCCCGCTCCCGAGCTCCCCGAGAGAGGGCATCGACCGCGGCCTCCTGAAGGCCCACGCGGAGGAAGCTGCCGTGCTCGCGAGAGGATGGAGGTTGACGGAGAAGGAGGAGATCCTCTTGCGGATGCCGGTGAGGTTGCTGTCCCTGGTTGATTGCGAGGAGATGGGGAGGTCATCCTTGTATGGCATGCTTGGGAGGAGCCTCTTCTTCTGGATGGTCTCAATGAAAGAACCCATCTCTCTCTCTCTCTCTCTCTCTCTCTCTCTCTCTTCTTGTTATACTAAAGGATAGGTTATGTCTAGGAGCACTGGGACAGGCTGGGTTCTTGTGTGCATGGGGTGGATGAGGGTCCATCAAGAATTTCTTGGGTTTTGTTTACTCTGGTTGTTGAAAAAACTAATTGTGCGCCACATGTGCAGGGAATAGTATTTGTGTTGATCGACAAAACTCTTCTCATTCATGTTCACTATATCATGAGATGGCACACATATTAGGTTAGGATAATATTGTACAAGTTGCAACAATTAAGTTTGATGGATGACGTCTGTGGTTACCGAGAAGAGGTATAAGATCCTGGCTGGATGGCGGAAAATCAGTGGATCGAACCACGGGAAACGTATTATTCTTTTCATTTATTTGGTGGGAGTTGGGGAGCAGTGGGTCCAACAAACATGCATGCAATGCAGCGTGTACAAAGTTCCGTGCGTATAGCCGGGCATCAAAAAAAAAGTTTGATGGATGGCTTATTAACGAAAAGCAAGATGGACCTTAAACCAACACGATTGGTGAATTTTGGCAACAACTGTCATGCATGTCATATCAAAATGAAATGAGGTAGGGAGTCCTTGGGTTATCGACAATTTGTTTGTGGCGATATCTAGGACCCCACTATAAGGACAAAACTATGTGTCTTTTGATACGATTGTGGTGAGATTGATATCCTCACCACTACTAAAATACTGCTTATTAGCGATGGAAAGATGGCGACGACTTAGGTCTGTCGCCATGTAACGACGAATTGGTGTTGTCCAGACGACCAACCGTTAATGTCACGGATGTTAATTACATAGGCAACGTCAAATCGTCGAACAGGCGTCACTAGTTTGCGAGGTTAACGTCGAGAACACTGCGAGAAAACTATGTGACTTTCTAGCGACGCCTAGTCGCTATTACATTTTAATGGACGACGACAAATGGAGTCGCATATCCATCGTCCATTGCTTCTGAGATTTTGTGCTTTTTTGCGACGACTTAGATCCGTCACTTAGCCATTGCCCAGTTTCTGTGCCCTACTTTTTACAAAATCAGAAACCCGATCATTTATGGTTCTTTAAATCTCCCCCCCCTTATATAAAATTAGGGTACATAAACTTGTCCTTCACCCCCTCCCTCCACTGCTCTGATTGCTCCTTCACCCCCTCGATCATCGGCACCCCTCGATCCCTTGCTCGACTACTCTTTTGATTTCTTTAACTCTCTTCTCTTTATCTGAGATTATGGCTGCTCGACTGCTCCTTCATCCCTCTCCTGCTCGACTTCTTCTTCACTCGCTTTATCAGCCACTACAAGAAAAAAAAGTTTTCTTGACGGGTTTTCCCCATCAAGAAAGGGGTATCTTGACGGTTACGGATCCGTCAAGTAAGCCGGAGTCAAAAAAAGACCCCCTTTTCTTGACGGTCGCTGGCAGAACTTTTCTTGACGGTTTTTTTCCGTCATATGCAATAGTTTTCTTGACTGTTTTTAGCCGTCAAGATAGCATTTTTTAGAAACCTTCAATGTAGGTGAAAATTTTTCTTGACTACGACCTAGATGACGACTATTAGCCGTCAAGAAAACCTTTTTTTGACGAAAAAAATCCGTCAGAAAAAGCATTTATTCACAGGCTATTATGCAGCATGATTTGAATTAAAATTAACGTTTGACAACTGTCAAGAGAAGCTTGTCAAAATGCCGTCAAGAGAAGCTTGCCAAAATGCCGTCAAATTTTTTATAATATTAATCAAACACATAATATCAATCCAGAAGATACACGTACATCAAATTACTATAAAATCTAATTTTCATATTAACAAACTGTATTGTTCATACACCAAAAACTTTCAACATGTCCCACCACAAACATCCATCACTTGTCCAACCACAAAACATATCCCCAACAACAAAGTACACATATCCAACATCTGTATGTAGTTTTCGTACCACTTAAACATTCAAACTATGATAATTATACAAATAAAACAAAAAAAGTAGCAAAACAGACCGGAGCACATCCCTCCCATATCCACAGCATTCCCCTATTCACAACATGTACCATTATTTTTCAGCAAGTTTCTGAGAGAATAAGAACACAAATTATCAATGCTCATCACCAGTTACCATGTCCAGAGTAGATCTAGAAGTCTATGTTCAATAACTACAAATTGTCATGCTAGTAGAACAAACAACACAAAGCCTTTATCCCCAAACTTTGGTCAGCAAAAACATGGGATACTGGGATAGGAAACTCCAGTTAATGATCAACTGTGGAACAATTTCAAATCACTGCAGAGAGATGTGACAAGTGAAACTCAATCCTTCGTAAAAAGAAGTACCTATCCAACCACTATTAAGAACCTCCACGTGTGAATGTAGGCCTGTGGTGGTTTTACTTGTTTTGTGTTTTTAGTTTTCTTATTATCACAACAACAGAAGTTCTTACCAAATGAAGATAAAGGTCTAAAGAAAATCAAGTCTTTTGACACAGTATGTGAGGAAGTGTACCAGATGAGAAGAGGAGAAGAAATTCTATGTTTCTAAAATCAAGTCTTTTGACACAGCAAATCAAGTCTTTCAACAACAGAGGTTCTGGACTGATACCAATAACAAAGCTTTTCAATGGAGAAATAGATAAGAAGAGGAGAAGAAATTATATGTTTCTAAAATTTACAATTGTAACTTACTTTGATTTAATTGACTCGTAAGTAAACAAAGTGAAATTCAAGCTCCTGTTAACACATGATACCCTATTTTATGGAGAGTGTTTGCATGACACTGAAAGGCATCCTCCAAGAAGCAAGTATCAATCCTTACTACTCAACCAAGAACCATCCTTCAGCTATTTAGGCTCTAAATAAAATAGTAATTTAATAGTCAAAACACCAATAGGAAAGAAATGTGTCTATACATATTTTTGAGAATGTTAAATGACAAGCTTATAATTTCATATATGTTCCTGAGTTTAATGAATATACAATTTAATGCAATTATACAATATAGGAATACATATTAATCTTTTCCACCAAGGTTTTTGACCATTTTAAGGAATATCTAAGGAATTATTGTATTTATGACACCCATGCATCATAATTCTCAGGAATCTTACCTTTGCACGAAATACTTTGGAATTTAGCATTTTCTTGTGTTTCATATGAGTTGTAAATTTCTAGGAAAGTATATATTCGATTAATCCTAAGAAGGACCTAAACTCTACTCTCTGTTTTTTCTGTTGCTCGCCTTGATAGCCCTCATTGTTCCAGGGAATATAGCATTTTCTTTGTGTTCATATGAGTTGTACATTTCTAGGAAAGTAATATATCCGAATACAAATTTCTCAAACTAATATTAAAACATCAAATATAAAATATAAATGCAACTTGAAGCAAAAAAGAAATATGGCATGATTCGTAAGAATGATAGAGAGACATATTTATACCCATTTTCTTTTGTTTTTTCCTTAGTTGACAAGTGTTTTGGAGTAGCTGAAAAGAGAGAATTGCCTAAAAGTTCCCCATAAAATGATTCAAAGTTGTAGCAAGACTAGCTTGCAAGAATAAGTAGAAAATTTACCATACGAAGTTCTTCAGGCGTGATGTACCCATCTTTGTCCACATCAAATTTCTCAAACACAGTTTTTGAACGTAACTTCCACTTCTCCATGTCATGTCCTTGCAACTGATGCACATGTAGAGCTGCTGCCACAAATTCAGAGAAATCCACTAGTCCATACGTGTCGGCGTCGATCTGCTTCATGCAAAACTCAAGCACCATCAGGAAAATGTAAGATCATTCCAATGTACGCATATTCAGCACATAATATAAATTTTTTTGTTACAGAAAAATTGCATGTGCATTCCTTCACATAGAAAGAGGTTATCACTTGTATAGTGCATAGTAACCATAGTTGAACTGCATTATATAGAAACCTGTTAGGAATGCTTGTGATTACTTTCATTAATTTCCTTGGTAGGGCTGGAGTAGGCTAGGGTGAGGTCACTCATGAAAAAAATAACAAAAGAAGAGGAAAAAAGGAAAAAGAAAACCAAAAACAAAATTGGTGTGGGCTGGAGCCTACCCCAGCCCCAACGTGGTTCGGCCTTGTCACGCCCCAGAACCAGAATACCGGAGAGCGGGGGAATGACTCAGCCAGCTACGTATTACGGGTAGATGAATACCGCATAATAAGATCAATGCTGTCTAAAAGACGAGGGGGGTGCATACTACATGAAAGTCTCACTAGGGTTACTCAACATCTATTGTCCCAATCATTCAATCAAGAAGCAGTAATAGAGAACATGTAAGATAAAGCAGTAAGGCGTCCCAAACGTTCAGTCAAAATGTTCTCGAGGTCTGGCTTTACAAAACATAGCCAGATGATATAACAAGGTATACACAATCGTTATCAGCTGCAGTCTGACTTAGTTACAATTATGTAAAAGTAAGTGCAAGACAGTCCGACTAACATGTCGGTGCCAAGCGGCGAAAGGTAAATTAGTAAGTATAAAACGAGCAAGGAAGCAAGGAACCCACTCGTGTCCTCCTGCAATCATTCCTCTAGTATTGACCATCTTGGAGGTGGAAGTAAGCTGAGTCCTCGGAAACTGGCTCTAAATCTGGCCATGCAAAACTAGAGAGGTTAGACCTCTAATAGCAAGTACCACAAGGAAGTACGACATGAGAAATAAAACCACTGGTAAGAGTTAAGAATATGTTAAATAAGTCTCCGCTTGCTACTGGGATTCACACAACATCACGACACTTCAAACCAACTTCCCAACCAAACAAGGACATAAGTTGAACCGTCATGTCCTGACATTCTGATCATCTCAGTAGTTGACAGAGTAGGTACAGTACACAAATAAATTAATTTAAACGGCAATACAACTACTACGGCTTGCTAACTGTGAGTTCCAAGTTATCCTAGAAATATGCAATAAGGATTCCTCAGTTCTTACTATGTGCAAGCAAGGCTAGTCTACCCAATAATCAGTTGCGCCAGTCATGAATTAGACGAGTCCCAGCGGGACGTCCGTAATCAGTATACAATAAATAAATATAAGCAGATACCGTTCCCTGCCCGTATGGCAGATTTGCAGTACCTGTGGGAACCAGCCGGCATGTCGGGGCACTAATTGCCCCAAGGATGGCTGCCATGTAAGAACTCGGGAATCCATTCTCTCCATGCAATCGTTATTTTATTTAACTTAGTAGTCCCTATGTTAATTGAAATCTTATGCCGTGGATCATGTCATTCAGAATGAGTAAAGTATGATATGCATAACTCTACAATGATGCCCGTGCAGTTAGGTTGTAGGTCTTACATAGCGTGATGCAACAATCAAACCTAGCCACGAAATAATCATGCATTGACTGTAAAGTACACATGCCGCTTTTGTAGAAAAATTAGTTGAAGCCTGCACGTATCCATATGCCATTGTTCGGGATCGGCTTAGTCGATTGCAATGGTTCATAGTTAATATGAACGTGTCTCATTCAGTTTCAGTAAGACGACTAGCCAGTCTCTTTAGTTCCAACTAGGAACGCATGATCAATCATTTAGTCAATATAATAATCAATGTCAATTCGTGCCAAGGCATGAAAGTCAAACTAGTATTTAGTATGGTCGAGTCTATAACTCTCAGGGTTAAGTTCCAGTCATACTGGATATCCATAAACCAATCGGGACACATGGCACATTCTACACCACAATATGTATTAAAATATTAGCATATCATGATTATATCGAGTTCATGTCAAAAAGACGTAAGGATATAATAAGGGTGCCATGCGCCCAAGAAGTACGCCAAAGGAAGTACGCGTAAAAATGGACTTACACGTAAAGGAATAACATTACGCGTAAATAATAGAGTTACGCGTGAAACATTGTACGCGTAAAGAATAGCGTTACGCGTGAAACATTGTACGCGTAAAGAATAAAGGAAATCATATTACGCGTAAATTTGTACGCATAAGGAAGTACCATTACGCGTAAAGGAATATGCGTAAAGGAAGAAATGTTACACATGAACTAGTACGCGTAAAGGAAATAGTATTTACGCGTGAACTAGTACGCGTAAAGGAAATACGCGCAAAGAAATAACGTTACGCGTAAACTTGTACGCGTAAAGAAAATCATGTTTACGCGTAAATAAATACGCGTAAAGGAAATACGCCAAGCCAGAATAGACTTGCGTAATCCAGATTCATGCTGACACGAATGATCGTGGGCGTAGAGCTTGATATTAAGCGGGCACGTATAAACGTGGACGTAGAGAACCTCCCGAACACCAATTTCCGTAAAACCTCAATCTAAGCCTAAAATGGGACTTCTAGAGATCAAAATGGGGTATAACACAAATCTCAACAACCAGGAACGATCAAAATTCGAATTTAAGAAAGTTTGGTAGATCAAAACTACCAAAATTCGAAGAATAGCAAATTTCTAGATCTACAAAATAAAACTTTCAAATGCAAAAATGTTAAGTTCTAAACTATATTAGAATCATGAGAGGAAGATAAATGAACCATAAAAATGGGTTCTCATGTGGAAGCAAGATGCACTTGCCTAAGCTCTTGGTAGGTGGAGAGAGTTATGAGGAAGAAGAAGAGTAAATGAAAAAAAAGTAATGAAGAGAGAGAAAGGGTTGGGCTTTAAATGGAGATGATGGTAGGTAGGTGGTTGGTTGGTTGGTTGGTTTCATGATGAACCATCCTAAACCAAAATAAACCAACCCAAGCCGAACCCAAGACAAAGCAAAAGCAGAAAATAAAATACAGAAAAAATAATTAGCATAAAATTAAAGGAATTAAATACAGAACAAATGAATGATAAATATTAAATAAGTACATTCAAGCAGTACACGTATTAAAATACACATTCTGGGAACGAAGAGTGACATGCCTCGGCATACAGGTATCTACATGCAAATCAGGGACATGTTTGATATTGTGTCATTAATGTGGCTGAGTTTTATTCTCTTTCGAGATCACTTCAAGCAGAGTACCTCATATTCTGCGTGAAAGAATTCTCGTGGGCAAATAACTCAGTGATCTATGTGATGGTCATTAGTCAGAGTTAGACCTAAACTGTCTTAGCTTGTTGCTTCAAACATGTTATGTTATTGTTTCAGGTTTCACATTAAAGGTACTACCACATGCAGCTCTTGCTATATACGATACTTTACTCATTGAGGAAAACATTGGATGCTGCATTTCTTTTGTGTGCAGATGTCCTTTCCTGTGGATGCTACCACTTGGATGCAAAAAGGTATGTCTAACTTAAGAAGATATGATGTTACACTTTACCCTGTTTGTAATTACAATTATGCTAGGCTGCAGGTTACTCAATTTATTTTAGAAAGCATAATAAGTACATAAGAGGCCATATCAAACAAATCACATATACAGACAGGACCTACCGCTTGAAGAATTTCGAGGACACGAGGCTCCTTGGATCTCCATGGAAGATCTTTCTCAAGTGCCTGCTGTCACTCTCCATTTCCGGAATGCATATTCTAATACGTATATTGCCTGAATGTATTTATTTAGTATTTATCATGTAGTATCCTGTATTTAAATTCCTATAACTTCATGTTAATTAATTATCTGCATTTTATTTTTTGTACTTTATTTTTCTGCAATTCTATTGCCTGCTCTTTAAATTTTCATGTTAATTAATTAGCTGCTCTTTAATTTTCATGCTAATTAATTCCTGCGATTTTATTTCTGTATTTCTTCCTGTAATTTTATTACCTGTATTTTAATTCCTGCTTTAGTTTTACTTTCGGGTTAGCCTTGTTGGACCCGTGCAACCCGACCCATTGGACCCATTGGACCCGGCCCAACTCCCACCTACCACCACCTTTTATTTAAAGCCACCCTCTCCCTTCTCTCTCCTTATTTACTTTACTTCTCACCATTACTCCTCTTCTTCTTCTTCATTACTCTCTCCACCTACCAAACCGTAGGCAAGTACAACTTGCTCCACATGAGAACCCATGTTTTTGTAGTTTATTTTTATTCCTCGCAAGATCCTAAGAAAGTTTAGAACTTGGCATTTTTTATTTCGAAGTCTTAATCTTTGTAGATCTAGAAATTAGTTATTTTCGGAGTTTGGTGATTTTGATCTATCAAACTTCTTTATTTGCAAGTTTTGATGGTTCCATGTTGTAGAGAAGTTTGTTCTACCCAACTTTGACCTTTGGAAAGTTGGATTTGGACTTGTTTTGACCAAGTTCTGGACTTTTGAAGCTTTGGGGTACAACCATGGAGTTCTTGCTGTTTGGAGAAGACAGTGAGCAGTGTATGCTAGCTTTTTAGCTGCGTCACTGAGCTGTACGCACTCTTTAGTGCAGCATGGAGTCCATACGCTACCTTTTTAGGAAGCGTGTGTCTTGCATACGCTACCTTTTGGGAGCGTATGACTTGCATACGCTGACTTGGATGGTCAGGAGTCGTATGGAGTCGTATGGAGTTCATACGCTACCTTTTGGGTGCGTATGACTTGCATACGCTGACTTGGATGGTCAGGAGTCGTATGGAGTTCATACGCTACCTTTTGGGAGCGTATGACTTGCATACGCTGACTTGGATGGTCAGGAGTCGTATGGAGTTCATACGCTACCTTTTGGGAGCGTATGACTTGCATACGCTGACTTGGATAGTAAGGAGTCGTATGGAGTTCATACGCTGCCTTTTGGAAGCGTATGACTCCCATACGCTAGCTTGGCTTGAGCGTAGCTTGACCTGGGCGTACGCTGGCTTGAGCGTAGCTTGACCTGAGCGTACGCTGGCATGAGCGTAGGCTGACATGAGAGTAGCCTGCTTACCCTGGATCTTTTATAGCCCTGTATATTGATATCTTATTAGATGTTTAACGTCCATTTTATATCCTTACGCCTTTTTGCATAAACTTGATATAATCATGATATGTTGATATTTCTGTTAATTATAGATTGTTACGTGGGATGTACCATGTGTCATGAATTGAGTTATAGATACCCGAATTAACTAGAATTAAACCCTGAGAGTTGTAGACTCGACCCCACTGAATGCTAGTTGACTTTCATGCCTTGCCACCATTTATAATGATTGTGATCTTGACTAAATTGATCATGCATTCCTAATTGGAACTAAGAGACTGGCTAGTCGTCTTATTGAATGAAATGAATGAGACACGTTCATGTTATGAACTATTGTACTCGACTGGCTGATTTCGAATATTGACATACATGCACATGCAGGCTTCAATCTATTTATTTATTTATTTATTTATTTATTTAGTTATTTTTCTACAAAAGAAGCATGTGTACTTTATGGTCAAGGCATGATTACCGTGGATAGATTTGATTGTTACATTACGCTATGTAAGACCTGCAACCTAACCGCACTGGTATCATTGTAGAGTTGTGCATATCGTACCTCGTACGAAAGTACTCATTTGAATGACCATGATCCACGGCATGGGATTTCACTCAACGTAGAGACTATTAAGTTAAATAAAATAATGATTGTATGGAGAGAATGGATTCCCGAATTCTTACATGGCAGCCCCCTTGGGACGAGTAGTACCCGACGGGCCGGCTGGTTCCCACAGATACTGTAAATCTGCCACACGGGCAGGGAACAGTATCTGCTTTTATTATTATTATATATTGTATATTGACGGGCGTCCTGCTAGGACTCGTCTAATTCATGCATGGGCCAATTGATTGACTGGATAGACTAGCCTTGCTTGCACATAGTAAGAACTGAGGAATTCCTAATTGTATTATTCCAGGATAACTTGGGACTCATAATAGCAAGCCGTAGGAGTTGATTGGCCGTTCAAGATGATTTGTTTGTGCACTGTACTCTGTTACCTAACTGGGATGATCAGAATGTCAGGACATGACGGGCCAACTTCTGTCCTTGTTTGGTTGGGAGGTTGGTTCGAAGTGTCTTGATGTGATGTGAGTTCTAGTAGCAAGCAGAGATCTATTATTATATTCTCTTACTTACTGGTTTTAGTTCTCATGTCGTGCTCCCTTGTGGTACTTGCTATTAGAGGTCTAACCTCTCTGGTTTTGCATGGCCAGATTTAGAGCCAGTTCCCGAGGACTCAGCGTACTTCCACCTCCAGGATGGTCAATACTAGAGGAATGATCGCAGGAGGCCTCGAGTAGGTTCCTTAACTTTACCACTCGTTTTGTTATCTACTTTATACCTTGCCGTTTGGCACCGACATGTTAGTCGGATTGTCTTGTACTTACTTTTTCATAATTGTAATTAAGTCAGACTGCAGCTAATAACAATTGTGTACGCTTGCTATATCATCTGGCTATGTTTTGTAAAGCCAGATCTCAAGAACATTTTGACTGAGCGTTTGGGACGCCTTACTGCTTTATCTTACATGTTCTATATTTCTGTTTCTTGTTTGAATGATTGAGACAATAGATGTGAAATGACCATAGTAAGACTTTTATGTAGTATGCACCCCCCTCGTCTGGTTAGACAGCATTGATCGTATTATACGGTATTCATCTACCCGTAATACGTAGCTGGCTGAGTCACTCCCCCGCTCTCCAGTATTCTGGTTCTGGGGCGTGACAAGGTTTTAGTGGTGGCCCATGCAGGTCTGATTTCAGACTTGTGGGGTGTTTTGTTTAATAGGATGTCTCAATCACACATGTTTCCCCTTGATCTCATGATTCGTCGATTCTCAACTCTAGTTTGACATTCCAGTATCCTTTGACTTCATTGATCCTTCATGTTCGGTCGTTTGATTGTTCTCTTGTCCCTTTCCTTAGGGGTACTTCGTCTGCATCGGTCAGAGCTGGACAACAATAACATGGACAGCAATATAGACAACCTGACCCTGTTGGTCAGCAACAAGAGCCGGTACTAACTCAGGAGGCTACTCAGGAAGAAGTGATCGTAGAAGCAGCAGCTGGATCGCAGTATCCGGATGTTCCACCACCACCAACAGTTCTACCTACCCAAGTGGACACACCAGCCCTTCTTGAGATCATGAGAGGAATGATGGCTACTCAGCAACACCAGATGTTGGCCCAGCAGCGCATGCACGCTCAGTTGCAAGAGCAGAATGTACTACTCAACCAAGGATTACAGACGGCATTGGAAAGAGGGGCGAGGACAGATTCAGGAGCATCAGCCCGGTTTTGCAAGTACAACCCCCACCGTTTCGAGGGCGCGGAGGATGCCATCTCAGCAGATGCATGGCTTAAGGATATCGAGACTATTCTGACAGCCGCTAAGGTGCCGGCAGAAGAACGTGTGGATCTAGTGAAGTTGTTACTTCAGGATCTCGCACGTGATTGGTGGGAATCAGAGGAAGTAGGCATCAGACGTCCTGTTGCTTGGGACGATTTTACTGCAAGGTTCAAGACGAAGTACTATGGAGTTGTGGCACAGTTTGAGCTACAACAGAAGTTTATCAGCCTCAGGCAGGCTGGCAAGACGGTAGATGCTTATGCAGCGGAGTTCTGCAGATTGAGTAGGTTTACCCCAGAGATGGTAGCAACGGAACGCCAGAGGGCGATGAGGTTCCAGCAAGGGTTTTATCTTGAGCTCTTTCAATTGATAGAGGGGCACAATTACCAGACTTTTGATGAGATATTGACGGCGACTCGAAGGCATGAGATCACCATTCAGAGGCTTGCGGCAAGGACTGGGGGTCAGAAGAGATCCCACAGTCAGATTGAAGGAGGAAGGGGAGCAGCGCCCCGAACAACAGCACCATCCCCTGGCATTCGTATCCACGATGTGGCGATGCGAGGGCCAGCACCACCACCCAGGGAGCAGCAACAGCAACAGAGGAAGAACCAGCAACCCCCGACGGGCTGCACTTATTGTGGAAAGATGGGGCACACTAGAGATGTGTGTCGGACATTGAATAGACTGTGTCTAATATGTAGAAACCCAGATCATCGGGTTACCATATGTCCCATGAATTCGAGGTCAGGAGGACCAGGGCAGCAGTTTTCTGCTCTGCCAGCACCAGGGGCAGGACAGTATCGAGGACCAGTATTGGCAGTGAGGCCGTTGGCGCAGCGTCCGTTAGTATCACAGGCTCAGATGTTTCGGCAGCAGGGGCCGCCGATGCAGCAACACCAGCATAGACCACCCCAGCATCATCAAGGCAGGGGCCAGCAACAGCACCAGGCTAGGCTACAGCATGGGAACTAGCAAGGAGGTCGAGGGCAGGCATTCACACTGTCCTTGGAAGAGGCATTGGCATCGGGAGATGTTGTGGCAGGTAACATTCTCGTCGCCTCATATCCCGCAGTAGCATTGTTTGATTCGGGAGCATCCCATTCATTTATATCTGCACAATTTGCGACACGACTAGGAGTGGAGTTCGAGGCATTGCCAGGGAGGTTGAATATACTCACTGGTAATGGGCTCGTGGGAGTTAGTAGAGTTAGTTTAGCATGTAGTGTTGTAGTGTGCGGGCATCCTTTACCCGCCCGATTGATAGAATTTCCTGTTGGAAATTTCAACGTTATCTTAGGCATGGACTGGCTGAAAGACAGTCATGCGATAATAGATTGTCGTAGTGGAAGTGTATCTTTTGATATTCCAGGCATGGAGAGGTTCACCTTGGTCAGGTCAGAGGCAACTCAGCAAGAGCAGGGAGTAGTAACAGCAATGGAAGAAGTTCAGATTCCGAAGGTAGTTGAAGAATTTCTAGACGTATTTTCCGAAGAACTTCCAGGTCTACCACCGGTTAGAGATATTGAGTTCAGCATAGAATTGGCACCTGGAACTAAACCAATATCAGATCGGGTTTACAGAATGGCGGATTCAGAGCAGGCCAAGGTGTATCAGCATATAGAGGAATTGAAGGAGAAGAAGTTTATCCAAGCTAGCATATCGCCATGGGCAGCACTAGTGGTACTTGTAGGGAAGAAGGATGGATCATCCAGATTGTGCATCGATTACAGGAAGCTTAATACGGCAACAGTAAAGAACAAGTACCCATTACCCAGGATCGACGACTTATTTGATCAGTTGAGCAAGGCTAGAGTTTTCTCCAAGATAGATCTTCGTTCAGGGTATCATCAAGTGAGGGTTCGGAAGGAGGATATTCCCAAGACAGCATTCAGGTCGAAGTATGGGCATTATGAGTTCTTAGTAATGCCGTTTGGTTTGACCAATGCTCCAGCAATATTCATGGATTTGATGAATCACATTTTTATGCCATACTTAGACCAGTTTGTCGTTGTGTTTCTTGACGACATTCTAGTATACTCTGCTAGTAAAAAGGAGCATGAAGACCACCTCAGGAAAGTGTTGCAGGTTCTAAGAGAGAACCAGTTGTATGCTAAGCTCAGCAAGTATGAATTCTGGACGGATCACATTTCATTTTTGGGTCATATTGTATCAGGAGCTGGAGTAGCAGTGGATCCCAAGAAGGTAGAAGCAGTAGAGAGTTGGCCAGTACCCAAGACCGTAGCTGATGTATGGAGTTTCTTGGGATTGGCAGGATATTACAGAAGGTTTGTGTTAGACTTTGCAAGGCTTTCAGCACCCATGACCCGCTTGACCCGAAAGGATGTACCATTCGTTTGGTCGGCAGAATGCTAGGCATCATTTAAAAATCTGAAGCAGAAGTTGATATCAGCGCCTATTCTTACATTGCCAGTTGGACCCGGAGGTTTTACAGTATATTGTGATGCGTCAGGTAAAGGACTTGGATGTGTCCTTATGCAACATGGAAAGGTGATAGCATATGCATCTAGGCAGCTTCGGGACCACGAGAAGAATTACCCAACTCATGATTTGGAGTTAGCGGCAGTAGTATTTGCTCTGAAGCTATGGAGACATTACTTATATGGTGACCGAGTGGAAATGTACACAGACCACAAAAGTCTGAAGTACATCTTTACTCAGAAGGAACTGAACATGAGGCAGAGAAGATGGTTGGAGTTGATCAAGGATTATGATATGGAGCTTCAGTATTATCCAGGCAAGGCTAATATGGTAGCAGACGCTCTTAGCAGAGGAGGCGGCGCATTTATGTTGACAACGCAGAAGCACATCTTAGAAGACCTTCAGGAGATGGGCATTGAAATTATACTTTCTAGTGATGTAGGAATTCTGGCGAGTCTACAAGTTCAATCCGACTTGGTAGGCAGGATCAAGGCAGCTCAGGCACAAGACCCAAGGATTCAGAAGCTTAGGGCAGAATGTGAGTCAGGACTCAGAAAGGAGATGCAAATTCATGAAGATGGTACGCTTAGGTTTGGATCACGTCTATGTGTACCTAGTGGAGATATCAGACAGAAAGTAATGGCAGAAGCTCACAGTTCTCAGTATTCTATACATCCTGGAGGGACCAAGATGTACCAAGATATCAAGCAGCACTTCTGGTGGAACGGGATGAAGAGGGAGATAGCTAGGTTTGTTTCCCGTTGCTTGATATGTCAGCAAGTAAAGGCAGAACAGCAGAGGCCAGCTGGATTATTACAACCGCTTCCTATTCCAGAATAGAAATGGGAGCATATCACAATGGACTTCGTGACCGGTTTACCGAGATCACCAAGTAGTAAGGACGCTATTTGGGTGATAGTGGACCGACTTACGAAGGTAGCACATTTTCTTCCTTTCAGAGTAGGGCAATCTACAGAAAAGTTGGCGGAGTTGTACATGTAGCAGATAGTCAGGCAACATGGAGTCCCTGTCAGTATTGTGTCAGACAGAGATACCCATTTCACATCGTATTTCTGGAAGAGCTTGCATCATAGTCTGGGTACCAAATTAAAATTTAGCACGGCTTACCATCCACAGACGGACGGGCAATCAGAAAGGACGATTCAGACTTTAGAAGACATGTTGCAAGCTTGCACTCTAGATTTTGGAGGGTCTTGGGAGAGTCACCTTCACTTGGTCGAGTTCTCATACAACAACAGTTATCAAGCCAGTATCTAGATGGCGCCATTTGAGGCACTATATGGTAAGAAGTGTAGATCGCCACTAGCATGGAATAATATCGGGGAAAGGAAGATGCTAGGCCCAGAAATGATTATCCAGACGGTTGAAGTGATTAAGGGAATTAGAGAACGACTTTGTGTTGTGCAGGATCGGCATCGTCATTGGACGGACCAGCATCGTAGGCCGTTAGAGTTCTCTGTTGGGGACCACGTATTCTTGCGGATCTCACCTACTCGTGGGGTCATTAGATTTGGCATTCGGGGGAAACTGAGTCCGCGGTACGTGGGCCCATTTGTTATCCTTGATCGGATAGGCGATGTTACTTATCGTTTATCACTCCCACCTTCGTTACGAGAGGTGCATGACGTATTTCATGTATCTCAATTACGTAGGTATGTATCGGACCCAAGCCATGTCCTCGATCACTCTGAGCTGGTTGTTGGTACCAACCTGTCTTACGAGGAACAGCCTGTGTCCATTTTGGACCGAAGAAAGAAGATACTCAAGAACAGAACAATTAGTCTTGTCCGTGTTGCTTGGGGTCATCACTCCTTGGGAGAGTCAACGTGGAAACGTGAGGATGATATCCGATCACGGTATCCACACCTGTTTGACTCACAAGGTATATCTTTTTCTGTGTACCTTGATTATCTTGATTTCTCATGCTTATCACCTTATGGGTAAAATTGCTTGATATCATAGATTGATGGATTTACATATATGTTACTTGCTATGAACATCGTAAAATGATTGCTTTATTGAATTGCTTGTACTTAGATTAGTTTAGCCCCGATATTTCTATCTTGCTTGAATTTGAAATTCCGAGGACGGAATTTTTTCAAGGAGGGTAGAGATGTCACTCCCCGTTCCCGGAATGCGTATTCTAATACGTATATTGTCTGAATGTATTTATTTAGTATTTATCATGTAGTATCCTGTATTTAAATTCCTATAACTTCATGTTAATTAATTATCTGCATTTTATTTTCTGTACTTTATTTTTCTGCAATTCTATTGCCTGCTCTTTAAATTTTTATGTTAATTAATTAGCTGCTCTTTAATTTTCATGCTAATTAATTCCTGCGATTTTATTTCTGCATTTCTTCCTGTAATTTTATTACCTGTATTTTAATTCCTGCTTTAGTTTTACTTTCGGGTTAGCCTTGTTGGACCCGTGCAACCCGACCCATTGGACCCATTGGACCCGGCCCAACTCCCACCTACCACCACCTTTTATTTAAAGCCACCCTCTCCCTTCTCTCTCCTCATTTACTTTACTTCTCACCATTACTCCTCTTCTTCTTCTTCATTACTCTCTCCACCTACCAAACCGTAGGCAAGTACAACTTGCTCTACATGAGAACCCATGTTTTTGTAGTTCATTTTTATTCCTCGCAAGATCCTAAGAAAGTTTAGAACTTGGCATTTTTTATTTCGAAGTCTTAATCTTTGTAGATTTAGAAATTAGTTATTTTCGGAGTTTGGTGATTTTGATCTATCAAACTTCTTTGTTTGCAAGTTTTGATGGTTCCATATTGTAGAAAAGTTTGTTCTACCCAACTTTGACCTTTGGAAAGTTGAATTTGGACTTGTTTTGACCAAGTTCTGGACTTTTGAAGCTTTGGGGTACAACCATGGAGTTCTTGCTGTTTGGAGAAGACAGTGAGCAGTGTATGCTAGCTTTTTAGCTGCGTCACTGAGCTGTGCGCGCTCTTTAGCGCAGCATGGAGTCCATACGCTACCTTTTTAGGAAGCGTGTGTCTTGCATACGCTACCTTTTGGGAGCGTATAACTTGCATACGCTGACTTGGATGGTCAGGAGTCGTATGGAGTCGTATGGAGTTCATACGCTACCTTTTGGGAGCGTATGACTTGCATACGCTGACTTGGATGGTCAGGAGTCGTATGGAGTTCATACGCTACCTTTTGGGAGCGTATGACTTGTATACGCTGACTTGGATGGTCAGGAGTCGTATGGAGTTCATACGCTACCTTTTGGGAGCGTATGACTTGCATACGCTGACTTGGATAGTAAGGAGTCGTATGGAGTTCATACGCTGCCTTTTGGAAGCGTATGACTCCCATACGCTAGCTTGGCTTGAGCGTAGCTTGACCTGGGCGTACGCTGGCTTGAGCGTAGCTTGACCTGAGCGTACGCTGGCATGAGCGTAGGCTGACATGAGAGTAGCCTGCTTACCCTGGATCTTCTATAGCCCTGTATATTGATATCTTATTAGATGTTTAACGTCCATTTTATATCCTTACGCCTTTTTGCATAAACTTGATATAATCATGATATGTTGATATTTCTGTTAATTATAGATTGTTACGTAGGATGTACCATGTGTCATGAATTGAGTTATAGATACCCGGATTAACTAGAATTAAACCCTGAGAGTTGTAGACTCGACCCCACTGAATGCTAGTTGACTTTCATGCCTTGCCACCATTGATAATGATTGTGATCTTGACTAAATTGATCATGCGTTCCTAATTGGAACTAAGAGACTGGCTAGTCGTCTTATTGAATAAAATGAATGAGACACGTTCATGTTATGAACTATTGTACTCGACTGGCTGATCCCGAATATTGACATACATGCACATGCAGGCTTCAATCTATTTATTTATTTATTTATTTAGTTATTTTTCTACAAAAGAAGCATGTGTACTTTATGGTCAAGGCATGATTACCGTGGATAGATTTGATTGTTACATTATGCTATGTAAGACCTGCAACCTAACCACACTGGTATCGTTGTAGAGTTGTGCATATCGTACCTTGTACGAAAGTACTCATTTGAATGACCATGATCCACGGCATGGAATTTCACTCAACTTAGAGACTATTAAGTTAAATAAAATAATGATTGCATGGAGAGAATGGATTCCCGAATTCTTACATGGCAGCCCCCTTGGGACGAGTAGTACCCGACGGACCGGCTGGTTCCCACAGATACTGTAAATCTGCCACACGGGCAGGGAACAGTATCTGCTTTTATTATTATTGTATATTGTATATTGACGGGCGTCCTGCTAGGACTCGTCTAATTCATGCATGGGCCAATTGATCGACTGGATAGACTAGCCTTGCTTGCACATAGTAAGAACTGAGGAATCCCTAATTGCATTATTCCAGGATAACTTGGGACTCATAATAGCAAGCCGTAGGAGTTGATTGGCCGTTCAAGATGATTTGTTTGTGCACTTTACTCTGTTATCTAACTGGGATGATCAGAATGTCAGGACATGACGGGCCAACTTCTGTCCTTGTTTGGTTGGGAGGTTGGTTCGAAGTGTCTTGATGTGATGTGAGTTCTAGTAGCAAGCAGAGATCTATTATTATATTCTCTTACTTACTGGTTTTAGTTCTCATGTCGTGCTCCCTTGTGGTACTTGCTATTAGAGGTTTAACCTCTCTGGTTTTGCATGGCCAGATTTAGAGCCAGTTCCCGAGGACTCAGCGTACTTCCACCTCCAGGATGGTCAATACTAGAGGAATGATCGCAGGAGGCCTCGAGTGGGTTCCTTAACTTCACCACTCATTTTGTTATCTACTTTATACCTTGCTGTTTGGCACCGACATGTTAGTCGGATTGTCTTGTACTTACTTTTGCATAATTGTAATTAAGTCAGACTGCAGCTGATAATAATTGTGTACGCTTGCTATATCATCTGGTTATGTTTTGTAAAGCCAGATCTCAAGAACATTTTGACTGAGCGTTTGGGACGCCTTACTGCTTTACCTTACATGTTCTATATTTCTGTTTCTTGTTTGAATGATTGAGACAATAGATGTAAAATGACCATAGTAAGACTTTTATGTAGTATGCACCCCCCTTGTCTGGTTAGACAGCATTGATCGTATTATACGGTATTCATCTACCCGTAATACGTAGCTGGCTGAGTCACTCTTCCGGTCTCCAGTATTCTGGTTCTGGGGCGTGACACCTGCACAGTAATTTGCATTACTCGATGAGCATGTACAATGTAAGGCTGGAGAACCTTATTAGCCATAACAACTGACATCTTTAGGCTACAAATTTAAGGATATATTAAACTTGTCATGTACAAAAAAGAGGATGGCAATGAAGCTTCAGATAGAATTTAAAGTCAATTTACAGGTAAAAGAAAGCATCTATGCTCTTTTGTCTTAAGGTATTATCGGATTATATCTAAGAATATGACACCCGTGCAAGAATTTCAAAGAAATTCTAAGGAATATCAGCATGTATCAAAAAAAGTTAGGTGAAATTGGCCGGTACAAAATATTGACAAAGTTACACATCATGTCACTAAGATTTATGAATTCCTAGAAATGAATCCAAGGCAATTTCTTAATTCTAATTGCATGTAAAAGATTTTACCACCACAGAAACAAATAGTATATGCACTAGCTTGACCCATGATTCTGCATATGAGGGTCTCTGAAATAGCATGAGCAGTTACAACAGTAGTATGAGAGAAACATAACGAAAAATCAAACATACAGTTACAACAATATAAGGAATGCCTATATATTTCTTAACTGCATAGTCCTAGTATTTAATGGTCTATAGTACGAGGACTGCCTATGTTTCTTAACTGCAGAGTCCTGGTATTGAATGGTCAAGTTTTACTGTAAATACAATACATCCTAACTTATATCTGTTTTAGTCACTAGTGGTTCATGAAAATATAAACCAGGTGGGTAGCCTAAACAAGTACTTCTGGTCATTTCTATATTTGGACACTCGTGCATTCAAGAAATAAAGTAGGCTTTTACAATCACATTTTTTGGACCAAGAATGTTATATAACTATAAACAAAATCCATGTACAAGACAATAAAGACTAAGAGGGTTGACTATTCGGTGGTTTAAATTCAAATCACTTAAACCTCTTTTTAGCATGAGTTGAATATGTGCCTAAACCATGTCCTAGAGCAGCTCCTATAAGCTACTTCTGCCTTAGGCTTGGTTTGGGATTGCTGCTGCTTGCAAAAAGTCACAGCATAAGCAGCTTTTGATAGCAAGTGGGAGTGCTGTCAAAAGCTGCCCCAAAACTAAGAAGCAGCATAAATAGTCACATTAATTCGGTGTCTTTTCATTTTGATTCAGACTGACAAAATGGCTAGTGACGTATAGAAAGGATGAAGATATCAGGACATATACAAGAAATGTAATACGGTGGGTCACAACTATTATCCTTCAACAATTACGAGGCTGGGAGTATTAGAATGTACTTTCGTACATATATCAATAGAGATAAAGGCAAGTAATTATTGAGTGAAGACAAGATTCAATAAGGGGCTGTTTGGATCGTGGGAGGTCCCAAAAAGTATGAAAGTGGCACTTTCCATATGATGTAATACGAAACACTTATAATACATTTCACTTTCCAAAATGTGTTTGGATATGTATGATTTTGTCCCCCGCAAGTGAGCAGTTTCAATATGATGTGTTTGGATATCACTTGAAAGTGTAAATTGAAGATGTGGTAACCATAGGTAAACTTACCCCAAATAAAAATTAACATACAAATAATTATTTTTTAAACCTAAAATTATATACAAATAATTATTACATACAAAAGTGGTAACTAGGGGACTGAATTAAAATGTTACTTGACTCTCTCCTCTCTCCCTCTCTCTCTCCAACTCCTTCGTCTTCACTACAGCCCTCTCCTTCCAGCTCCTTATACTCCATCACCATCTCTTCAGCTTCTTCTCCCAGACCATATACACGTCAGCCTCCAACCCCGAAGCCACCAGTGACCGGATGCTCCACGACCACGCCACGAAGCCCGACTCCGCCATGCTATTTTTTGGCCTCGTTTGGACGTCATCGATCCCATCCGCTGTAGCATCGATTCTACGGCAGGTCTCGCCAAGATTGACTCAGACCAACAACTCCGTCACCGAGCAGAAGCCTCCCGGACTCGACAACTCCGTAGTCATCTCTTTCATCCGTCACACGTCAGCACCAAGCTTGATATTCCATGCCTCTACCGACACCGACGCCAAGTTCCTCTTGAGTTTCATAGAAAAAATTAGGAAGTGAAAAAGTGGAAAACATAGGGGACATGAACTCTGCTGCGGGTCAATTCACCATAATCCCACTTTTCAAGTTGTGCCAACCAAACAGCAGAACTCGGTTGAGTTCAGCTGAGTTTCCAAAAATATCTCAGTTTCAACTCAGCTTCTTGCGACCAAACATCCCCTAAGAGTTTTATATAGAAGCTCAATTGTGGTTAAACTGAATTTGAGTCCAACTGCATCTTAAACACTGAAGTGAAAGGTTCATACTGTTACATTCTATGTTGAAGCTTAATTGTCCAAGGTCCTGAGTTTAGAATAACATGTTCATCATCAGACTTCTGGTTGGAAACTCAGACCGATATAGATTTAAAGTTGATTATGTCAAGCAAAGACAAGCAGACATATAAAGACATATAAAACAATCCGACAATCATCTATCCAACTAGCAGATCGCCTGAATGATCTTAAGTATACAACTTGCCAAATCTTAAAGAAAGTGTTATAATAATTAAGTCCAACTAATTTACTTAGAACGGAGATAGGACTCAACCCAACTTTGTAAAGCAACAATAGATTTTTTTTAATTACAAACCTCAAGAACACAGTGTTACCAATCAATTATACCTCCAATTCAAGGACAGTTCAATCGTGTTTGATGGACTCCAGGGTAACAATTTACAAAATGAATCTGGACATTAATTCTATGCAAAGGACAAGTGATAAAATTTGGGCAACCAAGGATTTGATGAGACCAAAAGTTGGTTAAACTTTTCCCTGGTGCAAGCATAAATTAAAGTAGGAACAATTTTTGTATAAAGCCAAGAACAAGAGAAAAAAATCCTCATACACAACAAAGAAGAATCCTTCGCTGGTATTTAAGAAAAAAACTTGTTGACTTCTCTTCCTGGAAATTTTCCTCAACCTCAAAAACTTTAAAGAATTCAATAATCAACATTAAAGCTTCATCATGAAGAGAGAAGGACAAAGAATTCTAGAATTCCAACTAATCCAAGAGTATAGGGTGGCAAATTCATAGAATTCCTTAACATGACAATTACAAACCAAAGTCATATAGTAAATGATTAAAAGAATTCGTATTTTTCTTCTTAATTTAATTGAGAAAATAGCTCAATAAACAAAATCTATCATTCATCGATAACTCAAATTAATAATCTGTGTCATGTCCGTGTCGAGAAGAAGAAAAATATGACCTCATGGTGATATCGGATCCCTCCCTTCATGAGTCCACGAGCATTGATGCATTGGACCCAAAACCTAACAAATAAAGCCATGGGAGCCATCATCCTTCGAAATAGTGCACTCCATATACCAAAAATATCCAAAAAAATTTAGAGCCTAAAAATATTTCATTCTACCAAATCGAAAGCCAAAAAAAAGAGAAAATTACCATTTGAGAGAGAAAAATCTCAACCAAATCGACCCGCAAAGGATGAGGTTAGAGGTGTTGTCGGAGACCTCGATGTCGGCAGAGGAGGAGTGGCAGAGGGGATCAGTGGTGATGTAGGTGACTTCGGCGAAGTCGGGGTCAAGGCGTTCACGGCGGAGGGGGAGGCTCCGGCCGTTTATGTGGAGGAAGATGGAGGAGGGGACGGTGGAGACGGAGCATGGGGGATTCTCGTAGGTGGCAGTTGCAAAATGGATCTAGGTTTAGGGTTTGGGGGTACGACATTAGATGGATTTGGGGATTAGGGATTTGGGGATTAGGGTTAGGGATTGAGTGAGAAAGGAAAAAGAGGAAGAATAGGAGAAAGGAGATGGAAAGGATGAAGAGGGGTTTGGTTTGGTCTCTCCTCCATCGGCTTTGTCTGGTAGATGACATAGAGGGATAAATATAGAGGAGAGGAAAGGATCGGGAGATAAATAAAGTGGAATTGAAGGACAACGGTCAACATAGATTTGCAATTAAAGAAAAATTTAAAAAAATTACCAAAATGGTAGCTGAAAAATCGTGCCAATTTTTTTGCACATATATTAGTTCATGGTTATTACTGAATCGTCACTAAATAAGAGGATGTTTCCAGACGAATTACCTAAACTGTCAACTATTATGCTATAAAATTGTTAAATTAACATAAAACGTGTCATTTCTTGACGCAAGGCTAAAACCGTCAAGATAATCCCTTTTTTTGATGGTTTTTCATGACCGTCGAGAAATAAACCGTCAAGAAACGTCATTTTGCTTGTAGTGAGCAACCCCTCGACGGTGCCCCTGTCGACGTACCCGTATGTATTGGCGTGCCAGTACGTGTCCCCTCTCAATTGTGCCCTGTCGACGTGCCCGTACGAGTTTTCTGGACATGTTCTTCCCACAGCTCGGTGAAGGTATACTCTAACCCTCTCTTATGAATATGCCCAACTCCGATGAGGCAGAGCTTCTGCAGCCGGAGTTGGTTGATTGCTTCCATAATTTTTTTGTGAGTTCAATAGCAGACCTATAATGTGTCTGATACATGTCTTTGATATGATACAGAGCAACGAATTTGGGAATGAAGCGCGAAAACTATTCCTCCAAACCAAAAAGACTGCAATAGAATCAAAGCAAAATGCAAGAAACTAAATCTCCAGTATCATAGAAAAGCAAAAATGCAAACATTTAAATTATTTACATAGAGAACTCTTGCGCAAAAAACCACAAGACAGTCAGAGTCCAATACTGAGAAAGCCTTCACTAATGAATTAAAAAATTACACCCTCTACAAACTTCTCCACTGATCCAACTGGACCACCACAACTACTTGGATGATGAAAATATATTACAGACCTTCGAAGAAAGAGACAACGAGAAGAATTATACGAAATAATCTCTCCTTCAAAATAGCCGTCAATCTCTCTTTTCCTCTCCAAAAGTTGCAAAGTCTCAAGGTTTAGGCCGGTTAGGAAAACTCTCTATATACCCCCCAATCTCGTAATTGATATGGAGCATCCAAATGATCCAATAGTGTACAACAAACTACCAAATTTGGATTCATCCCAACAAATCGGTATACCGTTGGTATACCGCAATACACCGGCGGTATACTTTATCGGCGAATGAGAATCGACGAATTACGAATCTGGAATTTTTTACAATGTCGTTATATCGGCGGTATATTACGGTATATCATCAGTATATTGAGTCGGCGAATATCTACGAATGCAAACTTGAAACAAAAATAGTAATTAAATACCTATAACAACAGTATACTGGTGGTATACTACAGTATACCAGTGGTATACCGCGCCTTTGTTTTCTAATATCCATAATTTTAACCCTGCCTTCGACCCCTCCAACTCCCTGAGCTTCTCCAAAGCACGAATGACATTCGTCGCATTCTGGGGTGCTTTCAACAAAGGATGGGAACCCACCCATATCCAACCCATACATGGATTATCAAGATAAAATAACGTAGGAAGTCCTTAGGGTATCGACGATCTATTTGTGGCAATGTATAGGACCCCACTAACAATAAAACTGTGTCTTTGGTCCATGTGTGGTGAGATTGAGAAGCCCACTACGGATATCGACAAGCAAAACACCATTTCGATAGGCCGAACGATGGATACAACAAGAAATAACTCTAATTCCCACAAAAGACTGGGTTGAGCAATCAATTCCAATATCAACCAAGGTTAGTCAAACAAAGAAGGAATAAAGTTAAAAAAAATCAAGGACGGTATGATGCCAATCGAGGTTCATAGAATGTAGCTTAGGTAAAATTTGGGAATGTTATGTATATCTCTGTGATTATGTCACTTGAAGTTACTATCTCGCCAGTGTGCACAACTGGAAGCAAATAACTTTCTTCTTCCATAATTCATACGGATGACTACAATAAATAGCTGCCTCACCAAATAATATATGTTCATGAACTCGGCTTTGGCCAAATCCATGAGATATTTTCAAAAAATATATTAAATTAACAATCAAGAAGAGTTAACCAAGGAAATAATAGGAAGATATTTAGACAAGATACAATAAGAAGAATAAAAGAAAATCAATCAAGATTCAAGGAAGTAGAGAAGCCTATAATTCTAGTTGTGGATGTATCCTCCAATCCTTAATCTTTTAATTAGTCTTAGGCTCGTAGTAGTATGACTATCTTAAGTACTATCACAACTTCACTCATTTTGTGAAGATTCATCCAGCATGGGCCACCACAAAAACCATGTCACATCTCAGTCCTAAAATATACAGGACTACGATACGTTGCAATGGCCAGCTATGCATCAAAGTGGACTACAGAGTCAGACAAACTATTCACAAAATCCATACAAGTACATCTACAAATGTATTTATGAAAACATAAACTATATAATCAAAATAACAGCGAAAGAATAACGAAGAAGGTATCATCTAATAATACCTGGAAACTTGCAGAACTAATCCCAACAATTTCATGATAGAAGCTCGGTACTAAACTAAAAGGAAACCACGTCCTCAAAGGTATATAATAAGAAACATAATATACATATCAAAATGATAAATAGTAAATGTCATGCAAGAAAGCAAACAGATAACTCATGAACAACAACTATAAATCTTGAGTAGAAAACGAAGTTTTTAAACAACGTCTCAAATAGAAACTGAATCTCAAACAACGTCAAATAGAAGCTAAGGTTCAAACAATGTTTCGATTGGGAACAAAGTTTAAAAATGAATTTTTCAAGTAGGAATAAATCTTGAGTAGGAATTAAATCTCAATTATCACAAAGTTGAGGAAGGAACAAAATTTCCAAATAAGAGCCAACACTAGAAAACAAAGTTATGAATGATGAATATGCAAACAGTATCAATTAGTGAATTTTAAACAATTATCGAATTGTGAACCTGAAACAAGTTTACCGAATAGGAAACAATATCTCAAAATAAGTTTCGAATATCAACCAAGGTTTCAAAATAGGAAACAAGAAGTTTCAAGAAATGATCTAGGTGCTAAGAGGAATTTAAGGAAAGACTGGATTGTGAATCACGATCCATGGTTTTCTCCAACCATGCAAGAGAAACCTTGTGTCTTCAGTCTATCTTCAGTATTCCTCCGGGACTAGAATCTCTTCAATCTTCTTCAACTGTCCTGACGTAGACTGGTCCATGCGGTAGTGCTCCATGTGATTGCTGAATCTGGAGAGGTGGGTGCCCTTGCTGTAGTCCTGGTGCTCCTCGTGCTTGTCCTTGGGCGGTGTGATCAACGGTCTCCGGGCAATCCTTGACTTGATGGACATGCGATCCGCAGTATAAGCATAGCCTCCGTCTTTTGTAGCACTCTTCATAGTGGTATCCTGAGAGGTGGCAGAAATTATAAATGATCGTCGTCTGAATCTGAATCTGGATCTCCTATTGGAGCTGGGGCGCAGAGCCTCTGATAGGAATATACGGCTGCTGGCATACTGGCTGCTGAGATCCTGATGCTCCTCGACCTTTGTGATCCGCAACTTGCTGCAATCTTTCATTCGGTGGGCAGAAGATCCATAGGATAGGTAGAGTACAAGTCTCTTGTGGCACTCCTCGAAGCGATGTCTGGATGGCGGTGGAAAGCAAAAATGGCTATCATCTGAATCTGATGACGTGGCTGAAGAGGTGCTGTCTGAGTATGGCGATGCTTTGCTGATCCATAGTAGTTGCTATCTTCATCATAAGTCTTCATGTCCCTCCTGAGCTTCAGCTTTCCGTTGCATCCTATTGTCCGTGTTACATTCTGAATCTCCTGGCTGGTAGCTCAAATCTTTAGAGGAGTCGGGTCCTCGAAGACTTGGGTGATCTTTAATGGCTGCTCTAGGTTCTCGATCTGCTCCTCGGTGCAAGATATGCACTTGGTATCGGGGAAGTCCAAAGGTATGAGAGTCTGAAAATTAGAAGTCCTCCCTAGCTTGAAAAATGCATCTGCAAGTCTAGCTTGGAAAATGATGGCCTTCTCTCTCTGGGTGTCAAGGAACTCTTGAAACGTCTCCGTCAACTGCGTACTACCCATGGGGATAGAATAGCGATAGAAAGTAATGGAGGCTCGAAACCCTCAAGTGTGGGTGGATCAACCGTTCTGGTGTTGCGTACTTGAACTATCTAAAAAATAAAAAACTGTTAAAATATCCTAACCTAAAAACAATAAGTGTTTATAAAGTATTAATATACCCGATGTACCCGATTTTCTATGCTGTGATCAATTTTTTCTAGTTTAAATCAAGTCCCCCAATAGTACTCTAATACCTAGGTACTATTAGGATTAACCTGTATGGGCCACCACTAAAAACATGTCAATACCCGCTCCCGAATAAACGGACACGAGTTGGACACGTCCAGCCTTCGTCGTTAGACACGACGAAGTAAGCTGTACCAAGCTCGAGAAATCTAACCAGATAAACATAAATGTGCATAATCACAGCATCTAAAAACGTTCCCAGAAAGATCACCATAATCTACAAATCCATATATCATGAAGGTACCAGAGTCAATAGGAATAAAATATGCTATGAACTCTAAAAACAATATCTAGGAGTAAAGCTAAGTAGTCTAAACCTGAAGTCTCTAGCTAAGTCATGTCTCCATCTTGCTCAGCTAATGTCCCGGGCTCTGGCCCATATGGTAGAATGATATCCTGCAAGTACACCTACAACATATCAAGTCAGGAGCGGAGCTGAGTATATCCAGGAAAAAGAACAAGAACATCATGGTATAGAAATGAGTACAGGAAAAATATAAAGTACGGGAAACAAGAACATGAATACTGGAAAGTAAATACAAGAAATACAGGGAACATGAAATAAGACCTGAACATGAAATATACAAAGAACTTGACGTGTGCAATATATCAAAATACATCCAGAGTGTGTGATCGGCTTGGGTAAAACATGGAACGTGAAATGGTACGACTTCGATCCCGCGTGTACGCGATGCGAGGCCTAAGTCATTCACATAAATTGCAACTCGGGTTTGATCACACATTTGTAGTATTTCTCCTCCCAGACACAAGTAAACTCAAGGAACAAGATACAAGACAATCTCGTGAAATATCGTATCAGAAAGAAAGTACAAGCACGAATATAAAAAAGCACAAGACATGAAGTAATGGACAAATACGAGGAGTATACTTGCCTTGCTCAGGGTGATCAAGTGTGGGATGTAAAACTGGATGTCCTTCTGTTATCATATAAATTGTTACCTCATGGTTAAGTTACTATTTAACAAATTTAGTTAAATACTAGTAAGAAAGTTGGGTTCAATTGATTAAGCTAAGATAACATCCAAAGGTGGAATTCATTCTTGCAACTGTGTATTCAAAAAGACCTGTCTCAGGATTGTTGGATACCTATAATATAGGATATATGAAAACCATCTAAACTCTCTATAATATACTCATAGTCCAACAATCTGTTGTGAACAAAGGGTCCATATGGATTAGAATATCAATTTAAACCCCTACTGCAGTATTACAATAAACCGAACCTACATAATAGGAATTCATAACAGCAACTGCTGTAACACCCCGCTCCGTACGGCGTATTCCGCTAAGACATTGACTCAAAGAGTCGCGTTGAACGAATAAAATGTATCGATGCGAATCGATACGAGAGTTACATTGTCCCGAGCAATGCATCAAACTAAGTCGATGCGAAGAGTTGCATTGTCCCAAAGAATGCATCGAGTTGAATCGATACAAAGCTTCGCATTGCCCCGAAGGATAAGTGCGTTGAGTCGGCTCGAAGATTCTAAGAAATCGAATCGACCAAGTCGCAAGTCCGAATCAATGCAAGTATTGATTTTAGTTGGTTTTATGTGCATGATATACGTTTACGCTGAAATATTAGAGGTCGACATTTTGCCTTATTCAGAAAGAGGTCCGTGAAACCAAATCGTCGCCTTGCGACGGACTGAGGCATTGGCACGTTAAGCCAAATCGAACGTATAATTCAATGAAGCACGAAGTGCTCGAATGAATAAGTCAGGAGAGTTGGCCGTACAACGAAGTTATAAATTGAGCCGCATTGGCTCGATGAAATAACAAGGCATATCGACTCAAGGTGGGAGGATTGACTCTTCTTTTTACTCCTTCATGCCTAAGTCAGAATATGTCATTGTATGCTAAGTTAACCTATCGACGCCACGGGCATGGTCCGATCGAAAGATAAATCATAGTGTGTGTCGAACAATAGTTAGAACAATTGAAATAAAACGTGTATCAAATGCACGAGTCGCTATGGAACATTGGATATCGCAAAAGCGAGCGCCTCGGTGCACAAGCCGCAAGAACATGGGATAACTGTATTCGGGGAGTGCCTTCGTGCATGAGCCATTCTGTGCCTTTGCGCACGAGTTAGAAAGACTAGCACATTGAAAGACAATAGGAGAGCGCCCTAGCACACAAGCCACGAACATTGAACACTAAGTCATAGAACATGGAAATACGACTTCGATCCGTGTACCAAGGGACGACGCGAGGAAAAGGATGATAAATGTGTCGAAACGTGCCTACGTGCACGAGATCATAAAAGATGGCTTTGTTGCGAAAGAATACAGTTGTGGCATGAATTTGGCAGAACTTCGAATATGATATGATGAACATTGAAACGAAGTTGAGGCATACAGTTCGGGACCTTCGAGATTGTAAAAGATGGCTTTGTTGTGAAAGAATACAGTTCGGGACCTTCGGGTTGTTTGGTTGACGAATATTGAGTTTAGGCATGATGCCATTGAACATTGAAACGAAGTATAAAATGTAAGAACATAGAAAGTTAACGGAAGAAATACGAGATGATAAAGTTTGAGTCTCGGACTCAAGACTATGTTTGGTTGTTTGAATGATAGTGTGTTGCATGGTCGAATAGAATGGACTTGAGATAATTGAGATAATAGCCCGTGCATGGGTGTTCCCTCGAACGATTAAGTGCCGGGGCATCGGAACCGTTTAGACTAGGAGGGAACGTTGATCTTTGATAGGTGTACATCCGTAAGACGATTAGCGACCGCTTAACGAGATGTGAAAATCCGCAAATGATGGTATGCAGCGGTAGATCTGCGTAATTGGGACAGCAACCCACTACGAGAGGCGCCGGGCTACCCAATTCGAGAAAGAAAAGAAAGAAAGAAAGAAAAGAAAAGAAATAAAGAAAGAAAGAAAAGAAAAGAAACGCCTTTAGTCCATTCCGGCACAGATACGCCAGCGACCTTCATATAGTTAAAGAACGATAGATTAAAAATGCAGGCACGTATGTGTCCCGCACACATAGATCATGCTTAGAGATGTACTTATAACATGACAGGGAAGGAATGGGGCGTATTCGCCTTGCGTCGGTACAAGGGCGAGTGCGTCTATGCTGGTAAGAAGTCGTGCCACGAAACAAACACGAGATTGCTTGCCTATTCAATTCGAATAACATGCTTGCCATGATAACATACTTTACCGCTTTTGAATATGCCATGAAATCGACCCTAAGGAGAACATAGCAAGGTCATAAACTAAGTTGCATGATTGAACATAAATACTAAAATATCGGTTTAGAAGGAAGGTCTTTCCGTCAGTACATGCGAGGACGAACGTACTGATCCCCCACCAGCTTTTTTGCAGGGTATAGGGAATGGATTTCTCGCGACGAGCTTTCCTTGATCGCACAAAGGCATGGAATATCGTAGCGTTGAAGCGTGCGATCGCATTGACGCTCGGACTTGCAACAGGATTGATGCGGCCGAGATATAGAAGGCATGATGTATGGAACGGTGAAATCCTTTGTGGGCAAGAGAGAACCTGAGTGTTGTACCCAATTTGGTATATATTGTTGGGCTATCGAAAGTCTTGTATTCTCAGTTTGAATATCAATAAAGAGAATTGTTTCGTATACTCTATTTTTCCTTTCTTTGATAATATCAATTCAAAGATAACCATTTAAGAAGTTGTCATCTTGCCTTGTATGAGCACAACTCTAGGCTCGTGCGATATCATGCCCCCTGCGAGGACGATGATTCGGGTGATTTCGAGTCGGGGCATGACAAATTGGTATCAGAGCTCTAGGCTCAATTTCCTCTGGACGTTTGCTTATTTCAATTCCAAAGAGTTGCCCACCACCAATCGAAATCACTCTTGACTCTACTCGATGCCACACTGGATGTTTCATACAATAAGTCTAATACAAAGCCGGGTAACGTTGCCACAAGTACTTTGAATTTACTTGATGTTGCGGAGAAAGTCGTAAAATGTTTCGTTGCATTGAATACAACGAACCGCGAAATGTTAGTTACTTCAATTACAACAAATTATGAAATACGATTTTAGATATTGTTACAATGTAACATGTTGAATAAGAAATGAAACGATGCATGAAGTACAATGGGTTGTGAATATTGGTTGCACAAATGCAGAAACTTAAATAATGCATGGCAATGAAAGTGATAAGTCAATATCGAATGTGTTGAACGGATTTGAGCATTGACTTTGAATGTCGGGAGTAAATCGTTGCACGAGGTGCAACAGATGTCAAAAAATAAAATCGTTGCACGAGGTGCAATAAATGTCGGAAATAAGTCATTGTATGATGTGCAACGTGTTTCAGAAGTAAATTGTTGCACGTGGTGCAACGCATATCAAAGTAATCATTGCACGGAGTGCAAAGGAGATTGGAAATAAATCGTTGCACAAGATGCAACGAAAGAAACTGAAATCATAAATCGACAGAATGAATCGTTCGATTGCACACCGAACATGTGTTGGCAAATAAAAACATTAGCCGACTTGTATCGGATTTGATTTAATCAAAGTTACGATTTTGATCAAGCACGATCATTGCGGAAATCGTGAATCAGAAGAGATTGTTGGTTCATACCGAGTACATACGAGAAAGATGACTTGATTTCCGAGTGGTATATGACATACCACGTATGCGATGAATGACTCGATTCCGAGTGGTATATAATATACCACTTGTACGATGAATTGCATCGACACATTGTAAGAATTGTGAAAGGTTTGTCCGTAACGGACGGGAGAGCACCGAGACTCGATTGGAAATTTGTATGACGGTATGTTGATACAAGTGTTCTTCAAAAATTTGTTGGGACGATAAGGCGAAAATCGTATCAATGAATGATACGTCGGACGGTAATTATAAGTCGATCGGACGACCGAGACTAGCGGAACGATTATGCCTTGAAGCAATAATCGGATCGACGGAAAAGTAAAACTTGAACTTACAAATGACTTGCATGATTTGTGATCTCGATAGAAATGTTAGACAAGGTGAATCGAATCGCCCAACTTGCAATCTTGATAGAAATGTTAGGCGAGGCGAATTATAATCGGATCGCACGATGTGCGACTTCGGTGAAGAGTTGGTTGATACGGGTAAATAGTGCCTAAGATATAGTTGGTTACGTTACGGTGAAACTCATTTGAGTACGACTGAACACGCAAAACCTTAGAGGGCGTGATCGTATAACTCGAGGGTTCGATGTTGGATAATCGGTAACTCAGTTACGCGATCAAAGCATAACGGAATGCAACGAATCGAGAAACGATTCGAGACGTACAAAAATATTTGTGGAGAACTTGGACGTATGCATTGCAAGTTATCAACGTTGAAACATAATCAAATTTGACCCTTACGCAATCGAAATTGATACGACGTATCGAGATCGATTCGTAAGGAAACGTAATCACGATATGAGAATACAAAATGGAGTGTGCCTCGCGCTATCAAAAAAATTATAAATAAAAATATGGGAATGAACGAACTGGTTGATCATGAATTTTGTGATTGATCAAGACGAGACTATAATTCATCGATGATTGCTCGATACGTATAGCATCTCGTGTGTCGACCGCAAATAAGGTAGACTCGAACTCAAAGTGAGTAGATGCGTCGTGAATAGCAGAATCATCGACGGGAGTGCATGACCTTACTCGGAGGATAGTTGCACATCAGTTGCGCCGATAGAAATAGTTTTGTCCAAAATTTGGTAGTCGCATAGAAATCGTTGAAACGTGATTTGGCTCCGAAATAAGATATAGCATGGTTCGTAGCAAACTTTCTTTCGTTAATGATCCACAATTATCGAGTGTAGCTCACTATAAGAAAATATGTCTTTCCCGATGTTTATTTATCCGACTTTTATTTTAACGTCGGCTTAGGTATTATATACCGACGTTTTGTAGTAAACGTTGATAACAATCGACGTTTTTTCATAAAGGTTGAGAACTACTGACGTTTATTTTCCAACATATATGGTAACGTTGGTGAAGACATGATATGCTAACGTTTCATAATGAACGTCACGAACTTAGCCAACGTTTAGATATAAATGTCAAAAATTTGTGACTTAGTTGTATAAATGTCCATTTATGGTGACTTAAAAAAAGAAAACAAATTTTTAAATGAATAAAAAAAATTGTCGGTCTTTGATAAAAAAAATAGCCCTAATATTTGGTTTCTGATTTGCTTCCCTCTAATATTTTCTCTTGATATTTATTTCCATCCTAAGTCTAAGCCCCCATAATCTCCCACAGAGAGAATTCTCTATCCCTTCCCAAAGCCCTAGCTAGCAGTCCCGAACTCTAGCCGGCGGCCCCGGACCCCAGTGGCGACCACGAACCCTAGCCAGCGACCTTTAACCGTAGTCGGCGACCCAAAACGGTTGTCCCAAACCGTAGCTAGCTGCCCCAAACCTTTCGTTGCAGATCCGAAGTGGATAAAGGCATCACCTACGAATTTTTCCTTCATATGTGAGTATTTATTTACATTTGACTGAATTTGATTACTTGTTGCCCATTATTTTCACTACCAAAATAAGTCATATTACCGACACAATTAGCGACGTTTTAAGAAAACGTCGCAGGGAAAAAACAATTTAGCGACGATTTTTTATTACGTCACAAAACGTCGTTATTAGCGACGGACAGCAACGTTCTGCGACGTATTTAAACTACGTTTGCGTTTTAAACAGATAACGTCGCGTATAAGTCGGTAAACGTCGCTAATATTAGCGATATTAGCGACGTTTACCGACGTATATGTTAATTCATTGCTAATATCACTTATACTAGCGACGTTTATCGACGTTTTTGTGTGACGTCGCTAACTTGTAAATATAGGTCAGGTTCGATTTTCATTCCCCCCATTATTTTCCCCCCAATTATTTTCCTTCCCCCCCGACCCCGAGCCGGCTTCCCCCACCCTCTCGGCCCCCGACCCCCACCGACCTTCGGTGACCGCCGCTCTCCTCCTCCGGAGACCGTCGACCCCCTCCACCCCCTCCACCGCCGCTCCCCCTCGCCGTCGCCAGAGCCAGCTCCAGTTCGCCAGAGCCAGCTTCAGCCACCTCCACCGCCGCTCCCCCTCGCCGTTCGCTAGAGCCAGCTCCAGCCACCTCGACCGCCGCTCCCCCTCGCCGTCGTCGCTCCCCCTCGTCGTCACGGTCAGGTAAACCCTAACTCTAACCGGCTCGACACCTCAACACGAGCCTGTGCACGTTTATTGTTTGGACACCTCGTGTCTAGTTTGCTAGACACGAGACACCCCCCTGACATATGTATAAACCTTGTGCACACATTAATTGATATGAATTTGGGTTTTTGATTCGAATTGAGGGTTCTTCACATATTTTCTGAAACTGTCCAGTTTGAGCATTTTCTAAAATCTTTTAAGTAAATTAAATTGTTAAATAATGTAGATTCATGATGTTTAAGATGTATACAATATCTGAGATGTTAGTTTACATGGCCGAGGTTCATGGAATGCAAGTTTGGGTTGTATTTATTCAAATTTGGGTTCGAAAAAGGGATTTTCTGATACATGTATTGTTCTTTGTGTTTTCAAGAGTAAAATTGATAATTAAGATGCTAATTCATATAATGTAATGTTATTTACTGTAGGACATTGAAACTGAGTAACTGCCCTCTATATTGTTCAGTCCCCTTTCTTAGTTGTTCAGTCGACTTCTAGGTAGGTAAAGGCCACTTCTTAGATGTATCATTTGATGGAAGGGAGAGGGGGCATAAGTGTTCAGTCCTTGTTCAACTTATGAACATGTATCAGTTCCAAAGTTACTAGTATCAGCCATAGTCAACCATAGTATCTTTTAGATTAGGATTTGGGTGTTAGTATAGAAAGGGTAGAGCACTGTAATAGATGAGAGAGGGCCTTAGGCAACAGGCCAATAGGCCAAGCAGAGATTAAGATACAGATTTTCACATCCAATGTAATCCAGTTGACCAATGTAACCCAAGATGTTGTCTTATTGATCTAGTTTAGCCTTGTTTTACTAGATTGTTGATCGAGTTGACCAATAGTTGACTTTGACCTTGATTGGCCTAGAAATCATATAGAATTGCATGTAGACTTCTTTTATTTTATATTGACTTCCATGATATGACAGCTCCTCAAAAAAAAGAATCCTCTACTAGACATCACACTCTCCTTTTCAGAACATCAACTAGTATTACTACCTTGATGTATATATAAAGTATGCATGTAAAATATTAGGTAATGATATGCAAAACTGAAAAGATAAATGCAATGCATGAATGAATGGATGAAAAGATAAATGCAATCCATCGGAAAAGCTTTGACACTTGCATATCATTCACTACCTTGATGTATCTATCTTACAGAATTATGGAGCTGAATTACTATCTGCGGAATCGTACTTGAATGTACAACCGTCATCCTGATGACATGTGCGGTGTGCGGGATGAATTCATAGAGGGTGTACACCAGTTCCTGCAGTTTGCCAAGGCGTTCCCTCAGTACACGGACGGTACCAAAATTAAGTGTCCGTGTGTGAGATGTCGTAACTTGAAATATCATCCAGAAGTGGATGTCACGTATCATTTGTACTCGAAGGGTTTCACGCCAAATTACTATTAGTGGAGCGAGCACGGAGAACTTGTGTCTTTAGCATCGGAGTACGAGCCTTATGTGGATGTCCACAACAACGCTCCTTACGACGATGGGTTGGTGAACATGGTTTTTGACGCGGCCGGGCCTAGTTTCGATCCGGATGATCATGATGCACCTGAGGAGGCACCGAACCCCGATGCTGCACAGTTCATGGAGTTGCTGGAGAATGCAAGGACTCCATTATATCCTGGTTGTGAGGATCATTCACCGTTGGAGGTGGTTACAAGATTGTTGAGCATCAAGTCCGATTTTAACATGTTGCAAGATTGCTACAACCGTATTATGGAGTTGCTTATAGAAATATTGCCTGAGGGTGCGAAGTTGCCTAAAGACTTCTACCGGTCTAAGAGGATGGTTAGATCGCTCTGGATGGGATATGAAAAAATCGATGCCTGTCGCAACGGGTGCATGTTGTACTACAAAGATGACAAGGATGAAGACGCCTGCAGATTTTGTGGTGTCGATCGCTACAGGAAGCCTACCTCTTCGATGCACTACTTGCCGTTGACGCCGCATTTGCAGCGGTTGTTTATGGTGAAGGAAACTGCAGAAAACATGAGTTGGCATAAGCGAAAACATACCGAAGGAGTGTTGGATCACCCATCTGATGGAGAAGCATGGAAGCACTTTGATCGAGAGTATCCAGATTTTGCTTCTGATCCGCGTAATGTTAGATTGGGTCTCTGCTCTGACGGTTTTACCCCATTCGGACTTTCGGGATCCCAGTATTCGTGTTGGCCTGTGATCGTCACCCCGTACAATCTACCGCCTTGGATGTGCATGAAGACTCCATATATGTTCCTCACTGTTATTATCCCAGGTCCGAACAATCCGAAAAGGAACATCGATGTTTATTTACAGCCATTGATTGATGAGTTGAATCAGCTGTGGGAAGTAGGTTCCAACACGTACGATGTATCTAGAAAACAAAATTTCCAGATGCGGGCAGCACTTATGTGGACCATCAACGACTTTCCGGCCTATAGAATGTTATCTGGATGGAGCACGCATGGTCGTCTTTCATGTCCGTGTTGCATGGACGACACTAAGGCTTTCCGTTTGAAATACGGAGGCAAACCGTGCTTCTTCGATTGTCATCGACAATTCCTGCCGAAGGATCATCCGTACCGGAGGAACAGAAATACTTTTCGTGCTGGCGTTGTGGAGAAGGGTGATCCACCGACAAGGTGGTGCGGAGCCACGATATGGGAGGAGGTTAGAGATTTACCAAGTGCTATTGAGCAGCCTGCTACGGGCTACAAGTGTGACGGATTTGGTCGCACTCATAACTGGACGAAGAGGAGTATATTCTGGGATCTGCCATACTGGAGCACCAATCTGATTAGACATAACCTTGATGTCATGCATATCGAGAAGAATGTGTTTGACAACATAATTAATACTGTAATGGACGTAAAGGGGAAGACGAAAGACAATCCTAAGGCTAGATTGGACTTGAAAGAAATATGTAGACGTCCTGCATTGCATTTGATAGAAGACGGGAATGGGAAGTTGAAGCAGCCTAAGGCAATTTTCTCACTGGAGAAGGAGGATAAAGTGAGGCTTTGTAGGCGGATTCAAGGTTTGAAATTTCCAGATGGGTATGTTTCAAACTTGAGAAGATGCGTCGACCTCAAGGAGAACAAACTGACAGGTATGAAGAGCCATGATTGTCACGTATTCATGGAGCGATTAATTCCGATTACATTTCGGGAATTCTTACCGCAGGCAGTTTGGGATCCATTGACGGAGCTTAGCATATTCTTCAGGGACCTTTGTTCTAAGAAATTGCTCGTTGATCGTCTAGAAAAGCAAGAGAAGGACATTGCGGTAACACTGTGCAAGCTAGAGAGGGTGTTTCCTCCTGGATTCTTCGACTCTATGGAGCATTTGTCGATTCATTTTTCCTACGAGGCACGTGTTGGTGGACCCGTCGAATATCGATGGATGTACCCGTTCGAGCGACATTTGAATCACCTAAAAAGAAAGGTAAAAAATAAGGCTCGGGTCGAGGGTTCTATTTGTGAAGCCTATATTCTCGAGGAGATTACAAATTTCTGCTCTTCCTATTTCAAACCTCATGTTGCTACGAATAGAACGAGGGCTCCGAGAAACGACGACGGATATCAAGAATTTAATGATAGAATACTGAAAGTATTCAATGCGTCCGGAAAGCCTTCGGGGAAAATGAAGAAGAGATATTTGAATGACGAAGAGCTAAGGGCTGCTCAGTTGTATGTATTACTCAATTGCGATGAGGATAAAGTGGAGAAGCTAGAGGGGTAAGTAAGGAATAATGAGTTTACGTCATCTCAATGTAATAGTATAAGCTAATATTATTGTACTAATCGTTCTAATGCTTCGTTGTTTTCCAGCACATATAATGATGAGTTGAGGCTGGTTAGACCCTACCTAACAGACGAAGCATTAGAACAAGAAATGAGACGTCATTTTCCTTCTTGGTTGAGCGAATATGTAAGCAGCTCGGTAATATTTACTGGCCTCTTCTAATGCAACTGCGCAATAAATAACTTATTATCTCTTCTTTGATATTCAGGTCGATCGTCTAATTTCACCCGAGATTGAATTAATTAGAACTCTTGTCAAGGGACCAATTACTTTTGTTAAAACATGGCCAAGTTATTGTGTCAATGGCTTTCGGTTCCAGTCGACAAATGCTCCGATCAGAGACAGCTTCCTGGATCTTGATTCCACGAAGAACAGTTGTTTGTGTATCAAGTCTTCGAACTACAAAGACATCGATCCAGGAAATGATTTCTTTGGCATCTTGCGAGAGATTGTGGAGTTGTCATATAATTATGGCAGAGAACCTGCAAAGATCGTGTTGTTCAAGTGTGAATGGTTCGATCCGATTGAAAATCAAGGCTGGAAAATTGACAAGCATGGTCTTGTGGATATAAACTATAAGCGTAGATATCAAGGCTACGAACCGTTTGTCCTTGCAACTCAGGCTCAGCTCGTGTACTTCACAGCTTATCCGAGACGGGGAGCAACGAAGTCTGACTGGTGGGCCGTATGCAAGACTAAAGCTAGAGATACTTTTGATGTTGATGAAAAAGCTTACCAGGAGGACGAGCTACCTCCTGTAACCAATATTGTCGATGTGGACTCCACGGAAGTTACGCATTACACGACACATAATGTAGAAGATGTAGAATTATCCGAAGAGGAAGACGAAGCCGACGAAGGTGAAGACGAAAGTGAAGATGAGGAGGAAGATGAGGTCGAGGAAGACGAACAAGATGATTATTCTGAAGATGATTGAGAGAGATATACTTATCTGAACTTAGATGTTTCTTCTAGAATATATTATCTGGACTTAGATGTTTATTGTAGAATGTATCATCATATGTTACCTTGGTTATTATCTTTGTTGTACAGTCATATTTCTAGTCTCTATTATTTGTTGTACTTTCATATTTCTAGTCTCTATTATTTGTTGTACTTTCATATTTCTAGTCTCTATTATTTCTTGTACTATCATATACTGTTATCAGGTATGGCAGGTCGTCGCGGAGCGTTACGAGGGACACGACGAGGACATGATCCTCCAGTACTTCCTACAGGTACTGCTAGAGGACGGAGTTTTCCTTCGGTACCTCCTACTGGTACCGGCTCTGGATCTTCGTCGCCGATTACTCCTCCATATCGGACAGTAGCTGGGCCTGCTGGGACGACATCACGTGGCATATCTCCTGGGACGAGTAGTTCTAGGCCTGTTGAGAGTGCTCGCCCGTCTAGCGTTCCTGATGCTGATACGACGATGGAGACGGATGAGCAGATGGCGGAGGCTACGCCGACGGCCGAGGAGGATATGCCGACGGCCGACCAGCATCATGCAGATCCTCCTTGCGCACCTCCGGAGGAGAGGAGGACGGAGATCTGGGCCGACGGTACAAAGTAGGTATTTTGGTTTATGATTTTTTTCTATTTTTATCATAAATTAACTTTTTTCATGAATATAATATGTCTGTATAGATATCGTCCTCCAGGGGTACAGAGACGCCTAGGCGATATGCTGAGGCATAATTATGGTGGTCCCTGGATTAACTACTCTGATGCTCCAGACGAAAGGAAGAACTACTGGTTTACGCGCTTCAAGGTTAAAATAGATTTGTTTTTAACATGAATCATTTAATTTATGCATATTATATATAATTGATAAATATTTGGTTTCGTACTGTTCTAGGATATGTTTTACTATCCACCGCACCGGACCGAGCTGATCGAGGGGATGTTTCCTTCCGTCGCTGCTAAGCTGATCCGCGACTCTATTAATGATCAGAAGGAACGTGATCGTGCCGGAAAGCCGATCAAAGGTTGGATCACCCCTGATCAGTGGAATGCGATGAAGGCTCGATTCAACGAGCCAAGGTACAAGGAGAAGTCGGAGAAGGCTAAGACGGCTAGGCAACATGCCTCGAAGTGGTGCGGTGGGTCGATTCCGATGACGGAACATTTCCGTCGTCTGGTATGTCTTTCTCTTTTAGAAATATTATTTTAATGCAAATCCGATAAATTATTACTAAGATGATATATTTAATTACAGGTAAGGAAGGTCGGTAACGCCGACATGGTGATCGTCTTTCTGGCCACCCATCGGAAGGGCGGAGTCCTTATTGACGAGAGGGCCGAGCAGACCTATGTAAGTATTACAATACGTTATCTTAATTAAATACTTCGTGTCAATTTTAATATAACTTAGTAAATATGATGCAAATAAATATTCATGAAGTTAGTAAAAACATGTACATTAATTAGAAATTAGAAATCATAGAGTACATACTTTCTAGGCCGAGTATCAGAGGCTGCGGGAACGGGCGACTGCTAGTGCACCTGATGCAGGAGTGGCCGATACTTTCTCGCAGCCCACTCAAGCTCTGTCGGAGGACGAGCTGTGGATGATCGCCGCTGGTGGCCTCCATAGGGGTACGTACTACGGTACGAGATCCTATGGCACCCTAGTTGCGACCCAGTCCTCTAGGACATCTCCTGCTAGTGTGCATGGTCCACAGCCGTCCCAGAAGTCTGCCCGAGTCCACCAGATGATGGAGTCTCTCCGTGACGACCTGCTACGACGGATCGAGCAGCAGTCTCAGCACCCTACAGACGATCCTGCGCTGATAGTACGATTGGATGCGCTCGACCGCGGCATTATGGGGCTCGTGGAGACGACTGAGAGGACAGAGCGCACCGTTGGAGGGTTAGAGCGCACGGTGACGGAGTTGCAGACAGGACAGGTGACCATGGCCGAGACGGTGAGATTGGCGCAGGATTCGATGGTCCAGAGCAGTGGTAGAATGTTATCTATCATGGATTCATACAACCAGCGACTTACAGCATTGGAGCATGCTGGTACTCTGGGTGCGCCTTCATCGTCGTCGACTCCGCCGCCTCCACCGCCTTCTTCTTCGACACCGACTCCACCGACGTCACAGCCTGGCGCTCCATCTGTATCGATTTCACTTGCGGAGTATGAGGAGTTGTTATCTCTTCGTCGCGGCGGTGCCCCTCCTGCACCAGATCACTAGTAGTCCTAGTTAGGACTTTTGTTTGTGTTTGTATCATCATATGTTTGTGACTTATGATTGGATGTTTGGATTTGGATGTTAATTGTGTTTGTATCGATTTGACTTGTGACTTGTTTGGATTGGATGTTAATTCCTTCGTCGATAAATGTTAATTGTGTTTGGATTGGATGTTAATTAACTTAGATTAAAGCTATATGTGTAGCATCTTGAATTGTGAGTGGGGGTTTGAATGCGCTGTGATTTGGAATTGTGAGTGGGGATTTGAATGTGTACCTATATGTGTAGCATCTTGAATTGTGAGTGGTAATATAGAAACTGTGTTTTATTTTTTTATTTTTTTTACAATTTTAGCGACGTTTAGCGACGCTTACTGACGTTTATCGACGTCATTTTCCGATGTTTACCGACGAGAAGCTGCAAAAAATATATTTTTCCGACGTTTTTCCGACATTTACCGACGACTAACTGCAAAAAAAGTACAGGTCTCCGACGCTTTTCCGACGTTAACCGACGACTAGCTGCAAAAAAATGTACAGGTCTCCGACGTCTAGCGACTACAATCACGTCGCTATATTACCGACGAAACGACGGTAGACGTCGGGAATTATTCCAGGACTTCACCGACGTGTAGCGACGACATATACGTCGCTAATATACCGCCGACACGACGGTAGACGTCGATAACTCACCGACGTACAGTTACGTCGCTGGATGTCGGTAATTGCGACGTTCAACGACGTTTTTGTAATCAGCGACTAAGGAAACGGCGACAAAACTTAAACGTCGGTAATTGCGTCGGTGCTTCATATTAGCGACGGATTTTATTGTTTTAGCGACGTTTTTGGGCGTCGCTAAAACCACTTATTTTGGTAGTGTTTTGTCTCACGTGTACGTTTTTTGTTTCCAATTTCCCCAATCAAATGGTTTTTTCTTCATTACGTCTAATTGTGTTTGTAAAGAGCTCCCATATATATATATATATATATATATATATATATATATATATATATATATATATATATATATATATTCCTCTTTCAATAGAATCTTTTTGCTTCATGATTTTTTTTTTTGCTTAGAGATTTTAACAGTTGTCAATTTTATAGCAAGTTCATAAATTGAAAATATACTATTAGGAACACAAACAAAATGAAGATACAAACTATCTTCTATGATTGAAACAATGTATACATGTGTAATGTCGCATAGAAGATAAATTTGATGAAAAAAGACATGCTAAACGGTAAAGTTCTGGTTATGTGCAATGTCGTCTGAAACTGACATTGTGTTATAAATCTGACAGTGAGCCAAATTGAGAAATCGAGAACCCGGTCCACAAAACCATTTTTGGTAGGTTTTGTAAAAAAATTCATATTCTTTTAGGATTGTTTTAGCTTAGTTTTAAAATTAATAATTGTCTAGGATTTGTTTTATGTTTGCTTTCTATATTTATATTTAGGATTAGGTTTTTTGACTTTCTCCCTTGACCTTCGAGTTTTGTAGGCCTTTATAAAGGCACTGATGCACATTGTTTTTATCTTTCAATATTTTAAAAGAACTTCCACAAAGAGTTCTCTCTTTGATAATGGTGGAAAGGCTTGTGGATTGAAGCTACCCCTCTATCTGCAATACTTATAGACTCGGACATGCTCGTGGATTTAGGCAACCTATGGTGTTGTTTCGGTGGCTTCAGTTATGGCATCGTTTTGGCGCGCCACCATCGGCCAAATACCCTTCCTCAAATGTAGGGGAACCCTTCCTACATCACTTATCCCCCCGTTCTTATGGAAATTGATGGGTCCATGAGCTTTGTGCTAGATTTTAAATGAAACAATTCACGATGCCCTTTTAGTAAGTGGAAAAGTTATTCTATGGCGATTAGGGAAGCACTACTCTTTAAGGATTTACTTATAAATTCCTTTTTATAGCACTAATTCCTTAATTTAGATCGTGTAAATTTAAATTTCAAAAACACTAAATTCTGAAAACACATATGTGGCTGATAATAATAATCCAAAATTATTTTTAGGTTGAAGATAAATAGGTCTTAAATATCCTAATAACATGTCATACTGTTGAAGTGCCTGACATTTATTCATTAAATAAATAACATAAATAATGCACAAAATTTCCCCTAAATGTTGTTTTTTCGATTTTTATTAATATTTCATTGTTTATTGGCTTTCTGAAATTAAAATTCGGATACTCATGCTTCGATACCCCGCTAATATTGATGTTACATATACTCACAAGGAGGACCTAGCTGTAACCATTTGACATAAGCACTCTTTGGTGAAGTGGACCATCATTCGGCAGGTCCTTGAGTGCCCAGCGTATGATGTGATTGGTGTACTAGGATGATTGTTATTTTTAGGATATGTCACCTGCACTCAGCCTGGTTTGTTAGTGAATTTCATCTCTATGTTTGGTCGTGCGTAGGTCTCTCCGCGATTCGGACAATTGGACTAATGGAGTGCATCACATACGTTAACCTTCTTTCATTTGGATGGACCATACCATCAAGGATTTGACAAGGGGCCTAAAGCCTCCAAGGCCTTGTATCAGAATTGTTTGGAGTAAAATAAGTTGCATTCCTAAGAATGTGGGGTTGACTGCTTTTTTGAGCAAAAAAAAATTAGTTGTTTGAATTTGTTAGGATATGGCATAAACAAAGGGACTGAAACATATACAAAGAGACTGAAACTTGTATCTGAAGAAATTAGTTGCTTGACTGAAACATAAACAAAAAGACTGTACCAGTATTAAGATACGATATACAATCTATCTCATCCATAACTGCAACTAGAACTCCGTCTAGAACTGAAATTGGAGAGCCTGATGCAATACATAAGCAGAGTCACATATGAGTATAGGCAAGGTTCACAGTGTCGGTATCGGACTATTCCTATGAGTACTGGTATCGACGGTATCGGTAGTATCGACGGTTTCAGATCAGAGTATAAGCTTTTTTGGTATCGGAAAACAAATAATTATTAATAAATTATTTACATTTAAAAACATATATTTTATACATTTAGGCGTAATTTTAAGTATTTTTAGTGTTATTTCTGAGTAGTTTTAAAATTAAATGAAATAATTCTTACCCTTACCGATTGGTTTACATACAATAGATTGATTTTCTTCTTTTACATGCTTTTATAACCTTATTATGCTTTACACCCTTGCTGATTTATTTTTTTCGTTTAATTTTCTTTGCCGAAATGACCGAATTTTTTTTTGTGCTCTTCTTATATTGGAGAACCAATACTTTGGGCAGTTAATGACGTGAACAACCCATTGTTATAAATCTGAAGGGACTTGTAATAGTGGAGCAATCAACCATGTACACGACTCCTGTAACCTTTGAATTTTTACACTTGATGCAGAAGATCTTCAAAATGTTGACTGTTAGTAAAAGGTTCTTCATCTGTTCCGGTATGTTTCTACAATGTTGATGGTGCTCACTCCTTATATTGTGGAAATGGATTGCTTGTAACTAAGGAAGGGAAGGAGACCTCTTTCATACTAACAGTTAAGAGTTTGGCTATATTAAAAGATGTCAATCCCTGCCAACTATTTTTCGTAGTTGATGATTGATTTAGTTGGGATATTCTCTGGACCCAGTCAGACTCCTTGGGCTACGCCATCATCCTCTATGAAGCACCTAAACACTATGGCCGACAGTCGACCTGTGAACGTAGAGACCGGTTGGCGTGCAGGTAGATCGAGTTTTACTTTTTGGTCGCGCTCAGTTTAATTACTCATCCAACCAAGAAACACACCTATAAGCAGTAACTAATCAGTAATGGTTTGGAATGGGTATTATTCCATGCTAGTCTTTAATTCTTCATATCATATGGAAAGGAGAATAAAAATCCTACTTGCTATGTATTTATTTCAGTTTGGATAGTAGAATATCAGCATATCTCTATTTTGATGCATATGTCAAATATTTACTTGTACTGCTCAGCATATACCGATAATTATGATTAGCCTGAGGTTAAAGCTAACCTCGACAAGCCACAGAGTTGTTGACTAGCTTTTTCTAGTATTAATGACAAGTCCCTTCTCTTGCTCATAGGTTTCTAGAACCTAGAAATTTATTACTTGTTTGGAGGAGTGGCATTAAACACCTTGATTCTGGAACATGAAACCCCTCCCAATATAGGAATTGGCTCCATAACTTCATACAGATCGCAGAAGATTTTTACGATAAAGGACCTATCGATACAAGCAGTGCCTTAATTAAGGACCCAATTATGTTGTACATAACTTAATGTGTCGAAAAATTTGCTTATAAGAAGAAAACAGTCTGTTTCTCATTGTTGTCTGCAGTGTGCTGTAACTAGAAACTTTAAGTTTACATGGTTGTCACTTACTCCTTGCCTTGAGGTTTAGGTGATGTATATGAAAGACATAATTTTGGTTCTTACCTATTTACAATCATTTAGTTGTCATATTTTACTTGTTGTTCCAGTATGCTTATCGATTAGGTTATAACTCCCTGCAGTTTGGAGTGAAGTTGCGCACCGTAAGTGCTTGGCTGCACAGAAAGCTTCTCTTATTTGTAGTCTGAATCATGTTTTCATGCTGATTGAAATTGCATAAGAAAGAATATAACTATCTTATTTCTGTACTAGCGGTCTAATCTAAATTAGCTTTGTGTTTTAAACTTAAGTTCCCCTTGTAACTGAATTGCTATGCAGTTTGGTCTTGCAGCACATATGGCATGTTGTGCCTTAACTATGTCAATAGTGGCACCTGGAGGACCTGAAACACCAGGTCTCAAAGTGGGCACCAGGAGGATTGAAAGTCCAGGTGTTGAAACTCTAGGTTTCAAAGTTGGCACCTGGAAACCTGGAGGACTGAAATAAGCTCCACGTTTTAATGTTCATTTTTTTTAAAGAAATTTATTTTCTAATAAATACGGTGTTGAAACTCCAGGTTTCAAAGTGGTCACCTGGAGGACTGAAAGAAACAAGAAGGCATAGTTGTGGAACATATGAATATCATGTGGTGTCGACTATTAAACTCATAGATCAAGAATGTAAAGTTAACTTCATCGACATTAATTTGGGGTGCCCAATTGATATTATTGTTAATAAGGGTGCATGTTCTTCCTTACTTACGAAGCCCATTAGGATGAAGGGTATCATTCAAGCAGCTAGTGGCACAATTAACAAGCCTATCACTGTAAAGGTAGTTTTGTAAGTTATAACCATTGGTCTTAGTATTACAGTAGTCACTTACATCCTTTCACAAGTCAGGGAAAATGTTCATAAGGTTTTCATATTAATCATATATTATTTTGGTTGATTTCTCTTTGGTCCATATTTTTTTTAACTGAATTCAGTTCTTGAAGTTTAAGTTTAATCTATTTCCTGGGCATAGGTGCGGACTGGATATTTTAAGGGCGTGTATCGCATTGATTCTTTCATTTCTGATATTAGTAACTGGGGTGCTAGTGCAGTAACTATACATGGTAGATTATGACAACAACGGTACAACAAGCTTGCTGATTCGGATTATATTGATCATTGTGCAACCACGTCCCAGATGTGTTGCAAGTTATAGGGCATGGTGATATCTTTTCCTACTCTGACTAGAATAATCACACTTCTGAATGCTCTAGAATTTCTACTTGCATGATTGGTCGAGGAGCTTTGATTAAGGTTTGTCTCTTAAGTTTTCTTCCTTTTTCCTTCTTTGTAATTTCTGTTTGATGATATGTTCAATCTCTTTTTCATGGCCTTGGATATTCACTAAAATCGAGGAGCAAAGACATTAGGACATTACTTCCAGTGAGCGATGTAATTTTCTAAAGGACTTTGTAAACTATGGTCATCAACATTGGGGATCTGATGTCAAAGGTATGCTTTCGATAACATAAGGACTTATTTTCACAACTAAAAATATGATATCTAAAAACCATATTGATGATCTAGAAGCAGTTTCAGATAATATATTACATTTGAGTGTGTTGCTAATACTAATAGCTAGCTAGGAAGCATTGAACTATTATTTCCTCTTTACCTACTGCTACCAAATTCTCATACAAACTGCTATGCAGGGATAAGCAAGTAGCACGCATAACATAATTCCTATTAATTCCTATACACACATATATATGTGCATTGATGCACCAAGATTTACTTAGGCAAACATGCACACTGAAACCTATGTTGCACATACACATTCATACAAGGATGCTGCACCCAGAATTGAATCTACACACATGTTTTCCTTGTCCTGCTGCAGGCGGCTGTATTACAGTTACTACACGGACAGACTTCTGTCTGCACACCCAGGTTGTCCTCCACCTTTTTTTTTGGGTGTCCACTTCTTAATGGAGCATGGAGGCTTGCCTCCATGGAGGCTCGAACCCGTGCCACTGCGTCGGGATGCCTCACCGTTCCTAATGGGCTACGACCTCGGGGACTGTCCTCCTCCTATTGACTACTATACATCCCTGTACTGCACATCCCTTGCTGCTACAACCTATGTTGTTAACAACCCCTGCAGCAATATTGTTGCTACTACTGCATTTAGGATATGTTAATAGAGGGAACTGGAGTCCATGTGATGTGTATTTAGGAATGTAGACGAGTGTTTTGTTTTACTACAAGACGCGGTTCATTGTTCGGTCTATCAGTTCATGTAGCTAAGATGGTCGAAGTTGACACTGACACAGTCTAATAGCGGTAGACAATAGGAAGTAGGAATGATATTATGATTTGTGATACTCTTATTTGTAGATTTTCCTTTGATTGTCATTCTTTCCTTCAACCATAAGAAAACTAGTTTCACTTGTATGAATCTAATTGGTTATCCGGCTTGATTCTCCAGCCTCTTTATAACTTGTTGGACTTTGGTAGAGCTCTCAAACGAAAGTATCTTCGAGTGAATGGTTGTGGAAGAGCTAACTGTATCCAAGTATCTACAATTGAAGGAAGAGCTCTCATATGAGACGTCACTGCTATCAATTCTAACTTGTTTTATTATGTTAAACTCGGTTTCAATAAAATATTATGTTTTGATTAATTAAAGTTATTTTGTAAATTATATACAGTTGAACATATAATGTTAATTGGAGTATGATTTAATTATTCAATAGAAAGCCGATTGAATACAAGTGCATGACAAATATATTCAAATTATAATTTTTTTAAAAATGACTTTACTTATACCGACGTTTATGTTAAAACATTGGAAAATTTTTGAAAAAATGTAGAAAAAGCAAATCCCAACGTTTTTAAAAAAGGTTGGAAAAGAAGTTTAGTTTCCGACGTTTTTATTAAAACGTCAGAAAATTATTACCCATTATTGCACAATTTTCGACGTTTATTAAATGTTGTTGCAAACGTCGTCTTTACCTATACCGACGTTTATCTAAAATGCCGTAAATTCCCAACTGCGGCAATGGCAACGTTTGTCGAAAACGTTGAAAAAATGTTGTTAATTCTTATGCCAACGTTTTTGACCTCCTTCCCGACGTTTAAAAAACGTTAGGAAAAATCAATTTTCTTGTAGTGGCTTCGGGACAGCTGACCCTAGGAGACTTGACCGCCAAATGAAATTAAAAGTTGCAGACCGTAAGATGACCCATGCGATATCGCATATGAAATTGCATCGATAAAAATATAACGTGGTACATATTGATGGTAAGTCTAGGCAATTTTGAGGAGCACGAGTGGTAAGAGGATGACTTACGAGTTATGTCGTTATATTTGGATTTACTTTGCTATTGAGCTTGCGTGAATCGAACTTATAATCGATGTTGCGAGATGGATAAGTTGGAAATTTGGCTAGTGAATTCCTACTCGTTAGGAATCGAACGTAAGATGCATCGTAGAGACTTCGAGTCAAAAATGATTGTTGTCTTGGTTACCGTCACCTCAATATAAACTGTTGTGTCGGATAGATTGTGGCCTTTGAGAAATGTCAATTTAAAGTTGCGTCGGGAGAATTTAAGCACGGTGTCTAGGTAAGTAACCTAGCGGACGTAGTCCCGAATGTTGATAAGGAAATCGTATCGAGATAAGTCGTATAGCCAGACTTCGGAAATAGTTGGGTGGCAACTTCGAATGCAAGGCGTTGCGAAGGATCGTTGCGATCGGATGTGCGACGGCTCGACGCGATGCGTAGAGTTGATAGTCCATCCGAAACATACGAAACGAGAAATGCGATTTTGAATCGCGTCGCGTGCAGTGAAATTATTGAATGAATCACGTATGTATCGAATATATGTATGCGATAAAATTTCGAGAACAGTTGCTAAAGATAAGTCCGATCGAGAGTACGAGATGGCAAGCATAGGATTGAAATTTATCTGTCAGCTTTGTTCCAATTTGCTACCACTGGACTTGGTCGAAATACATATATCTTCGGGACGTCTTGAATATAGGTACGAATCGAAATCGAGTTGTATACAAAATTCAAATCGAGCTGCAGGAAAGATTTGAAATGTTAATGAAAAGCTTGCAAGATAGTGTGAAACTGAACAACATTGGTGGGACGAGATCGTGAAAAGATCTATAAAACACTTAATAGGAGTGTTGGTTTTGGTTCGAAGATAAACCTTGTTTTGAGTGGTATATTCTGTAATACCCTGCTTCGCACAGCTCATTACGCTGAGACATCGACTCAAAGAGTCGCGTTGACCGAATGAAATGTATCGATGTGAATCGATACGAGAGTTACGTTGTCCCGAGCAATGCATCGAACTAAGTCGATACGAAGAGTTGCATTATCCCAATGAATGCATCGAGTTGAATCGATGTAAGGCGCCGCATTGCCCCGAAGGATAAGTGCGTTGAGTCGGCTCGAAGATTCTAAGAAATTGAATCGACTAAGGCACAAGTCTGAATCAATACAAGTATTAATTTTGGTTGGTTTCATGTGCAGGCTATACGTTTATGCTAAAATATTAGAGGTCGACATTTTGCCTTATTCAGAAAGGGGTCCGCGAAACCAAATCGTCACCTTGTAACGGACTGAGGCATTGGCACGGTATGCCAAATCGAACGTATAATTCAATGAAGCACGAAGTGCTCGAATGGCTAAGTCAGGAGAGTTGGATGTGCAACAAATTTATAAAATCGAGCCGCACTGGCTCGGCGAAACAACAAAACATATCGACTCAAGGTGGGAGGATTGACTCTTCTTTTTACTCTTTCATGCCTAAGTCAGAATATGTAATCGTATTCTAAGTTAACCTATCGACGCCACGGACATGGTCCGATCGGAAGATAAATCGTAGTGTGTGTCGAACACTAGTTAGAACAATTAAAATAAAACATGCATCAAATGTACGAGTCGCTATAGAATATTGGATATCGCAAAGGCGAGCACCTCAGTGCGTAAGTCGCAAGAACATGGGATAACTATATTCGGCGAGTGCCTTCGTGCATGAGCCATTCCGTGCCTTCGCGCACGAGTTCGAAAGGCTAGCACATTGAAAGACAATAGGCGAGCGCCCTAGCGCGCAATCCACGAACATTGAACACTAAGTCATAGAACATTGAAATACGGCTTCGATGCGTGCACCAAGTGCACGACGCAAGGAAAAAGGTGATAAATGTGTCGAAACGTGCATACGTGCACGAGATCATAAAAGATGGCTTCGTTGCGAAAGAATACAGTTGTGGCATAAATGTGGCGAAACTGTCAGATATGACATGATGCCTCGAAAGGTGTTCGGGACCTTTGGGTCGTTCGGTTGACGAACATTGAGTTGAGGCATGATGCCATTGAACATTGAAATAAAGTATGAAATATAAGAACATAGAAAGTTAATGGAAGAAATACGAGATGATAAAGTCTGAGTCTCGGACTTAAGACTATATGTTTGGTTGTTTGAATGATAGTGCGTTGCATGGTCGAAGGGAATGGACTTGAGATAATAGCCCGTGGATGGGTGTTCCCTCAAACGGGTAAGTGCCGGGGCGCCGGAACCGTTTGGCCTAGAAGGGAACGTTGATCTTTGATAGGCGCACATCCGTAAGACGATTAGCGACCGCTTAGCGAGATGTGAAAATCGCAAATGATGGTATGCAGCGGTAGATCTCCGTAATTGGGATAACAACCCACTACGAGAGGCATCGGACTACCCAATTCGAGAAAGAAAAGAAAGAATGAAAAGAAAGAAAGAAAGAAAGAATGAATGAAAAGAAAGAGAGAAAAGAAAGAAAAGAAATGCCTTTAGTCCATTCCGACGCGGATACGCCAACGACCTTCATATAGTTAAGGAACGATGGGTTGAAAGTGCAGGCACATATATGTCCCGCACACATAGATCCTGCTTAGAGATGCACTTATAACATGACAGGGAAGGAATGGGACGTATTCACCTTGCGTCGGTGCAAGGGCGAGTGCGTCTATGCTGGTAAGAAGTCGTGCCACGAAACAAACCCGAGATTGCTTGCCTGCTTGCCTATTCAATTCAAATAACATGCTTACCATGATAACATGCTTTACCACTTTCGAATATATAGTGCCCCGCCCGCTCAGTCAATCGGAGGGATTGAAACGCCGACGGCGTTTGGACTTAGCCTTGCAACGGCTACTCGAAGAAATCGCTCGATCGAGGCGACCGCTCGCTCAGGTGGGGTAGTTTCGGTGAACTTGCCTCATCTTAGCCTTCACATAATAAATTGCATGTTTTTAACTCGCACAACTAGGCTTGATGATAAAAGAGACGAATCTACATAGCTAAAGGGAATAATCCCGATGGGTCGAATTAAGTTAGAATATGGAAAGGTCCAACGGTCGGCTTAGAATTGGTGCACGACGTGCTTTGAAAATGACACTCGGTCCTTCGTCCTGTGGCTTGGGAGAAGGAAAGTTGGTTGAGTAGGCAAAGTTATGATCGTAGCCTAAGTCATAGACGTCGCCCGCATGAATGCTTCATAAAGCATGCACGGTCCCATTGTCCAAGGCATGGCATAGCCTTGGCTTGCCTATGAGTTAAGTCGCGTTGAGCGGCTTGTAACTTAAGTCTAGGCACCTGATGACTTGGTCGTTCGAAGTCGAATGTGTGTGCGGCACGATCCGTGAAGGCAAAGCTTGACGCAGCCTTTGCTCGTTAAGTTGTTGCGGAGTTAAGTTAAACAAAGTTATGCCGGTCGACCAAAGATATTACAAGTACCTTCCCACGCTTTCGTGGTTTGTCAAAGTTAAGTAGTCCCACAATCTCAGGGCCCGTCGACTTGGGCAGGAGTGTCGCGTAAAGCACGATTGGTTTAAGGCACGAGCAACGGTGGGTTTTCAAGTTAAGTTTAGAAAAAGGGGGCCATCAAGTAGTCATTTCTAAGTTGAGTAAAAAGGATATTGCATCAAGGAAGAAGGCACGCGACCGTGGGTCGTCGAGGGATCTCAATGAGTATCAAGGGAGAAGGCTCGCGACCGTGGGTCGTCGAGGGATTTCAAGGATAGAAGTCTTGAACATGGTTTTGAAAGAGAGAGTAACACTGAAAGAATGATGACTGTGTGAGACGTCAGTTTGATTCGAGTCTTACATGGTCATGGACAACTTGTCGGCAAGGGCGATGTTTCCTCGAGCGGCAACCCTGGGCCATGGGACCGACTCGGCCTAGGAGAAAACAGGGTATAGTGGTGCATAAGGTTTGAGCACATGGTTAAAACGGGGGCTTACAACGGATGCTAGCTATTTGCGTTGGAAGGTCCCCGATTTAATAAAAAGCTATACGTCTCAGGATAGCTTGTGATGCCAGTGGACAAGTTCATATAGATGTCGGCAGATAGCGGCTATCCGCGTGTGCCTTTGGATTGAGTCGAGTTGAATGTGTGTACAAGTTGGAACACAAAGTTTGGGCCTAAGATTTGGCTTCAACATAGGCGTCGTGCTTCGGCACGAGACGTGGCGTCGAGTCTCAAGTGTTGACATGTGAGTTGTATAAGTTGGGTTTGAGTTGTTCGAGTTTAAGTCAAGAATCGCCGCAAGGCAAGTTGGTTAAGTGACACTAAGTTTACAAGTCTCTATTGGGTCAGTTGATGATCAAAGTAGCAAGGGCCGCGAGGCGGCTATTTCACTTAATAAAATGCCTAAAAATTAGCTTTTGAAAGGAAACTAGAAAAACTACCAAAGTACAAATTGTTCTGGGAAGTATTGCTATGAAAGTCTGACCTGAGAGCGATCACTTTGTTTCTTAGACCATATGATGATGATGAAGAAAACTGCTTGAAGAAGACGAACAATCGGAAGAACTAAGTCACCAGAAAGGTATCGAGCAACAACATTGATGACACAGTCGAATGCTTTCTTGCTTTGCTTTACCCTGTTCTTGAGAAAAAGTTGAAAAAATACTTATGGGAATATCACTCTAAAAGTAAGAATTTTCTCAGAATCTCCTCTCCTGTATCTCTATTGATCTCTTGATGATGTTGTCTGTGTTAAAAATAAGTCTATTTATAGACTAGACCCTTTGTACGTAAAAAGCAACAAAATCGTATCTCTACGCGAGTAACTGTAACCCACGATGTAAATCATCTTCTATGCACGTTGACACGTGTCCCATGTAGAGTTTTGATCTCTACGCATGATGACACGTGTCCCACTACTTCAACAAAATAGGAAAAGCACGTACACACGTTCCTCGATAAGTATGGCATGAAAGCCACGTAAACAAACCACGTTCTCATGTAGCCAGGAAGGATCGGGCGTAAAAATGACCCAAAATACACTCCCTACGTAAAGCAGCAGACTGGGCGTAAAAATAGCTCAAAAATAGACTTTTCGCGTAAAGTGGCTGAAAAATTAGCCTTGAGCGTAAAATTAGCTCAAATAAACTTTATGCCCACAAAAAGCTTTAAGCGTAAAAAGCTCAAATAGCCTTCGTGCGTAAAAGAAGCTGTCTTCTGGGCATAAAGTAGCCCATCTGCACACTAAACAACAAGCATTGGACTTGGTAAAAAGATCTCCTCGGCTTCTGTGTACTGCTGTCAGAAAATTATTTCGTCAGATCAAATCACTCGCATTAAATACGGCATGACAGTCTGTCGTCCACGCGTAAAAGTGGAGCATAACTCTCGCGTTAAAGCATCTCGCGTAGAGAATAGCTTGCGTAGAGAGTAGCTCGCGTAAAGTCTGAGTTTGACTCAGTTTGAATTACGTAAAGTTTTCAACTTCTTTGACTTGGTCTTTGAAGTACTTTTTACGCTCCTACAAGACCCCCTTCAAAGTTGTCACATCCTAGAACCAGAATACTGGAGAGCGGGGGCAGACATAGCCAGCTACGTATATTGAAGTGCGACCCACCTTGCTATACGGTTACGGCTGTCTAGATACATGAGGGTTTAACTACAAGCCATCAGTCTCCTATGGTCATGAACAAGCCTATTGTCTCAATCTCAGGCAAGCAATAATAGTAACAAGATGTCAAAACACCAAATATATAATAGCAAGGCATCCCATACATTATATATTGGGTGATCATGAAGCTAGTCGTACAAAATGTCAAGACTAGCAAGAGTTCAGTCATACATGATCAACCCTAGGATCTGTCAATCATGTTACAGCCCGTAGGCAGACAGTAAATAAAGTACAACCGATCTAACAAGTGCTCGTCGGCTAAACGCCTCAAAAGAATAACTTTACAATAAAGTGGGAGAACAAAAGAAATTCACTCGTTGCCAGGGTAACGCCTGGTGGTCACCATCTGGCTGGAAGATCGGTGGATCCTCTGGTGCTGCTCCGATATCTGGCCACACAAAACCAGCTGGGTCAGACCCCAGAAAGAGCAAGTACCACAAAGGAGGCTTCACTTAGGAACTAAAACCAGCATATCACAATGAAATATTAAAGATAGATAATAACTAAAGAACTGATAATAATAGAGATAACAACAGTAAACTGAGCACGAGGAAACCATTCAAGTAGCCAGATCACAACCCTTAAACAAAATAAGGACCGGGGTTGCAGCCCTTCACCTGAATAGAAATCCGTCTCAAATACTATTGGTACAGAAGACAATAAACGAAGAGAGGACACAGAACTGCTCCGGGAGCAAGGTTACAACCCTTAAACCAAACAAGGACCGCGGTTGTAACCCTTCGCCTGAACAGAACTGGACCCCTGATCTTTATTGCTAAGGCCAGTATAAATAATCATGGTATTAAGGTAAGGTAAAACATGACGAACATGGCATGGGGTTGCAATAAGATAATAAATGAAGAGAGGACACAGAACTGCTCTGGGAGCCAGTTACAACCCTTAAACCAAACAAGGACCGGGGTTGTAACCCTTCGCCTGAACAGAACTGGACCCCCGATCGTTATTGTTAAGGCAAGCATCAATAATCGTGTCATGTCACCATCTTGTACAGGATCAGGATAAGACTAAGCTGGAATAACTCCATCCAATCAATCACGGCCAATCAAGTGTACGGTTTAATACTTTTAACTAACTAGGGTTATCACAGGCTTAGTTACTAGTAAGATGCAATGAGATTATCCCAACAGCCACAAGCCCTGCAGACCATCCGGTTATCGAGGTCGAATGTCCGTTTATGAAGAATACAACACGTGACTGTGTGCTGGAAATGTGTCCTACTCGTCGGTAGGCTACAAGTCCACTTAATGCGCCCAGATAACGGGATTGCCTGTAGCTGGAAATCTCTTCATGTCTACTGAGTTATTCTAGTTTATTAGCCTTAGTCAATTACTGTAGGTATCCCTGACTGTGGTTCTCAGGGATCCCCTTCCTAGACATGATGCAAGACAGTACTGATTTATTTGTACAAATACAATCGTCCACGGTGTCCAAGTCATTCATACTTGTCATGTCAGGCTAGCTGTCGTAACAGCATATCATGATATATCATATCAGTTTGCTTGTCGAGAGTGTGCCACGGCGGGCCACTATCGTGTTCAAGAAGTATGCCAAAATTTACATGTTATAAACATAAATATGATACGAGAATTTAATAATAATAATAATAATTTAATAATAAAAATAATACATAATAATAATAATAAAGAAAAGACAGTGGAGAGAGCCATGCGGCTAGGGAAACAGGGGAGCCTATGCGGCTGAGGACTGCGCGCTTATGCGGTTGGACGTGGGCAGGCGCCTGCGGCTCAGGAAGGAAGAGTCTATGCGGCCGAGGGGAGTAATGTCATGCGGCTCAAGAAGGAACTCAGGCTTATGTGGCTGAAAGTGATGCGGGGCTCATGCGGCAGCGGAGAACTCAGGGTTATGCGGTTGCGGAAGGGAAGGGACTTATGCGACACAAAAGCGCGCGCTCATGCGGCTGAAGGACATCACTGCATATGCGGCTGCGGAGCTTACGAGCCTTATGCGGCTCGGTTGAGCAGTACCATGCGGCTCGATCATGCGGCTCAGAGTAGCCTCGACCTTATGCGACTGAGAAGGGTCGGGGCTTATGCGTCTAAAAAGTTGAGCAACGTCATGTGGCCAAGTCCTGCCGAGCCTTTATGTGGCTGGAAGAATAAGAGTCTCATGCGGTAAAGACTATTGTGTTCATGCGGCTGATAGTCATGTGGCTGGCAAGCTTGCCGCATGAAGTTTCATGCGGTCAAGTTCTGAAGACTGTCATGCAGCTCAGAACTGTCCGTCTGCTCTGTTTGTCCGAGAAGAAGAACCATGGAGTCCATGGCTTCAAGTCTCATAATTCCTTCATCCGAAGTCGAAATTCAGACTTCCATAGGTCGAGATGGGGCAGAACAAGATTCTCTACTACATGGAACCATCAAAACTTGAAAATAATAATGTTAAGTAGATCAAAACCCAATAAATCCAAAAATACAATAAACTTAGATCTACACAAATTGAGCCATGGAAATTAGAAATGCCAAATACTAAAGTGTGTTAGAATCTCGTGAAGAAGAGAATGGAACAATAAAATTCGGGTTCTTCCATGAAGCAAGATGCACTTGCCTAAGCTCTCTTTCTCTCTCTCTCTCCTGGTGGTTGAAGAAGTAATGGTGGAGAAGAAGTGTAATGAAGAGAGAGAATGAGGGAGTGGGTTAATAAAGGATGATGGTGGTGGTAGGTAGGGGTTCTTCCTTTGGTTCATGATGAACTAAGGCAACCCAAGCCTAGCCGAACCAACCCAAAATAGACCAAGCCATGTAATGCCAAGATAAGCCAAGCAAGGAATCATGCTATACAAGATAAAATACGTATACCTATTTCAAAATACGTAATACGAACTATAGGCATTACAACTCTACCCACCTTAAAAGAATTCCGTCCTTAGAATTTAATTAAGAGGCTAGAGGGATAAGAACAAGCTATACTATTCACAGGCAAGCTATACTAATCAAGCAATCAAGCAATTATTCATGCAAGCAAGGAATCGAAGGCATGAGACATCCGAAAGATATTATACCTCACGAGTCAAACAGGTCGGGATATCGCGATCGGTTATCATCCTCATGCTTCCACGTTGACTCACCCAAGAAGTGATGACCCCAAGCAACTTGGACTAACTTGATAGTCTTGTTCTTGAGTGTCTTCTCTCTTCGGTCCAATATAGACACGGGCCTCTCCTCATACGAAAGGATGGTACCAACAACCAATTCCGAATGATCCAGGATGTGGCTCAGGTCTGGGATGTACCATCGTAGTTAAGATATATGGAATAAGTCATGTACCTCACGCAACGATGGTAGAAGAGCGAGATGATAGGACACATCGCCTAGTCGCTCGAGAATGTCGAACGGTCCTATGTATCTATGACTAAGCTTTTTTCGTACGCTGAAACGAATGATGCCACGGTTAGGCAAAATCCTCAGAAATACGTGGTCGTCGATAGAGAACTCAAGAGGACGCCAATGAGAATCGGCCCAATGACGCTGACGATCTTGTGCAACTCGAAGATGATCTCGGACTCTTCTGACCACCTCAACTGTCTGAGTAATCATTTCTGGACCGAGCATCTGCCTCTCCCCAACATCATTCCAAGCTAGCGGGGATCTACACTTCTTGCCATACAGTGCCTCGAACGGTGCCATCTGGATACTAGCTTGGAAACTATTGTTGTACGAGAACTCCACCAGGTGCAGGTGATCTTTCTATGAACCACCGAAGTCGAGTGTACATGACCGTAACATATCTTCAAGAGACTGGATCGTATGCTCCGACTGGCCATCTGTCTGCGGGTGATAAGCTGAGCTGAACTGGAGGTGAGTTCCCAAACTCTCTTGTAAGCTGTGCCAAAAGTGCGACGTAAACCTTGAAACTCGGTCTGAGGTGATACTGACTGGTACTCCATGCATCCTGACTACCTGCCTAAGGTACATCTCTGCCAGTTGAGCCGTCGACTGACCCACTCTGAACAGAAGAAATGGGCCACCTTCGTGAGCCAGTCAACTATAACCCAAATAGCATCTCGACCAGCTGGGGATCTAGACAATCCAATCACGAAATCCATGGTTACATGCTCCCACTTCCATTCTGGAATTGGCAAGGACTAAAAAAGTCTAGCCGGCCTCTGATGTTCAGGTTTAACTTGTTGGCAAACCAAACACCGAGAGACAAATCGGGCTATCTTCCTCTTCATGCCATTCTACCAAAAGTGCTGACGAATATCACGGTACATCTTCGTGCCACCGGGATGAATGGAATACTGAGAACTGTGAGCTTCTGCCATGATCTTCCATCTGATATCCCCATTGGGTACACAAGGATGCCTACCATGTCGAAGTGTACCATCTTCATGGGTACATAACTCTGGTCTTCGTCCTGCTTCGCACTCTGTTCTGAGTCGCTGAAGCTTGGAATCTACTGACTGTGCCATCCGGATCCTCTCGACTATAGTGGACTGAACTTGCATGCTGGCCATCAATGCCACACTGGAAGGGAGGACAACTTCTATACCCATCTTCTGAAGATCGGCTAACAGCTCTGGTTGTGCTGTTAGGAAATAATCTCTGGCTCTCCTGCTCAATGCATCTGCAACAATGTTCGCTTCCCAGGATGATACTGCAGGTTGACATCATAATCCACTAGCAGCTCTAGCCATCTTCTCTGACGCATATTGAGATCCTTCTGGGTGAACACATACTTCAGACTCTTGTGGTCGGTGAAAATATCCACCCTATCTCCATACAAGTAGTGCCTCCAAAGCTTAAGTGCAAACACTACTGCTGCCAGCTCCAAGTCATGGGTTGGATAATTCCTCTCATGATCACGAAGTTGTCATGACGCATAAGCTATTACCTTCCCATGCTGCATCAGAACACATCCTAAACCTCTGCCCGAAGCATCACAATACACTGAGAATCCTCCGGTTCTATCTGGAAGCATGAGAATAGGAGCCATCATCAAACCTCGCTTCAACTTCTCAAAAGAATCCTGACATTATACTGTCCAAGCAAACTGCACACCCTTACGGGTCAACTGGGTCAATGGCGCTGAAATCCGAGCAAAGTTTGAAACAAATCGCCGGTAGTAACCGGCCAATCCAAAAAAACTGCAAACTTCTGCAACTGTACTGGGTACTGGCCATGACTCTATAGCCACGATCTTCTGGGGGTCAACCTCTACTCCTCCTCTGGTGATGACATGACCCAAGTACGAAATGTGATCAAGCCAGAACTCGCATTTACTGAACTTGGCGTATAACTGATGCTCTCTGAGAATCTGAAGACGGAGATGCTGCTCATGCTCTTCTACACTCTTGCTATAGACCATGATGTCATCTAGGAACACAATCACGAACTGATCCAAATAAGGCATGAAGATGCGATTCATGAGGTCCATGAATACAGCCGGCGCATTGGTTGCTCCAAATGGCATCACAAGGAACTTCCAATGCCCATACCTAGATCTGAAAGCAGTCTTCAGAATATCCTGCTCTTTGACTCTGATTTGATGATATCCTAACCGTAAGTCGATTTTCGAGAATATTGCTGCCCCCTTGAGTTGATTAAACAAGTCATCTATCCTCGGGAGAGGGTATCTGTTCTTGATTGTCACTGAGTTCAATGTACGATAATCTACACATAATCTGGACGTACCATCCTATTTTTTTACAAGAAGCATCGGGGCTTCCCAAGGCGATCTACTAGCACGAATGAATCCCTTGGTTCTGAGTTCTTCATTCATCTTGTACAATATCTCTAGCTCTGATGGTGCCATCCTGTAGACTCTCTCTGACACTGGAGCTCTCCCGGGAATCAAGTCGATGGTAAACTCGATCTCTCGCTCTGGCAGCATCCCTGGAAGCTCCTCTAGAAAAACATCTGGAAATTCTTCAACTATCTGAGGTAACTGCACTGCTGCGACTGCCATCCGCAATACTGGAGGAGAAGGTTCAATTTCGCCTCGAGAAAAGAAAAACTCTGGCTCGCCTGGAATGCTAAAAATAACCCTGCCAATATGGCAGTCTATTCTAACATACTGGTTCCTCAACCAATCCATCCCTAAGACCACATCATAATCGGCCATCGGGAACTCTATCAATCTAGCGGGGAATTCTCTACCGCTAACTACGATCTGACACGAGGAAAACACTCTATCTACTCCCACAAGCCCATTACCAGTAAGTATATTGAGCCTTACTGATAATGACTCGGGCTCCAATCCTATCCGTGTCGTGAATCGTGCAGACATAAATGAATACAAGGTACCAGAATCAAATAATACTGAAGCTGGAAGGGTGTTGACGAGAATAGTACCTGCCACAACCTCACCTGGTGATATTCTTTCTTCTTCCAGGATCAAAGCCAGCACTTGACCATGCCCTTAGGTGCGGGTCCCCTCTGCTGAAAATTCCTCTGCCTGTTCTGGATCAGGCTTGGGCTTGGGTATACTGCTGCGGTCTCTGCTGCTGGAATGCCTGGGCCTGTGTTGGCAATAGCCTCGAGAATGGGTACTACAGCTGCTGCTGCTGCTGGACTGGTGCTGGTCCTCTAACTGAAGGACTAGAGAAGGCCGATGAACTCCCCCTGTTCGGGCAATTCCCAACCCTGTGGTCCAGGGAACCACAAAGCAAGCACAAGCCCTGTGCTCTGCGACACTCTGATACCACATGCCCTGGCTTCCTGCAGTGTGAACATTCCACTGCGGAAGACTGCTTCTGCTTCTGCTGCTGAGGGTGCGTCAGGGTAGAATGCTGAATCGACGTCACTGAGGCCGCCCGCCTCGGAGCTCCAATGGTCAAAGCCCTGGCTGTCGGGGCTGGTGCTGAAGACTGATTCATCTGGCCGTGAGATCGCTTCTGACCTCCGGTCCTATCCATGATCCTCTGGGAGGTATACTCGTGCCTCCGAGCTGCCCTCAGTACTGCATCAAAGGTCTGATGCTCAAACTGTTCTACCGCCAACAAAATCTCTAGGTGGAGCCCCTGCTGGAACTGCTGGACTCTATCGAACTCGGTCGCCACCAAGGTGGGAGCAAACCGACTAAGCCTGGAGAACTCGGCCGCATATCCATCGACCGTCCTGCCCATCTGCTTCAGATTGGTGAACCTCGTCTGTAGATCGTACCGAGCTACAACATCAAAATACTTGGTCTGTAATCTCTCCCTGAATACTGCCCATAAAATTGGAGCCACAAATCCATCGGCATGCGCCGTCCACCAGCCGCGGGCAAGATCTGGTAACCCTGATGACCTCCTCTGGTCAGAGCATCTATTACTGCCTGGTGCAAGGCATCTCTGCGACGATCTTGGGAAGCTATCAAGGTCCTAATGAGACCTACCAAAGTGCCATCATCAGGTTCTGCAGGCTGAACTAGCTGGACTGGTGGCTCTCCTTCAGTAGGTACGACTCTGGAGGCTACTCCGGAATGCTTAGCTCGATCTCCAGGTTGCTGCTGGTCCACGGGAGGTGCTCCGCCTTGCTGATCGGCTGGGCCAGGTACAATGTTGCTGAAGAAGATGACATAGAAAACAATAAGGAAGGACCATGATAGATCAACGATACAAGCATGTGATCAGGACAAGAATTTTAGAGATTCAGAGGATACGAATAGAGATCAAGGGCGAGTGCTGATTGAGACATCTATTCGGTAAACCCTCACATATCTTGATTTACAAGACCTGCATGGGCCACCACTTAAACCATGTCATGCCCCAGAACCAGAATACTGGAGAGCGGGAGCAGACATAGCCCGCTACGTATATTAAAGTACGACCCACCTCGCTATACGGTCACGGCTGTCTTGATACATGAGGGTTTAACTACAATCCATCAGTCTCCTATGGTCATGAACAATCCTATTGTCTCAATCTCAAGCAAGCAATAATAGTTATAAGATGTCAGAGCACCAAATATATAATAGCAAGACATCCCATACATTACATATTAGGTGATCATGAAGCTAGTCGTACAAAATGTCAAGACTAGCAAGAGTTCAGTCATACATGATCAACCCTAGGATCTGTCAATCATGTTACAGCCCGTAGGCAGACAGTAAATAAAGTACAACTGAGCTATCAAGTGCTCGTCGGCTAAACGCCTCAAAAGAATAATTTTACAATAAAGTGGGAGAACAAAAGAAACCCACTCGTTGTCAGGGTTACGCCTGGGGGTCACCATCTGGCTGGAAGACAGGTGGATTCTCTGGTGCTGCTCCGATATCTGGCCACACAAAACCAACTGGGTCAGACTCTAGAAAGAGCAAGTACCACAAAGGAGGCTTCACTTAGGAACTAAAATCAGCATATCACAATGAAATATTAAAGATAGATAATAACTAAATAACTGATAATAATAGAGATAACAACAGTAAACTGACCACAAGGAAACCATTCAAGTAGCCAGGTCACAACCCTTAAACCAAACAAGGACCGGGGTTGCAGCCCTTCACCTGAATAGAAACCCGTCTCAAATACTATTGGTACAGAAAGACAATAAATGAAGAGAGGACACAGAACTACTCCGGGAGCCAGGTTACAACCCTTAAACCAAACAAGGACCGGGGTTGTAACCCTTCGCCTGAACAGAACTGGACCCCTGATCTTTATTGCTAAGGCCAGTATAAATAATCATGGTATTAAGGTAGGGTAAACCATGACGAACATGGCATGGGATTGCAATAAGACAATAAACGAAGAGAGGACACAGAACTGCTCCAGAAGCCAGGTTACAACCCTTAAACCAAACAAGGACCGGGGTTGTAACCCTTCGCCTGAACAGAACTGGACCCCCGATCGTTATTGTTAAGGCAAGCATCAATAATCGTGTCATGTCACCATCTTACACAGTCTCAGGATAAGACTAAGCTGAAATAACTCCATCCAATCAATCACGGCCAATCAAGAGTACAGCTTGATACTTTTAACTAACTAGGGTTATCACAGGCCTAGTTACTAGCAAGATGCAATGAGATTATCCCAACAGCCACAAGCCCTGCAGACCATCAGGTTATCCAGGTCGAATGTCCGTTTATGAAGAATGCAACACGTGATTATTTGCTGGAAACGTGCCCTACTCGTCGGTAGGATACATGTCCACTTAATGCGCCCAGATAACGGGATTGCCTGTAGTTGGGAATCTCTTCATGTCTACTGAATTATTCTAGTTTATTAGCCTTAGTCAATTACTGTTGGTATCCCTGACCGTGGTACTTAGGGATCCCCTTCCTAGACATGTTGCAAGACAGTACTGATTTATTTGTACAAACACAATCGCCCACGGTGTCTAAGTCATTCATACTTGTCATGTCAGGCCAGCTGTCGTAACAGCATGTCATGATATATTATGTCAGTTTGCTTGTCGAGAGTATGCTAAGGCGGGCCACTATCGTGTTCAGGAAATATGCCAAAATTTATATGTTATAAACATAAATATGATACGTGAATTTAATAATAATAATAATAATAATACATAACAATAATAATAATAATAATAATAAAAGACAGTGGAGAGAGCCATGCGACAAGGGGAACAGGGGAGCCTATGCGGCTAAGGACTGCGCCCTTATGCGGCTGGACGTGGAAAGCCGCCTGCGGCTCAGGAAGGAAGAGTCTATGCTGTTTGTAAAAATAAAAGTTCTTTTTATTTCACAAACTTTATAAAAAGACTATAATTGAATTTCGGGAAAGTACAACTATAGGAATCCGATCTGAAGACGATCGCTTTATCCCTTGGACGATGTGAACTGTGAAGACGATAGTCTCTGAAGAATGCAGCAGCACTTGGATAAGAACTCTTGATCTCTGATGATGATAATGATCTGATCCCCTTAATGAAGGACTTGAAACTCTATTTATAGAGTTCTAGGAATAACTAATTTGTAGTTATTCTGGATTGTGCATGATGAACTGCGCTAGCAACAGACTGCACAAACAGCGAACTTCGCTGGCAGTTACTCGATCGTGGGCCAACTGTATTAGACGCGTGGCATTATTTGATTGAAATGTGCATGGTCGTGCACAGACGGTTGCCACGTAGCGAGGAATTGATGGCATGTATGCCACGTAATAAATGCCAGTTATCTTGATGGACTGCGCCACTTGAAAAGCGCTAGCATCAGATTGCGCTGAGACTCAGGCTTGGTCAAACTGTGCTGAAGTTGAACTATCATACTGCGCTGGCTGTACAGCTGTCCTCGAGCGCTGTGCTGCACAAGAAACGAAAGGACTCCTCGTTTATCGGTCTGTCAGCTGTCAGAAGATCGTATTTTTGTCAGGTAATGATGGCACTGCCACGTCAGCGTAGCGCGCTTGAGTGGAAGCACAGTTCAGCTTACACGTCTGAATGGTAGCACAATCTGCCTCTTGTGCAGTCCATTTGAAGAGTGCGCAATTTAATTTTCTCTGTTTATTTGATAAATGCAACTTGATTTTTAGGACCTACAAAACCCCCTTTAAAGTTTTCGAAATTTGAAAATATTCAAAGTTTCGAAATACTTTGAATTTTGAATTTAAAATCAAGTTGCGCAAGTTGCACTTTGTCTGCGCGTTTGGAGGAATTAGCTCCGACTTTTGTGGCTCAATCGGAGGTAGCCGTTACACTTGAAAAACTATAAATAGTTTCTTTTTTCTTCCTTTCATACTTTACTCATCTTTCGACTGTTCAAGAGACAAAAGCTTCCATTCCTTCTCCGACTACTTCTTCTCCTTCCCGCCGACGATAGCGATGGCTCCCAAGCGTACAGCCACTGAGAAGGGTAAGGCCTCCGTCGAGCCTTCAACTCGGGTTGTACCCCGAATTTCTCGTCATGAAACAGGTCATCCAGCATTGCAAGGTAAATGACGAACGAAGATCGAAACCCTTTTTAGGGTTCTTGATACTTTTAGACCTTCATACCTCTCTCTTTTTAGAGATTGATAGTATTTTGCGCCACCCTGTTTAGGGTTTCGGTTGCATGCACAATAGTTTTCATTTTTATGAAAACTATACTCTTGCGCAATCGGATGGAATGCGCTGACAAAATATTCGGTGCAATCTACCGTTTGCGCAAGACAGTTGTGCCAGCGCAAACTGATGTCTTGCACAAGTATGTTAGCGCAAACTGATGTCTTGCGCAAGCTGACTGTGCTGGCACAATTTGACAATTTGAGCATGCTGACTATTGTTGGCGCAATCTAATAACTTGCACAAATTGATGATCTTTTGTAGAATTTTGCTTTTGTATGTACTGATCCTTGTTTTCTTTTTTTTGATGCAGTTAACCTCAGGGAAGACCCCAATTATGAGATCTTTACAGGATCTTTGGCTGAACCTGAATATAAAGAAGATCTATCTCATGTGACATTCCTTCAGTACGCCTTACCGTCATCTCGACAAGCCGTATTGATTGCACAGGACAATGAGACTTTGCTATGTTTAATGAGTGGGCAGCCTCTCCAGACGGCTGACACAGTTACTCATAAGAAGCCGTTGTTCTTGTTTGGTGAGGCTTTTGACAAGAACTCTCAGCCCAAACCTCGAATGGAACAGAGACTTATCCAGAGGGGCGAGAAGACAATCCTTCTGCCGGAGATCTCTAGATGCCTTCCTCTATCTCGATATGCTTTTGCAAGCTATCCGAGAAGAATAGAATGGGATATAACTCCACTTCAGCAAGCCCGAACAGGGAACATCTGTGTCAAGAAGGGGTCTGGCAACAAGGATATATTTTACAGCTCCTCTGAGCGCCATAGCTCCTTGCTTAGAGGACTAAAGCCCGGCTGTATCCCACCAGAAGATTCTTTCTTGCTGCTACCAGTGAGAACTCCAATCTTCGCAAATGAGTTTGCGAAGGTAGAATAAAGGTATCCGGATCAGGAGTTGAGGCTGACAGGCCTCGTGAACCCAGATAACAAGAGATGGATCTGTATATCCAATTGGATATCGGTCCAATTTGAAGAGCGACTTAAGGAGATTAATTTATACCAAGCAGTGTATGCCACTGTTTATGGCTTTCTGCCCAATCCTCATCTATTTCTCGCGTTAGCCGAGAGATACAACTATAGAATCGGGACGTTCATGACGCCCCGTGGAGAGATCGGGTTAGCTCTGCACGAGATAAAATACATCTCCAGCCTGCCAATGGAGGATATCCCCTATGAAGAGTTTGTTCCAACAAACTATGAATTGGACAAACTGCATGAGGAGAATGCTGATATGGTGGCGATGTTTGAAGAGCTACTATATCACTACAAGATCTGCTCTCTACTATAAGAGTGGCACATCTGGCACCTGCTACTCCACTAAATGGTTGCCATATCTCTTCCTCAACCACATCATTGAGAAGAAGACCAAGGAGCACGAAAACTGCAACCCTAACTTTTTTCTTCCACTCAGCAATAGTGAAGTGATAGGGCTAATGGAGACCAATGGAGATATGGATATCAAGATCGAGGATGATCTTCAATATCCCCCTCTGAAGAAAGATGACATTATTGAGAGTTACATGAGGATGGGCTATAGGCCCATGTCGAAGGAGGCCCAGTTGGCGGGTTTCCTCACTTACTGGCTCCGACGATACGTCGTCCCTGGGGCCAGTGCAGTCGACCGCTTCCATCGCGGTGTGTTTTTTGCTGCTGTCCGTTTGGTCTTCGGCTACCGGATGGATCTGCTGTCAGCAATGACATGCAGAGTGAACGCCGGCCTTCGCCTCTTCGTCGATTCAATGATTAAAGGGAAAGGCGAGAAAGGACACTTCCCCCGGCTGGAACTCCTATACACATACTTGTTCGGATGACTGCTTCTGTACCATCCTTCACTAATGAATCCGGATATGGGGGCAGTGGGTGGCAGCTTTTTGAGAAGATTTTCTGGATGCAAGTGGATTTACACCACTTTAAGAGATTGCCGACACGTACTGAATCTCAGGAGAGGATGGAGCTTCTACTGCGTTACCCCTTCGGTCGGTTATGAGCATATGTCTACAAACCTTGTAGATTCCGGGAGGATGTAGCCTTTAGGCCACACAGCTTTCGATTGGCTGAGGACAATCCGGCCGTTACACCTGGTATATCGGTTCGAGGATGAATGCTATCTCGAGCCTTATCTTCCCAGCCGTTTTGTACGCCAATTCGGTTATGACCAGTTCCATGTAGGTAATGCAATCACATGCCTACAAAGAAAAGGGTTTTTAATTGATGGAGCCCGGGCTTGGGCGTATTACAATGCTCGGGATACCAGGACGACGTTCTCGATACTGTCCAGAAATGATCGAGGTCCTCGTATGCTGTATACGTACTCGATCTTCTATACTTCAGCAAACACTTTTGCTGAAAACTTCAATTTGGTAGACAGCTTCGCAACTGCGACTCGATTCAAGAAAGGAGCACCTGTTCTGGTGCTTCCTGGTAATGATGAGGAGTATGATCCGGCCGATGCACCGTTAGAAGCTTCGAGGGAAGCTAACTTCCCTGAAGAAGTTTATGAGCCACTGTGCGTCTCCCTAAAAGTTGTAAAATCTTCGGCCAAGGAGAAGAAGAGGAAGGCCGAAGAACCTTCTTCTCCAATTTCTAAGAAGAAGATTGTTTTTGAATCATCGGAAAGGGTCACTACCCGGTCGCAATCTCGGCAGAAGGCTGAGTCAATTCAGAGAGAAGAAGCGACGACCCCAACCTCCATTCAAAGACAAGAACATGTTATAGATGTAGAGAGTCCGGAGAGACCTCTACACAGAAAGAAGATAGTCTTCAGAAGAAAGAAAGTAGTTACTCCTCCAAGACCTATCCTGTCATCGGTCCTGACAAGTACGATTGCCGAAGTTATGATGTCGTCTCCTACACCTAACCTTGAGCCCAGACAGGAATCTCCTAATGAAGAGAAGAGGGACGAGGGCGTAGAGACAAGAGAGGAGATCGCGGAGACAGAGGATGAAGCTGCAAAAATAAGAGAGACGACTGCAACTCTGATTCTAATCAATGAGTCAGAAACGTCTCTCGACGTATTGCGATCTCCTACACTTGCACCAAAAACTGCCCATCTTCCAGCTTCTCCAAGATCACTTCGTGCTGAAGAAGACAAATTAATGATTGAGGCTCTAGAAGGCTGTGACTTCGGCTTCCGTGATGAGGTGGATCCGGTCGCCGCAAGTGATAGCGAGGAAGCCCGAGAAGAAGGTGCGGAGGATGATGAAAAAACATCGGCAGATACTGTTGATGATACTCCAAATTCGGAAGAGGATGCTCATACATCCCAAGAAAAGAATGCTGTTGATGACATAGCACCGGAGGATGCTACTGTCACGGATCCAAGAGGTATTGGCTGATACTAATAATCTTCTTTTACAGATTAAATAACTGACATCTTGTCTTTCATTTATGCAGAAATTCAATCTTTTCAAATTCCTCCAGTATGCACTGATATAGTGCCAACAACAGCGATAGCTAGCAGCAGCCGATATTTTTCAGGCCGTTCCGAAGCAGGAAGTAGTCAGGCAGTAATGTCTGAAGCTACTTCTGCTAGGCTGCAACTTGTGCCAACAGACGACAAACTTGTCGATAGACCCAGCAATGGTAAGCTTGCCCTTATTTTTTATCCTTTTTGATAGTCGCTAATGACAACAAACTGATGGTGTTTATTTGATTTCACAGAGGAACATCTGGGAGGAGCAAAGAGCTCCCCCATGGCACCCTTGTCTAGAGAAACCTCAGTTCATGTTCAAGAAGTTGAACGTCCACCTGTACAAGCATCTGTTGCTTCAGCTTCCACAGGAGTAGTTGCTACACCTGGCGCAGCAGCTACTAACAGATATATAATTGGTTCCTTCACCAATCTATTCTTCACTTCCTTAGGACCCTTAGTGGAAAGGGTAATGGAAAGAGAGAATATAGGTTTCATCGCCGTTAGAACCCCAACTACTTATCTAATAGGTGCCATCCGAAGTCAAGGCGATGAAGCTCAGGTCGCCTATCTTGAACACATATTGGATGAGATGGAGGCATCAATTAAGATCTTCAAGGATCTTGATCGGGGGGAAATAGAGCCCCTAGTAAATGCTGAGTTCGAGAAGATGACTCGCGAAGCTAAAGTTTCAAAATCTGCTTTCCAGACTTTTTTGGACACTTATGCCACAAAGGCTTCAGAGTATGATTCCCGGATGGAGGTGTTAGCGTCTGCTGCTGGAGAAAAAGAAAGGAAAGTTACTGAGCTGAAAGCAGAGTTTGCTCGTCTTCAGGAAGAGTTGAAAATTGTTCAGCTTGCTCTTGAGGAGGAGACGACACAGCATGAAGCTGCCGTTCAGCAAATTGACAGTCTAACCCACGAGAAAAATGAGTTTGTCACTTCCCATCAAGATGAAATCACTCGTCGCCTAGTGACTTTGCCATCCTTTGATGATGAATCTAGAATGGCGGAAGCTAGAAGGCGGATGTTGGATTCGCGTGAAGGATGACTCCAATCATTGAAGCAGCAGATAGCTAGTTTGATGACACCTCCAGCTGTATAAGGAAATTTTTGTATTTTCCCTTTCTTTATGATATGTCTTTTTGTAATGCCTTATATTTTGATTAATGAAAAGATATTATTTTTTTGTGGCTCTATTATTTTTTGCATACCCCATTAAGGATATAAATAATAGCGATGGAAAATATATTCAGAGGTTTAGGACATGATATATTTCTTGATTTTAGAAAATAATTATATTCATTATATCTGCTCAGAGGTAATATGGACATGGCAGAATATAATCCGTTGAATATCATTATTTCGGTAGACAACTCAATCAGAGGTAACAACGTGACAAGTTGCTGATATGAATGAACGGATGAATCGTCAAAATGTATGAACGAAATAAATCGTTTGAAATGAACGGATGAACCATCAGATGAATTGAATGAACGGGTGAACCGTCGAATGGATGGAATGAACGGGTGAACCGTCAAATGGATAGTAAATGAACGGATGAACCGTCGGATGAATGTAATGAACGGGCGAACCGTCGAATGAATGTAATGAACAGGCGAACCGTCAAATGAACGGGTGAACCATCAAATGAACGGGTGAATCGTCGGATGAATGTAATGAACGGGCGAACCGTCAAATGAACGGGTGAACCGTCAAACGAACGGGTGAACCGTCGGATGAATGTAATGAATGTTGCGAAGAATGCGTCGCTTTGATGTTTTAAGACCCTCTGTCTATAAATAGAACCAAAATTTAGATGGAATGATCACTTTCACTTTTAACAAGAAAATGTCGTCTGAAGATGCATCGAAGAAGGCTGAGATTGCCCTGAAGGTTGAAGCGGTTACTGAAGAACGTCCAGTTGAGATGACCCAGCCCAAGCAGACAGAGGCGGGCGAAGGTTTGTCTGTTCCAAAACCACCAAGGGATATCTTGGACTTCCTACTTGAACCAGGAACGACGGACGAGGAAGAAGCCATGAGGATGGCCGCTTGCAAATTTCTGTTGGGTTCGAGCAAGGATGTTCTCGGCACTTTTGCTGATTACATTTTTGAAAAGGACGGTAGTGGTCCTCGTCCTGTCTTCAAGAAGGACGATAGTGATTCTCGTCCATGATATCTTGTAACAACATTTATGATGAAATAAAATAAAATTTTATTTATGAACTGTTTTGTCGTATTTACAAGAAATTTCTTTTACATTTATACATAGTACTTTTTAAGGAATTTGCCATTGATAGGCATCATTGCAACTCGACCGTCCAACTCTGTAAGTTGATAGGCGCCATTTGAGAAGACTTTGCTCACAATATATAGACCTTCCCACTTCGTATCGAATTTGCCTTTGCTCATATGAGTCATGGTCATAGGATGTCTGACGGTTAGAACCAGTTCTCCTTTCTGAAAAACTTTTACCTTAACTTTGCGATTAAAAGCTTTTGAGATTCGGGCTTGATATAACTCAATATTCTGTGGAGCCAATAACCGTTTCTCGTCGAGCGCTTCTAATTCTTAAAGTCGAAGGAGGTCATTGTTCTCTGTAGTGAGCTCATTGGCAATGGCAATCCGCAGGGATGAGATCTGAAGTTCCAAAGGTAGAACTGCTTCACAACCATACATAAGAGAAAAAGGCATACAGCCTGTAGGGTTACGGACCGTAGTGCGGTAGGCCCATAGACATTCTCCAAGTTTCTCACTCCAATTCCGTTTGTTAGTAGATACAAACTTCTTAAGGATTTTGATAATAGTCTTGTTAAATGCTTCAGCTTAACCATTAGCAGCAGGATTGTAAGCTGTCGAAGCGACATTGTTAATCCGATGATCATCACAAAACCTGGTAAACTTCTGGCTAATGAACTGTGGTCCATTGTCGTGAATGATCCTTCGAGGTACACCAAATCTATAGATGACATGATGTTTAAAAAAGTTGATGACGCTACTGGTCTTAACTTCTGCCAGAGGTATAGCTTCAGCCCATTTGGAGAAGTAATCGGTTATAGCTAGTATGAACCGATGTCCTTTAGAAGAAGGAGGATTAATAGGACCTATAATATCCATGCCCCAAGTTTCAAAAGGCCAGAAAGCAGCAGTCGGATGAAGGAATTCTGACGGTTGATGAATAAAATCTGCGTGGATTTGACAAGCTCGACATTTCCTTGCATATTTGATGGCATCCGATACCATAGAGGACCAGTAGTAACCCATGCGTCGGATACGGTCTTGTAGTTTAGGGCCAGGTTGATGTGCTCCGCAAACACCATCATGAGCTTCACTTAACACTTGCTTTGCTTCATCACCAGCAAGATAGCGTAAGAGAAGACCGTCATAAGTCCGTCGGTAGAGAGTCTTAGTAGTCTGATTGTAGTAGAATTGCAGAGACCGTCGACGAATACTCGTAGCCTCCTTGGGATCTTTAGGAAGTATATCATGAACCACGAAGTCGATGAAGGGAGCTCTCCAATCTTTACTGATAACATTGGCCTCAGTAAAATTACCGAACTTAATATTGCGATTGTTTTCGATGCAAAACAATTCCTGATTAGAGACAACCACCACCTGTTGTCTTTTAACAGGTATGGCTAAGAATGCTGCAAGATTGGCCAAAGTATCTACTTCAGTGTTACAAGCTCGTCGAATATATTCAATGAAGAAAGCCTTGAACGATGTAGCCATATGAGTCGCAGCTTCATGATAAGGCACTAGATCTTGATGACGAACTTCATAGGTTCCTCTAACCTGGTTAACAACCAGCTTGGAGTCGCCATAGACTTCAATATATTCGACGTCTAGTTGTTTAGCTAATTGAAGGCCAATGAGAAGAGCGTTGTATTCTGCTACGTTGTTGGAGGGAATAGGCTCTTTGGATAGTTGACCCGTCTGGAGAAACAAGAACAACCCTAACTCCTGCGATAATGGCCCCATTCGGCCCGATCCTGGATGCACCGTCAAAGAATAGACGCCAAGTAGGAAATTCTTCGTATATCATATTTGATTCCAATGTCTCGTCTGGAATTTCATCGTAAAGTTTAGATGTTTCTGGAATAGGATGAGCCGCTAAGAAGTCCGCCAGTGCTTGACCTTTAACAAATTTTTGTGGAACATAAACCATGTCATATTGGACTAGCAGAATGGCCCATGTAGCCAATTGAGAGTTGAGTGTACTTGGCTTCTTCATCAGTATCCAAAGAGGATTAACTCGGGAGATGACATGAATAGTTTGTCCAATGATGTAATGTCTTATCTTTTGAACAGCAAACATAAGAGCCAAGCATTCTTTTTCAACCGGACTATAACGGTGTTCAGCACCAATCATAGTATGACTAAGATAGTAGATGGCTTGTTCTTGTCCTTCTTTGTTCTTAAAGCACCCAATGAATGATCCATAGCATGGACATACATTAAGAATGGTATGCCCGAGATTGGTGGCACCAAGACTGGTGGGTTCATGAGATATTATTTTATGTCGTCAAATGCTCGTTGACATTCTTTAGTCCAAATGAAAGATACTCCCTTCTTCATTAACTGGGTAAATGGTCTACAGCGTCCACACAGATTTGAAATGAATCTCCTAATGTACGCAAGTCGACCTTGGAATCCTCGTAGCTCTTTTAGGTTGCATGGAGGACGTATCTCTTGAATGACTTTGATCTTCTCGGGATCTACGTGTATACCTTTAGAGGTAATAACGAAGCCGAGAAATTTACCACTAGAGACACCCAAGAATGACTTGGTGGAATTCATTTTTAGCTGATGTTGGCGCATTAGATTGAAGATAGTTCTTAAATCTTGGATGTGATCTTTCTTTAGACGGCTCTTGACAGCAATATCGTCCACATAGCATTCAACAGTCTTGCGCAGATGATCTCGAAAGATGGTACTCATAGCTCGTTGGTAAGTTGCACCAGCGTTCTTGAGACCAAATGGCATCACGGTATAGCAGTATAGCAGTAGACTCCGCAAGGAGTACAGAAAGAAGTATGTTTTTCATCTTCAAGATTCATCCGAATCTGATTGTATCCGGAGAATCCATCCATGAAAGATATCCTTTCAAACCCACAAGTGTTGTCAATCATGACATCTGTGATAGGGAGAGGAAACTCATCTTTTGGACAGGCTTCATTAAGATCCCGGAAGTCGATACAAACTCAACTTTGCCATTCTTCTTCAAGACTGGAACAACATTGGCTAACCAATCTGGATGTTGTTCTTCTCGAATAAAGCCACAAGCTATGAGCTTTTTGACTTCATCATCAATTGCGTCCATCGTTTTTGGCTTGAACCGCCTCTGCTGCTGTTTAACTGATTTTGCATTAGGCAAAATATTCAGTTTATGAGTGGCAATTTTAGGATCTAAACCTGGCATGTCTTCATAACTCCAGGCGAAGACATTAATTTATTCTCGAATAAGAAGAATTAATTCTTGTTTATCCGCCTCGGGGAGGTTCTTGCTGATAAATATTGGACGAGGTGACCAGTTTTCTCCTACGTCAATTTGGACCAATTGATCTTCGGTTGGAGGTTCTCGTTGTTCGAATCGGAGTTTCCATTGGGTATCCATTCGTTGAGCCCAAGGATCTGTTTCGGGATTTTCTTCGATATCTTCGTCATAACCTTCTGGAAGTTCAGCGAAGACCATGTTAGAAGATACAATCAATCGATAAACTTGACCGATGCTGGTGTCAGAATCCTAAGATCTGGAATCAAAAGAGTTAGAGCGCTCTTCACTATCAGATTCGGAGGCTATTGGAGATAAGACTGGAGGTGACGCATATCCGAGACCTCTTTTTGTCCTGCTGTAGTACATTTCTGATTTTCCTTCTGGAACAACTTTACGGATAGGAGTTCGTCTACCCTTACCATAGTTAAGGCCATTCTTGAAGTCATAACCCATCTTTCGGATGATGTCTTTTGATTGTTGACTATAACGACGGAGTTGGAGACGTCCCATATCGTTATTTTTGCTATCATTCGTATAGCTGAATTTTTGTTCTGGCCCTTTACTAAAAAGTATTGGACTCTCGCCTCTCTTTCGAGAAGGGACAACAAAATATGAATCATCTGGGTGTTCGAGTAAAACCTCTGTTTGAAGAGACTGTACAACTCCCATTGTAAATGACTGAAAGCTATCTAACATATCCAAATAGCATTTAGTATGATAAATGACATCAGTATACTGGAAAGGAGATGCTTTTTCATTGATTTGTACATCTGTATTTACAATAGGACCTTTAGCCTTAGCAGGCTTGGTCAGATTGATTACAAGAGGGGGAAAAGAAGAACGTGTTGGAGGCTTGCTACGACGAAGGTCGATAACAAACGGCTCAGAAGAGGTGAGCTCCCTTTTATCCTTGTTACGTGATAAATCAATAATAAGTGGCTCAGGAGAGGTGAGTTGCCTTTTATCCTTATTACGACGTAGGTCGATAACAAGTGGCTCAGAAGAGGTGTGCTCCCTTTGATCTTGACCACCATAGGTTGGTTGCTTCCGGACTGGCAAGTGAATAGCCAGTGGTTTGGAGGACTGAGGATGAGAAACACGCCCTTTAACAGGTATGATGAGGGTGTCATTGGGTACTGCTTCTTGTTCTTCTTCAGTATCTAAAGCCAGTACTACCTTCATGAACTCATCTTTATATATACGAGCATCATTACAATATGCTTCGACACCTTTGAAAGGGTAGAGATCCGCAACCTCTTTTTGAACCTCTCCATTGTCATCAACATACTTGAAACATTGATGGAGAGTTGAAGGAACAATATTGTGTTCATGAAGAAATGGTCTCCCCAAAAGAGCATTGTAAGAGCAACCATAGTTATCTATAATATAGAAGGTCACCTTCGTGCGGAGATTGCCTATTTGGAGTTTTAGGCGAATCTTGCCCAGAGGCTCACTTCTTCCCTGGTTGAACTCCAAGATGGTGGTGATTGTGCTAGAAAGACTATGTACTGGGATCTTCAGTGCGTCTAGCATTGTCCTCGACATGATACTGAGTGCGGACCCGGGATCTATCAGAATACGATCGACCTTCATCGAGTCGACGTATCCTATATAGTATAGAGGACGGTCATGCCTATTGTCTTCTATCAGCATATCATCCTGTGTGAAGGTAATATTTGGAATTAACTCCAATACACTGTGACAGTGGAGGCAAGAGACAGGCTCTGATTCTGGCTTCTTTAGAAAAGTTAGACAGGTTTCCGCCTGTATGAGAGCTTCACTCAGGGTTTCTCGAGTCTCTTTGGAGAGGCGCAAGAGCTCGAAGATCGACAGCCTAGCTGGTGTATTAGCTAGTTGAGCTAAAATATCAAAATTGTATGGTTTTTCAAGTCCAGAAGGGGATGACTTCTTCAAAGGCTTGTCAAAGCGGACTTGTTGTTTGCCTTTGTCGGCTGCTGTCGGCTTAGGGGGAATGGGTTCTACAATCGGTGAAGACACAGCAGGGATGCCCTCAGTAGAAGCAGGTTGCACTGGAGCGGACTCAGAAGAAGAAGCAGGGTTTTCTTGAGATTCGAGAAGTTTTCGTAGATAGGCTTTTCCTGACCTGGTACCCAGCAGGATTTCCTCTTCAACTATGGGGTCAAAAGACACCATATTGCAGATCTTTGTTTTGCCCTTGGAGCGGTCTTTTTGCTTAGAAGGAGCCTCGAAGTCTACAACAAGGTCTGGGTGGATCCATATAATCTTGTCGTTACCAAGAGATAGGGGAACGAGACCTTCACTCCGTGGAGGAGGGAGATTCTCGATCTCAAGGGTGGCCTTGGGGATAGGGATGACACCATGCTGTACCATCTGTGGAGGGAAGTTACCGAACTGTACTGAGACCATATTCGTGGTAACAGTCTTTTCATCTTGTTGAAGAGTGACAACACCAGCATTGACTAACTCTTGAATCTTGCCTTTGAGCACATAACATGCTCGAGTGGGATGACCAATAAACCTGTGATAAATATAATATTTGGGATGATCAGTCTTACCAACCTCGTCAGGCTTCTTCGGGACTGAAAGTTGGAGCTTATTTCTTTTGATCAAGCAATCGAAGATGCTCACGGTGTCGTTCTCGTCAAAGGAGAACTCTACTTTTGGACGAGTTTCCCTTGGTGGAGGGGCAGAAGAAGTAGAAGCAGACGTAGGTGGAGCTACGTTGACAGCCAGAGATTCTTTGTTCTTCAAATTGATGTTTAAAGTTTCTTTACCCTTGCGGTTGTTCTGGCGATTACCGCTACTAGCTGTCGGGTGTTCATCCCGGTCGGGGTTAGACATGTGTACCCCCAACTGTTTGAATTTGTCAGCGCTAACTTCAGCTGCTTTAGCATTGACAATGAATGATGGTCAATCTTGAAATTGAGTTAACCCCGTCCACATGCTGATGATAGACAAAAGATTTGCCTTACAGGTATCTATAGTGACAGCGGCCGGAGTTCCAGGAGGCATCTTTAATGCTTCTCGGCGAAATCTTTCAATGAAACTCTCAGCGAATTCATTATGTCTTTGTTTGATCTTGTTGAGGGCCGACATGGTCATATCGTTGATTCCCTCGTAGAATCGTTCCAAGAAGATTTGTTTCAAACCCGAGAAAGAGGTGATACAGCCATCGGGCAAGCTCCTGTACCAATCGTATGCTATACTGGCTAAATAGCCGACTAACACCCAGGTAAGAAGAGCCTCATTTGGCTGAAGTTGAACAGTCATTACCTCAAAGTGGTTAATGAATTAACTTGGAGAAGTGCTGCCGTCAAACAGCAAAATTGTAGGGATTTTATACTTTGGAGGAAATGAGACTTCCTTCCATTCAAATGGATAGGGTTGTTTGATCCCCAATCTCTGTAAGTTGTCCTTCTCTTTGAAGGTCTCGAATTGAGTGTGCAAGAGTTTGACAGCTTCATTAGCATCCTCCGATGATGCAGAAGGAGCATGCTAAATTATAGTGTTAGGGGGGGAACAGCATGGTACGTGCTACCCCCAGCTCCTGACTGACTGGGTGTGGGTTGAATTTGTACAGGGGGTATTTGAGGAGATACTACCCCCAGACCTGTATTGACAGGCACCAACGATGCTATAATCTCAGGATTTATAGCAGGTACGGTCGGTGGTACTGTATGTTGGACCACAATGATAGAATGTATACTTGAGACCATTTCAGCCATGGTCTTCAGCTTGTCTTCCAGTGCAGCTATTCGTTGTTCTTGATTTGCTGAACTAGAAGTGTCTGGGTCTTCAGTGACAACATAAGCTGTCACTTCTCTAGGTACAGTAGAAGAAACTGTCTGTTCAGAACTTTTACTGTATGTATCATAATCAGAGAATGAATCATCTCCTGAATAGAAAATAGGGAGATGACCAGAGGGATCTTGGAGAAGATTCCTATGCCCCATTGTGTCTCGACTTCGGGATCGGGTGTGTCAAAATACTCCTTCAGAAGATTCTTAGAGTAAATCTAAGTACCGCTGGCTGGGCCTGCGAGGCTTGCCGTGTTTGGAGCACTTTCTACCCCTAGTGTCTCGAGAAGCCATGTTGACGGAAGCATACAACACTTCGTCTTCATCTTCTGACATTGGTTCAGACATTGTAAAATTCAGACGATCGAAAACAGATCATTTTGTTGTCTGGCAACAGCACTTGATGACAACCTTGTGATTACAATGATGTTCAAGTGGTTGAACTGGAGGTGTTGAGATGTTGTCCCATTTTTGCTTGAGGTGCTCTCGAAGATCAGGAATAATGACGGGACGAGAAAAAGTCTGAGGGATATGTTCTTTGACCACATTCGGAACATGGTTTCAGTTCTTCAGATGTTTTGTCCCGTTAGTATATAGAGAAGTACTCACTTCATTAGCATAGGTGTCAGGATTTTTCATCCTAGAAATTTGCCTCTGATGCTGGTTGATCTTCGGCATTGGCTGTTTGCGTTTCATAGAAGCTGGTCTATTGAGATAAGTCCTTAGATCAGCAAATTCACCCCCAGGGGTTTCTGTCTGAGACACCAGTAATTTTCCCTGTTTTGAGCGGGATATCCGGAGAGTTGGAAGATCTCGAAATTCTGCTACCGGAGTAGGCAGAATACCTCTTTGATCAGTACCTTTTCCTTTGGCAGGAAGAAAAGAGCTCTTGTTTGAGAGAGTTCTTATACTGATTGGTGCCGAGGCACGTTCAGATAGATCTTCTACGGTAAAAACCGGAGAAGACTGAGAAAAGACCAAAGGACCTTTTCCCTTGTTTTGTGAAGAAGGGTTGGCTAAAAGGCATTTTCCTCTGTTATCTTCCAAGTCGTGGAACGAAGAAGTTCGAGAAAAGACCAACGGGCCTTTTTCTTTGTTCTGAGGAGGAGGAACAGTCAACAGACTACCTCCAGTGGATTGCGCTGGAGCAACAGGGTGCTTGGGAAGAGGAGCAAAGTTTTTCCCCTTGCTGTGAGCAGAAGGGAGATTAGCCAAAGGACTATCCCTATTAGATTGTACTGGAACAGCTTGCGCAGAGGTTGAAGTGGCAGTAGGCGCATTGGCTGATTGTGCTTGGGAAGCTTTGACAGATGGCCTTTTGGCCACAGAAACTGTAGGTTACGCAGCAGCAGTCCTGTCTTCAGAATGTTTAAGTTGCACTCTGGTTGCAGGAATAGTGGATTACGCAGGAGGGAAGAAGGTCGCCGACTGCGCCAGGGGAGAGGAGTCTTTCACTTTGCCAGAGTAGCATAGGAATTGGGCTGTGCTGTGGCAGGAAGAATAGTGTGTTGCGCAACAGCAGAAGTTGCTACAGGTTCCTTGGCAGCAGAGACAGCATGTTGCGTAGATCATTGCGCAGAGGACTGCACATAGGACTGCGCAGAGGACTTTGGAGTCTACACTGAATGAACCTTGCTTTTGGCAGAGGTTGCAGTACGACGAGTAGTCCCAGAGTTGATCATCGCCTCGTAGGCAGTCTGGTTGACCTTCACAACCAGCGTCTTCTGCGTCTTTCCGATAGACGCGACGTCACATTGAGTTATCACTTCCTCGTCGGAGGAGAAAGTCATCCCCAGCAGAGTCGCCATTTTGTTTGTAAAAACAAAAGTTCTTTTTATTTCACAAACTTCGTAAGAAGATTACAATTGAATTCTGGGAAAGTATAACTATAGGAATCCGATCTGAAGACGACCGCTTTATCCCTTGGACGATGTGAACTGTGAAGACGATAGCCTCTGAAGAATGCAGCAGCACTTGGACAAGAACTCTTGATCTCTGATGATGATAATGATCTGATCCCCTTAATGAAGGACTTGAAACTCTATTTATAGAGTTCTAGAAATAACTACTTTGTAATTATTTTGGATTGCGTATGATGAACTGCGCTAGCAACAGACTGCGTAAACAGCGAACTGCGCTGGCAGTTACTCGATCGTGGGCCAACTGTATTAGACGCGTGACATTATTTGATTGAAATGTGCATGGTCGTGCACAGACGGTTGCCACGTGGCGAGCAATTGATGGCATGCATGCCACGTAATAAATGTCAGTTATCTTGATGGACTGTGCCACTTGAAAAGCGCTAGCATCAGATTGCGCTGAGACTCAGGCTTGGTCAAACTACGTTGAAGTTGAACTGTCATACTGCGCTGGCTGTACAGCTGTCCTCGAGCGCTGTGCTGTACAAGAAACAAAAGGACTCCTCGTTTATCGGGCTGTCAGCTGTCATAAGATCGAATTTTTGTCAGGTAATGATGGCACTGCCACGTCAGCGTAGCGCGCTTGAGTGGTAGCGCAGTTCAGCTTGCGCCTCTGAATGGTAGCACAATCTGCCTCTTGCGCAGTCCATTTGAAGAGTGCATAATTTAATTTCCTCTGTTTATTTGATAAATGCAACTTGATTTTTAGGACCTACATATGCGGCCGAGGGAAGCAATGTCATGCGGCTCAAGAAAAAACTCAGGCTTATGCGGTTGAAAGTGATGCGACTGTCCTGGCTGGTATGGTGTCGCTGGAGTCATTGGAGGGTTCTGCTCCTCATGGGTAGTCGTAACACCAACTTTGGGGGTCAAGGTAATGGTGCATCCACTTCGTAGATTCATACTGTTGGCACGAGGAAGATAAGTTGATATTAGGAAGACTAGATATGAGATAAATTAAATAATCAAGGAAGTTTCGAAAAGATTGGAAGTCAAGAGGTAGTAGTAGTTCTGGATGAGATATTCCTATTCCTATATGCAGGCTTGTTGGGCACAGTCATGTAACCCAACAATATTAACGTAGACCTGCATGGGCCACCATAAAAACATGTAACGCCCCAGTCCCAAAATACGTAGGACCAAGTGCGTGAACATACCAGCTGCACATATACGAAGAATACTCCAATATATGGAATCTCCAAATATGCACATAAGCTGTAGATAAAATAATCACATGCCAGAATAATATAATCTAATCTCATCACAGCTCAACACAGAAGATAATAGAGTCCAAATAAATAAATAAGAGTATCAAAAGATAGCCGGATGAACATACTCACTCCAAACAGCTATGAAAAATAGTCTCACAAGATCGGAGTCCAACCTCTGCAAAATAGAAAACAAGAGATGTAAAATAATGTCTACAACTGTCTCAGATATAGAATAGACTAGGAATCAGTAAAGACTGCCACGTCATCGATGTAAGATAGCTCCAACGCCGCTCCGTACTCCTGTGGAAAATAGTCTAACCCTGGAGAGATAACCAGGTCCTCAGGGGACATAGCAAGATACAAGAAAACACCATGCCATATAAACTGTGATAATATAATATATATATATAATAAGAGAAAAAGGTATGCATGCAATCGGGTTCCTGACCATTCTACTGTGAATATGCAGTTGAGATACATTCCTTCGACGCATGAGCCCTGGCTGAATATAGGATCCGGTATAGTCCCCTCTTGGGCACCAGTGACCAAGCGCATGACGTTCAAAAACGACAGTGGCCAACCTGAGAGGCTCATACCCGTATCTCCAGCGGAGCTTCCGAGTTACAAGGGAAGTGCAATCGAAGTCCATACGTCAGGTAATGTTCTCCCCACCCAATGCCTAGTATCGTCATGTCCATGACTGACATGTACCTCTAGTAACCGCCAAGTCTTCTAGCATGCAATTCTATTGGCAGTTACCCCTATCCGTCGCACGCTCCATACGTATCGGTAGCCAGCCGACTACACGGATACGTGTCCTACATGTGACTCACATCACGTGATACAACAAGTGTCAAGGCCGTATGAGATATACCAATACCTCAACATCAATGGGTGGTCACTAGACTAAGTCAATGCAAGAGAAATAAATAAGGCGAGGTAAACGACCGATAGAGTCGCTTGCACCCAAGTGTGACTTGGACGCACAGTTTAAATATCAAGAAACAAATACTGATAATAACAACTGAAAATAAGAAATATAATAATCACAGAGTAAGGTAGCAAGGTATCTTGCATGATGGTGCAAAGTGGCAAGCCCAAGAAATCACAATGTCAGCCAAGAAATGTCACAGTCTCCAAACAACTCCGGACGCTGAAACAAACATCAAAAATACACTCGGTGTAAAAGATATACCTAGGAAATGCCTGTACAAAAGTTAAATTCTGGAACAGGGGAAAAATCATAATTTCGGATCAAAACGATGTCCGCCGTTGGACCCGCTTTGCACCGAAACGCGTGCCAAAGTCTATGGTCTCTAAATTCCTTAAACTACATGTCTAAGGTTTCAATTTGAGGAGAGGAACTCAACGGTATGTCCAGTTTTGGATTCCGATGAGCCGTGTACAAATTCGCCCGTTTGAGTGGGTCGCGGGCCCGCCAAAAAGGGGTTCCTATTCGACCATCTCAGAATCGAACCAAACTTGGCACACAGGACCAGAATTTCGATCCGGACCTGTTGGCAAAAGTTTCGTCTGGAATCGACGATTGTACACAAAGTTATGGGCAAGTTTGCAAAATGTCGATACGGGGGTATCTCGACGGATACACGTTGATTTCGTCGCGCACACGCAACAAAACTGAGTTCCGTCAGTTCCCACACGTTCGCAACGTCCATACGCGCCTTTCGATGTATATAGCGTACGACCACGTCGCCCGATTTGTCGGGGCGCACGTCGTGTCGGAGAAAATTCTCTAAAATCTACTATTTTGAAAACAGTTTTTCGCACAAGTTTAACATGGATTTAATTCTTGCACAGAAATCGAAATATCGATCTACAAGTTGCGTTTTAGTCGCGATTATATTGGCTATACATGTGTTCAATTAGTTCCTACATTACTTTACTACACAGCAAGAAAATTGGCCAAAAAGTTGTCGTTTTAAAACAGTTTTTCGTATTACAGAAAACAGATTTTTGTTCAACTTCGTCTCGATTTTTCGAGCAAGTCGATGGGTTGTTTTCGAAATCCACCTGGAGGATCTCGAAGTGGGTCATGTCTACTTTCCAGAAAATCTTACGGATCGAAAATCGGTACTACGAGTAAAAAGTTACGTCGTAGGGAAGTAGGGTACCTTGAGTGGAAAAACTGCTCCGTGGGTGACGCGGGGCTGACTTCCGATGCTCCGTTCGTCGCGCACAAAGCTCTGTCGCTGGTGATACGAATCGTAGGCGAAGAGGGTATAATCAGCCTCAACTTTCGTTTTGGAAGATTAGAATTTTGAGGCTTGTGGAAAAAGTTATATATATAACAAGTTGTACCAAAAACCTAATACTAATGGGTTTAGGAATTAAAAATTCCCACGGGTTGGGTTTGCTCTGTTAGCTTGCTGTACGCAGCAAGAAGTTTTGGGTAGTGGGACCCGCCCACATGGGGTTTAGTGGTTATTAGTATTTTTTTCCTTTCTTTTTCCTTTTCCTTTCTTTTTTTTCTTTTTCCTTTCTCATTTGCACTGTGGTCGGTCCCCCATATGGGCCGACCACCACAGTATTTTTTTATACTCTCTCTCTCTCTCTCTCTCTCTCTCTCTCTCTATATATATATATATATATATATATATATATATATATATAATGTATATAATCCCATAAAATTCCTATAAATTGTAATTAAGTAATAAAAATCTTTACAATAATCATAGACTATATTTAGTAGCACTTTCAAAATATCAAGCTCACAATCACACATATAATATATATATATATATATATATATATATATATATATATATATATATATATATATATATATATATATATATATATTTATATATTTATAAATACACCCATATATACCAACTAACTCTTTAATGCTAAATAATATATTAAAAATAATTTTTAAATCACTAAAATAATTAGAAAAATCTTGGGGGTTTACAACGTGTCAGCGTAAAAATTTTAAAATATGCTCACGTCAACACGTGCCGGCGTAAAATTAAAATACGCTCATGTTAACACATGTCAGCGTAAAAATTTTTAAATACGCTCATGTCAACACATGCCAGCGTAAAAATTAAAATACGCTCACGTCAACACGTGCCAGCGTAAAAATTAAAATACTCTCATGTCAACACATGCCAACGTAAAATTAAAATACGCTCATGTCAACACATGCCAGCGTAAAAATTAAAATACGCTCATGTTAACACATGCCAGCGTAAAATTCTCAATACGCTCACATCAATATGTGCCAGCGTAAAATTCATAAGTGAAAGACTTTATATAAAACAAAGACTTTTTACACTTTTAAAAGTTTTTATCAACTTTAATAAGCGTAAAGTTTGCATAGTCAGAGTCTTTAATATTCGTAAAACTCAGACCACATCATCTGCGTAAAAATTTCAAATTATATTTTCACTAACTTGATTTTTCTTTTTTTTGGCAGTGGATTTGTAAATTCACCCACTTGCAGAAATATTTGGCTCATCATCTGGTATGGTGGGCTCAAATTATTTGGAGAACCTGTCCCACGTGGAGTTTCCTCAATCGAATCTGGAATATCCTGCAGAGAGAGCACAGCTGATAGCTGCTCAAGGGGACAGAATATTACTGTCCATGATAAATGGAGAAGTGTTGGCATCGCTGGATGGCCAACAATTTGCAAAGCCAGCTTTCTTATTCGGAGATGCGATAGACTTCAAATCACAAACACACCCTAAGAAGGAGGCTTGGGTGTTCAAGTTTGGAGATAGAGCAATGTACCTCCCTGATATGGATAGAGATTATCCCTTGTCTGCTTTTATCCATGCCACTCATACCCAAAGATGCTATGAAACCTGACTCCCAGCAGTCATGGTAGGCCAGGAAAGTTCATTTTTAAGAGAGAGAAAGAGAGAGAGAGAGCAAATGACATGGGCTACCACACCAGTACTCCCAATGGTGGTGTTGTCCCCTTCTCCGGTCTCTTGCCAGGATTCACTCCGAGTGAGGATTCTGCTCTGATTCAGCCAGTACAGACCCAAATGTTCATTAATAAGTTCATAAGGGCTGCAGTATTATATCCTCAGGCCAACCCCAGGCTACCAGGGTGTCTAACTCCTTTTAACCAGAACTGGATTCAAATTAGTGTTTGGATTATGAAGAACTTCCAGACGGAGCTAAAAGACATCGGCCTGTATGAAACAGTGGCCTCCACTAGTCAGGGTATACCACCAAATAGTAATTTGTTCATGGCTCTGATGGAGATATATATCAGTTCAACAGGAACCTTTGAGACCCCAAAAGGTGAAATGGGTCTCGCACTTCATGAGATGCAATTCATCTCTAAGTTGCCAATGGGGGAAGCCCCATATGAAGAGTATGTTCCCACCAACCGGGAACTAACAAAAATTAGGAAGAAGAATCCTCAATTAGTTGAGGTATATGAAGAGTTGATGTGCCAATACATGATCTGCACTACCATGCATGAAAGTGGATCTCATCTGGCGTACATCAACAAGTGGACAACATATCTCTTTTACCATAAGGATAAGATATCCAAAGATGATAAAGAAAGATTTCAGGAGAACAAGGCTCCAACCATCAACACTGGTTCAATAATCCCTGCTGATAAAATACAGGATATGATGGTTGGCTACAAATTTCCAAACAAATATTTGTCCACCAAGACTGGGAAGTTCCCTGCAGGAATTGAAGCCTTGAGTTTCCTCAGATATGGTAGCCAGAAGATCTCCAAGAAAGCCTTGCTGGCAGGCTTTCTTTCTCTATGGTTGAGGAGATGGGTTGTACCGGGGACCGGTACAGTTGATAGAATCCACCTAAACGTACTATGGCGAGTAGTACGTTTGGTGTTTAAAGTCAGAATCAACTTGCTATCGACAATGGTGTGCCGAGTAAATACAGGTCTGAGGACTTTTGGTGAGGAATTAATTAACAATGCTCCTCACCGGAACGTATTCCCTAGGGTAGAAATTTCCTACACTTACCTTATGGGCTGGCTATTGCATCACAACTACAATTTGTTACCACCAGGCCCTGGAGATGATGCGGAGGTCGTCCTCCAGAAGTTCAGCAAAGCCACATGGACTGCCACGACAGTGGCAGATACCAGAGCAGTATTGAATTATTCTTATGGTTGGAACTTTTTCTGTACCCGGCCACCAGTTCCAGCCGACTGCTTCGACGTACAATTTGAAGATAAAGTTGAAAGAAGAACTTTATTGTTAGCACCAGTTTTCAGATGGCTACAGTGCATCAGACCCTCCCATCTGATGTACAAAAATGAAGACAGCTGTGCGTTTGAACCATATCTACCAAGCCGGTTTGCTCGCCAGTTTGAATATGACCAACTTCATGTTGGTAATCCCTCTACCAGTTTTCGTCATTATGGGAAGCTAATTGATGGTGCAAGAGGCTGGAGATATTTTAGCACTGCCTGTACCGGTGCCAAATTTCGAATATCGACTGCTATAAGCACCACCGAGCTACGTATACTTCATACGTATGCTCGTTTTTATGCTTCTATCCGCTCCTTTGCCCATGGCTACAACCTGAGAGGTAGTCTAAAATGGCCCAAGGAAGGGAATATTAAAGAGCCAGTCAGGGTACCATCAGACATACCTGACGACGCTGCCGTTTCGGATACGTATCTAGAAGTAATCCTAACGGAAATGGGGAAAAAGCTGCGGAACCTATAATTATTGGCAAGACTCGGAAACGGAAACAAGGTGCAGGTACTACTCTTCTAGAGAAGACCCCAGAAAAGAAGAAGAAGATTACCACCAAAGGGCCTTCTAGACCAAGAGCCGCTACCCCAGAGATTGATATTCCAGTCGACGAGCCGCAACATGTTGCATCTTCTTCAGTTCATCCTGGAGAAGGGTCCTCGGCCTTCCAACCATTTTGTTTCACTCTCAGAGAGACAACATAGTAAAAGTTCGTCATAAGAACGACGATATAACATATGTAAGTAAGAGTCATAGTAGAATCGAAATGAACGTCTCTTGATTGATGTAGCTTCTTTTGGATCTTCAGGTAAAACCCATGAACTGTATAATCAATGAATGGACTTCTCCAATCCCTTTGTTGAGAACTTGATTCTGTAGTATAACTCTGTTCAATATGCAAGTTATTCTTTACACAGAATAAATCCCGATCCAACAAAGTGATGGTATTTTGTCTTCTAATTGGAACAGCTAAGTCTGCAGCTAAACTAGCAAGAGCATCAGCTTCCAAATTTTGAGAACGTGGTACAAATTCGATAAAGAATCCTTTGAATAAAAGGACCAATTCGATTACCACTTGATGATAAGGAATGAGGTCAGGATTTCTGACTTCATATGTCTCTCTGACTTGATTAACAATCAGTTGAGAGTCTCCATAAGCTTCCAGGAACGTAATGTCCAATTCTTTAGCTACTAGGAGACCAATTAGCAGAGCATTGTATTCTGCCACATTGTTGGAGCATGGCTCATTAAGAGAATAAGTACGGTATATGACCATTCTGTCAGGAGCGACTAGGACGATGCCTACTCCGGAGACAATATTGCCTTTAGGTCCGGCCCGTGATGCTCCATCAAAATATAGTTGCCAAATGTCATCCTTTAAAGTCATGTTACAATCCACGACTTCATCTGGAATGTCCTTATAAAGCTTAGAAGTTTCAGGTATAGGATGAGCTGCTAAGAAATCAGCTAATGCTTGACCCTTCACTGATTTTTGAGGTACATAGACCATATCATAAGGAGTGAGCAACATCGCCCAGGTTGCTAACCTGGAGTTAAGAATGCTTAGTTTTCTCAGCAACACCCGAATAGGATTTATTCTGGAGATGACATGAATAGTCTGTCCTGACACATAATGTCGTATCTTTTGAACAGAAAAAACTAAGGCCAGACATTCTTTCTCCACAGGAGTATACCTGTGTTCAGCTCCGACCATCATTCGCCTAAGATAATAAATTGCCTGTTCATGTCCTATATTACTTTTCTGTGCAAGAAGAGCACCAAGGGAATGATCTAAGGCTCGAACATATAGCAAAAATGGTTTTTCCACCACTGGGGGTACCAAAACAGGTGGATTTGTAAGATATTGTTTGATGTCATTGAAGGCTTTCTGATATGCTTCATCCCAGACAAACTATACACCTTTCTTTAATAGACGGAAGAAAGGTTGACATCTCCCAGAAAGATTGGATATAAATCTCCTGATATAAGCAATGCGACCTTGGAAACCACGAAGTTCTTTTAGATTATGTGGAGGACGTATTTCAATAATCGCTTTGATTATGTCAGGATCAACATGGATACCTTGAAAAGTGATGACAAATCCTAAAAACTTGCCACTGGAAACCCCTAAGAAAGAATTAGTAGGATTCATCTTTAGTTGATGTTGGTGCATCAACTCAAATATTGTCTTCAAGTCTTGAATATGATCATCTTTTGATCGGCTCTAGACAGCAATATCATCTACATAATATTCAACTATTTTCCGTAGATGTTCTTGAAAAATGTTGCTTATAGCCCGTTGATACGTAGCACCGACATTTTTCAGACCGAACGGCATAACCGTATAGCAGTAAACTCCAAGGGGTGTACGTAAAGCGGTATGTTTTTCATCTCCTGGATGAATCTTAATTTGATTGTATCCTGAAAATCCGTCCATGAAAGACGTGCGTTCAAAACCACATGTGTTGTCTATCATGACATCGATAATCGGAAATAAAAATTCGTCTTTTGGACAAGCTGTATTAAGATCTCGAAAATCTATGCAAACTCGGACTTTTCTATTCTTCTTCATAACAGGAACAATGTTGGCAACCCAATCTGGGTGTTGTTCTTCACGAACAAAGCCACATGTGATCAGCTTTTTGACTTCTGCTTCAATTGCGTCCATCATATCTGGTCAAAAATGCCGCTGCTGTTGTTTCACAGGCTTGGCATTAGGAAGAATATTGAGTTTATGAGTAGCTACTTTAGGATCTAAACCCGGCATATCCTCATAACTCCATACAAAGATATCGATATATTCTTTAATCAGCTGTATCAACTCTTCCTTTTCATATTCAGAAAGATTTTTACTGATGAATATCGGCTTGGATGTAGTTCCGTCTCCGACGTCAATCTGGATAATTTCATCCTCTGTAGGTGGCTGTCATTATTCAAAACGAAGTTCCCATTGAGTGTCCATTTGTTGTGCCTAAGGGTTATTCTCAAATGGTTCCGATTCACCATCAGTTTGAACCATGTTAACTGAGAAAATACACTCAGATTCATCATAATAGTCTCCCTCAGAATATGAGGATTGTAAAAAACTGGAAGAATATTCTTTTTCTATATTTTCCTTGCACGTGTGGGATGTGTATCCGATTCGACGAATTGGATTTCTTCCGAATCTGAAGATTGTGAAGAACTGGAAGAAAATTATTCTTGTGTATCTTCATTAAACATGTGGCACGGATCGTATCCCAACCCATGTCGAGTTTTCTGGTTAAATGGATCACCACATAATGGTAACCGTCTACCTTTACCTTGATTGAGACCCTGCATAGTCTTCAAATCATATCCCCTATTTTGGATAATCTTGAGAGATTGTTGACTATATTTGTCAATTCGAATTCTTCCTTTATCTTTATCTCTAAGATCATATGTCTGAATAACAGGGATATTTTTAGCCAGACCAAACACAATTTGGTGCTTGTTTTTCTTATCAAACGGATTCACGAAATAAGATTCTTCTTGACGTCTATAAGTTACACAAGCTTATGATAAAGCGGCTACAGGAAGAAGATAGGGAGAAGATGTTAGGAACCTTTGAGCATAAGGTCCAACATCGACATGAGGAGGAAAGGAATTTTTCTTATGGTCAATGTATAAGGTTTCCTCTGTATTTATGTCATTTTTATGATGACTTTGACCATCAGGAGATAAAGTCATTCTTTTAATGAATTTGACAGCCATATACTCCAAAAAAAAATCTTCATTGATATTAGAAAGTATAGAATGATCAATATTTATATCATTTACAATTTGACTACTACGCTTCGGATTGATCATTAACGGATCGTTGTCCGTCTTCTGCGTAGACTTGCCAAGGTTGATGATCAGTGGTGGTTCTGGATCATTCGTACGAGAAGTACGTCCCTTGACCTTGATCATAAGAGGTTGAACTTGGCTCTTGGCTGGAATACTCACTGATTCCTCAGATGAAGCCCGAGTTCTTCCTTTAACCTTAATCACCAAAGGTTGGTCATTGACAGTTTGGGGTTGGATTCGGCCTTTGAATTTAATCTACAAAGGTTGCTCTTCCGGAGGATCTTCATTGACAGATTGATCTTCGGCAGGTGATCGATCTTCGGCCATATCCGATATCTCCTTCACATGCTCCTGCTTATAGAGCATTGAATCAGAGAAATAAGCTTCAACAGCCTTAAAGGAATTGATATCTGCAAATTTGGTCTTTACGACCCCTTGAGAATCCACATACTTGAAGCATTGGTTGAGGGTTGAAGGCACAATGTTATGCTCATGTATCTACGGTCTTCTAAGGATGATATTGTAAGATACATCTGAGTTGATAACTTAAAAGGTTACCATAGTTCGAAGATCACCAATTTGAATCTTCAGACGAATCTTCCCCAGTGGTTTACTCTTTCTAGAGTTGAAACCAACTATTGTGGTACTAGTGTAAGTCAAATCACTAGTAGGGATCCTCAAAGGTCGTAGCATACTTTGAAGAATTATGCTAATTGAAGACCCAGGATCGATGTAAATCCTGTCAATTTCAGTAGATTCAATATACCCGGTGTAGCACAGAGGCCTGTCATGCTTGTTATGATTCAGCAACATATCTTCTTGTGTGAAGGTAATATTAGGAATTGCTTCCATCAAACTATGACATTGTGGACATGACACTGGTATATTGTCAGGACTCTTGTGTTGAGCTAAGCATGAATCAGCTTGTAGCAAAACTTCACTCGAAGTTTTGCGGCTTTCTTTGGAAAGGCGAAGCAGCTCAAATATCAAAAGTCTAGCCGGGGTATTAGCTAACTGGGCTAGAATATCAAATTTGTAGGGCTTCATCACTACCCCTTGATTTGTAGCCGATTTCAATGGGACGTCAAAGCGCACTGCTTTCTGTTTTCCCTTCTCAACCACAGATGGTTTAGCAGGAACAGGAGATGGTTGAGCTGGTAATGTTTTAGCAACTTCCTCTGCCTCTTTAGAAGTTTCCTCATAATCTTTGTGGTACTCTTTACCAGATCTCGTACCAGCATAGGTTTTTTCTTCAGACTCCGGAGAATGAAGTACCATATTACAGGTTTTATTCTTTTTTTTCTTAGTCTTCTTCTTGTGTGGATTTTTATGAGGGACCTCAAAACCCAATCCGAGAGTGGATTTCTGACTTTGAAGTTGTAAAAAAAGTCGCATTCCTTTATCATTATTCAAGCCTTTCGCCTTTTGAAAGTCATAGCCTATCTTTTTCATGAGATGGACTGATTGCTGACTATACAAATGAGTGGGTAGCGAACTTTCAAAAGATGGTTTAACAGAGGAAGAAAAGACAGAAATCGCTGTAACCATAGAAGAAGGAGGCATAGAGACTTCTGTAGAAGGAGTAATAGAAACCTCTGTAGCCACAGGAGAAGGAAGAATACTCGGGACAGAAGGAAAAATTCCTGTAGGAGCTTTCTCATAAGCAGCAAAGACCTATTGTGCCCTGTATAAGGGGATACTATTCATTGCTAACCATTACCGATGAGTAAGCTTGAGTTTGGTAGGAGGAGCCAAACTTGGAGGGTATATATTCAAACCCCTCAGTCTATCCTCCAAAGGAATGTCACCCCATAAATGATCCAAATCATCATGGTCTGGGATTAAAATATGAGAAATCATGTTGCAGATTTTGACTTTTTTACCTTTCTTGGATTTTAAAGTTTTACCTTCATTCTCCATTTCAGGCACTAAATCAGGGTGTGCCCACATGATTTCACCATTTTTTGGTGTAAGAGACAAAAGTCCTTCATTTTGCTCTCTAGCAGGTAGGATATTCATAATCTCCATCGTTGCCTTTGGAATTGGGACAATTCCATCTGGGACTTGCTATGGAGGAAAACCTCCAAATTGAAGAAAATCATATTGGTTGTGACCGTATGCTCATCGTTGGTTAAAGTGATGGCATTGGCATTTATCAGCTCCTGGATTTTCTTCTTCAAGACATAGCAAGCCTTGGTAGGATGATTTATGTATCTATGATAGATACAATACTTAGGATTGTCAGTCAGATTCACCTCATTAGGTCTTTTCGGCTCTGAAATCTGGAGTTTGCCACTCTTTACTAGACATTGGAATATCCCTGGGATATCACTGTCATCGAAAAAATATTCTTCTTTTGGCTTGGAAGACTCCTGAATATTCGGCATCGTTTTGGGTTTTGAAAGATTAACCACTAAGATTTCCTTCTCTTTCCCATTACGATTGCCGGAATTATTACCTGAAGAGTTTTTCTTCCCTTTGTCTTCTGAAGCGAAGATCATCCCATGTTCATGAGCCAACCTACCACTGGTCTTGGCTGAAACTACTGCTATGATGAACGAGGCCCAATCTGTGAATTGAGAGCCCGTAAAGACAGCAATAGACGGTCGCAGATTCTTCTTGCATGTATCGATCAATGCTGAATCTGGCATACCCGGAGGCATTTTCAAAGTAGCCTGTCGAAAACGTTCAATGAACGTTCGGGTATCTTCCTTCTCCTTTTGTTTGATTTCTATTAAGGAGGACATATTCATGTCCATTCCTCCCTCATAGAAACGGGAGAGAAATATTGCTTTAAATTCGTCAAAAGACGCTATGCAATTGTCGGGTAAACTGTGATACCAGTCATATGCAGAACCCGTCAAACACCCGATGAAAACTCGGGTAAGAAGAGCATCATTCTTCTACAAATGTACAGTCATAATCTCAAAATATTTGATATATTGACTGGGAGAAGCCTTTCCATCAAATAACACCATAGATTGTGGCTTGAATTTTGAAGGAAAGGGTACATCATTCCAATAAGGAGGATAAGGTTGCTTAATACCTAACCTCTGGAGCTGATCCTTGTGCTTCAGGACTTCAAACTATGCTTTTAGTTCTCGTACTGCTTGAATAGCTTCACTAGTTTGAGGAAGCACATTCGATTGAATAGTTGCTGGATGTACCGTGACCCTCACCGGAGGTGGTACATCTTCTGGAATGATAGAATCTGGAGATGCAGAATTTTGATTGATAACAGGCTCCTGACTAAGATTATTCAAGGTATATCAATCCCTTGACTATCTTGAGTTTGTGCTGCTACCTGCACCGGTGTTACAATTACCGGTTGAGCAGTTTGCTGATTTATTATTATTTGGTGCATGCTTTGCATCATGGTAAGTATGTCCTTCAGTGATTGCTCAACGGCAGAGAGACGTTATTCTGTATTAGCAGATGACGTCTCTGGTTCATCTCCAATAGCATATGATTCAACCTCCCTTGAAGATACCGAGGGATTAGTGTAGAAGTATGAATCAACGCTATCGGTTTTGGGCTCCAAAGACTGGGTACCCCCAGCTTCTGAATCAGAAGTCTGCAACTGTCTTTGACTTCTTGATCGAGTATTCTGGTGTACTCCTACGAAACTATCAAGAAGTCGATTGAACTGTTGTTGACCAGGAGTTTGGGATGAGTTACATCTTGGACGTCGTCCTCTATTGGTATGAGATGCCATGTTGACAAATGCATATGACAGCTCTTGTTCTTGGTCATCAACTGATTACTGAGGCACATTGTAGCCTAACCGATCAAAAACTGACCGTTTAGAAGTCGAACAGCAACACTTGATTACAATCTGGTGACACTCACAATGGTGATTTTCTTTGGGGAGTGTCACAGAAGATTTTCTGTCTTTACACTTTTGTACAAGCAACTCGCATAAATCAGAAGAAGTGGAAGAAATAGTCTTCTTTATTATATTTGGGACAGAGAGTCGTTTAGTCCCTTGTGTATAAAGAAGGTTACTGGCTGCATTAGCAGAACCAAACTGAGCATTTTTACGTGCCTGGAGTTGCGTACGTAAATCCTGAGATTTTTGTGCACAAAGGACTCCATCAGTATTACGCGTAATTTGAAGGTTGGTACCTTGCATAAAGTAGTGTAAGAAGGCTGTTGGTGAAAAATCGAAGTTTTACCAACAATAGAATTCATAATTTTACGCTGTATGCGTGTAGGAAAATTCATTTTAGATGCAGAGGCATCATTATAAATTTTATCTACTCTGTCACCGACAGGAGATTTACCTTTACGCGTAGAGCATAAAACATGAGTATCTGTCACGTCACAGACGGAAGATTTTCCTTTACGCATGGAGCGTAAAGCTTGGGTGTCTACCACGTCACAGATGGGAGACTGGTTTTTACGCACAAAGCGTAAAGTTTGGGTGTCTACCACGTCACAGACGGAAGACTAGTTTTTACACACAGAGCGTAAAGTTTGGGTGTCTACCACGTCACAAACGGGAGACTGGTTTTTACGCACAGAGCGTAAAGTTTGATTTTTACGCATAGAGCATAAAACTTGATTTTTACGCGCAGAGCGTAAAGTTTGAGCGTCTACCACATCACCGACGGGAGACTGGCTTTTACGCCCAGGACATGTTACTGAAGTAGAGACTGCCTCGTCACAGACGGGAGTCTTCACAACAGGAGTAGGAAGGATTCCTTTGCCTTCAGAGACAACAGGGAGATCCGAGGATGGTTTGGACTTAGGAATCCAAACTTTTTGTGCCTTTCGTAATTTCTGAACATTGGAGCAGCATGTACTAGCCCCAGTTCGGAGCATTTCTTCGTAGGCAGTCTGGTCGAAGTGCACAACCAGAGTCTTTTTTGTCGATCCGATCGACACATCATCATATTGAGCAATTGCCTTCTCATCAGAGGAGAAGGTTGTCCCCAGCAGAGTCGCCATTTTGTTTCACTTAACAAAATTCCTAAAAATTGGCTTTTGAAAGAAAACTAGAAAAAGTACCAAAGTACAAATTGATCTGGGAAGTATTGCTATGGAAGTCTGATCTGAGAGCGATCACTTTGTTCCTTGGACCATATGATGATGATGAAGAAAACTGCTTGAAGAAGACGAACAATCAGAAGAACTAAGTCACCGGAAAGGTATCGAGCAACAGCACTGATGGCACAGTCGAATGCTTTCTTGCTTTGCTTCACCCTGTTCTTGAGAAAAAGTTGAAGAAATGCTTCTGGGAATATCACTCTAAAAGTATGAATTTTCTCAGAATCTCCTCTCCTGCATCTCTATTGATCTCTTGATGTTGTTGTCTGTGTTGAAAATAAGTTTATTTATAGACTAGACCCTTTGTGCGTAAAAAGTAACAAAATCGGATCTCTACGCGAGTAAATGTTACCCACGATGTAAATTATCCTCTACGCACGTTGACACGTGTCCCATGTAGAGTTTTGATCTCTACACATGATGACACGTGTCCCACTACTTCAACAAAATAGGGAGAGCACATACACACGTTCTTCGATAAGTATGGCATGAAAGCCACGTAAACAAACCACGTTCTTATGTAGCCAGGAAGGATCGGGCGTAAAAATGACTCAAAATATACTCCCTGCGTAAAGCAGCAGACTGGGCGTAAAAATAGCTCAAAAATAGACTTTCCGCGTAAAGTGGCTGAAAAAGTAGCCTTGAGCGTAAAATTAGCTCAAATAAACTTTACGCCCACAAAAAGCTTTAAGCATAAAAAGCTCAAATAGCCTTCGTGCGTAAACGAAGCTGTCTTCTGGGCGTAAAGTAGCCCATCTGCACACCAAATGACAAGCGTTGGGCTTGGTGAAATGATCTCCTCGGCTTCTGTGTACTGCTGTCAGAAAATCATTTTATCAGATCAAATCACTCGCATTAATTGCGGCCTGACAGTCTGTTGTCCACGTGTAAAAGTAGAGGATAACTCTCGCGTAAAAGCTTCTCGTGTAGAGAATAGCTTGCGTAGAGAGTAGCTCGCATAAATTCTGAGTTTGACTCAGTTTGAATTACGTAAAGTTCTTAACTTCTTTGACTTGGTCTTTGAAGTACTTTTTACGCTCCTACAGCGGCGATATGGTTAAGTCTCACTGAGTTGCGAGGAGTGAGCTTGAGAGCTGAGTCACTTGTAATGTGAGAAGAGTGAGCTTGAGAGACTTGTAAATCATGGCTAAAGACTTGTAATTGAGAGATGAGAGAGAGCTGAGTGACTTGTAATGTGAGAAGAGTGAGCTTGAGAGACTTGTAAATCTTGGCCTTGCACCCCACTGCAACCTTTGTTTCAATATCAATAAAATTGTGTTTTACAATGACTCGTGTTTTGTTCTAATTTCTGCTGCTATTACTCAATGTCTCTGCATGGGACTTCTGTGCGACGACCCCGTCGCAGCCGTTGAAATCGGCCATTATGGAACCCGCCTTGCACGAGCGAAATCTAGGCTCGTACGGCATCACGCCTTAGCGAGGACGATCGCTCCTACGGGAGTGGGGCGTAACATAATGGTATCAGAGCACGGCTTTATGTCCTTGGACTATCGATTGAATTCTTTAACTCCGTTGTTTTCGCAAACTCTGAATTGTTGCTTCTGCAAAGTTGATATCGTTGGTGCGCTCTCTCTCAAATGTCCCACGGGATGTCCATACAACAAGTCTAACTATTTTGTAAAACATAGGAGAACAGTTTTTGTCAAAACAAAAAGATGGTTCGCGTAAGCACGGTTGACTAAGTCGGGCTGGGCATATACACCAAGGATCGTGTCGACCTTAGCAAAGTCGAATGCAGGATTCGTAATATTTCAAGCACGAGATGGGTTAGACTTGATTGAGTAAGTGGGATGACTATCGATAGGGATGCTATCGGGCGACGATATCGTCGATGCGTTATAGATGATCATGCTTGGAATTAGAGGAATGGTTCGAACGGGATTGAAGAAGTCGATTTAGATTCAAATGATAGTATTGAGGATTTGTTAAATGACTTCATTCCTGAGTGATGTACGCGATAGTCTCAGGAATGTCGATCGATCGATTGAGGATTCGGGTGTCGATGAGTCTGTTAGCAAGCGTCGCATTATGGAAAGCCGTAGATTGAGTATCGTGAATAAGTTGTAGTCTTGAGATTTGAAAAGTTGATTCGAACGACTTAGAGTTTGACATGCACGGAACGTACACGGGATTGAAGATTGCGTAAGTATGAAACACAAAAATGATAGAGTAGGCAAATCAAATCGAGGAAAAGTTAAGGTGTGCGAATGGATCTTGATCGAGGAAATCGATAAGAATCGTATACGAAAAGTTAGCACGACAGGTAGATAACGTGCATGAAAGGTTTGATTTTAAAGTTATGCAAATGACTCTAAGGATTGGATCGAATGTTAGTCGATGATTTGAGTTAGCAAGGAATGATACAAATTGAGGAAATACGTTGGTCGATGACTTAAGATAGACGGATGAACGATACATGAAATTGGTTTGAGGAAATTGATGTTGTGAATGATTCGAGCGATAATGATCGAAATTGATTTTGAATGTCGAGGAGATTTTCCAGTCGGACGATGGCATCATTCGCACGACTCGAAATTGGTTGCAAAGGAAGATCATCAGGTTACGCATATCGTCGATGGTATTGAGGCGTATCAAAGATCGATATGCGATAACTCGGGGGTACTCTGTCTCGGCGAATGACGATCGTGCAAGTGTTATTATTCGGTTGGATGCTATACTTAGAATTTTGATCGAGATGAATGTTGGATGAAACTGATTGTGTCTTGATGGTTACGCGGATAACCACAACGTCGACGATCTTGTCTTGTACGAGCGCAACTCTAGCCTCGCACATACGTTGCGTTGGATTTGGGGCAATCGTTCTGCGTGAGCGCTGACATGGTGATTCATGTCGCGGGAATGATCCGACTGGGAAAATCAGGACGCGGCAATTTTGATTGTCTCGACTTGTTGGCTTGATGTGAAAGTGAACTCGAGGATTTGTAGGACTTATGATTGGTGAATGAATAAAACTTGAGGATTGAGTAGGTCTAATCCGCGCATCGAAAATGAATTAGTATGGACACAAAACAAGAGTTATGTCCCGATGAGAATAATTATCTCGCGGGAGCGTGCATGGTGATTTGTGCCCACCGTGGATAATCTGACTCGCGTGAGATCGGAGCGCAACATATTGTTAAGTCGGACGACCTTGTGATCGATTACGTGAATTAGAATAAATGACTTAGGGAGTATGAAATGTGAATTATGGTTTAGAAATGAATCGTGTCGTAGCGAGTTTGACTTGAGAAGGATTGATAGGCATATTATGTCGAACGTGATCAAAGAGATAGACTATACGAAATGGCTTAATGAACGAGTGATATCAATAATCAAAAAATTGGTTGAAACGTGAGTTATCTTAGGGTGGCTTTGCTGAACGACTCGGACCCCCCTCCTCCCGTGCGACAAATATTGGAATGTGTGTAGGCAATCTATGTTCGAAGTTTAGAAGTCAGAGTGATGCGAGCTTGGATAGAAAACCCCTTACTATTAATTTGGTTTGACCTTAGGATGGGGTCAGTATTGATATTGTTGTTTGGGAACTATGATTCCAATACTGACGGATTGACTATAGCCTAAAAGACATAGCCTAGCGGTTAGGCAGGCGTCCGAGTGCGAAGTGGTAGGATTTGTGGAGGCACCACTCGCGAGTCTCGGTTGACATGCACGTATATCAGGGACGTCTGAATATCTGCACAATCTGACTCGAGTGGTAATAGTGGATTCTCTATCACAAGGCTTGGCTGAAATGCATGTATTTTGGGGATGCCTAGAATATGTGCACGATCCGACTCGAGTGGTAATGGTGGATTCCCTATCACAAGGCTTGGTTGAAATGCATGTATTTTGGGGACGCCTAGAATATGTGTACGATCCAACTAAATGATACGTTGAATCAAATGAGACTTGAGGAATAGAAAAGTGTCGAGGATTTGAAATCGTATTGAAGGAAAGATTGAGAGTAGCACGATCGTGGCTCAAATTTGAGGGAACGCATAGGAGAAGTGTGTTCGAGAGTCCTTGAATGTTGAGTAAAGTGATAAGTCGATAAGTGTACTCAGTTAGTTTCGAGGACGAAACTTTTTCTGAGTGGTGTATGATGTAGTGCCCTGTCCCGCTCAGTCAATCGGAGGGATCGAAACGCCGACGGCGTTCGGACTTAGCCTTGCAACGGCTACTCGAAGAAATCGCTCGGTCGAGGCGACCGCTCGCTCTGGTAGGGTAGTTTCGGTGAACTTGCCTCATCTTAGCCTTCACATAATAAATTGTATGTTTTTAACTCGCACAAGTTGGCTTAATAATAAAGAGCCGAATCCACATAGCTAAAGGGAATAATTCCGACGGGTCAAATTGAGTTAGAATATGGAAAGGTCCAACGGTCGGCTTAGAATTGGGGCACGAAGTGCTTTAAAAATGACACTCGGTCCTTCGTCCCGTGGCTTGGGAGAAGAAAAGTTGGTTGAGTAGGCGAAGTTATGACCGTAGCCTAAGTCATAGGCATGGCCTGCATAAATTGTCACGACCCGCACCCGGATATACGGGTACGAATACGTAGACGACGCCCAGCCTACGTCGCAGTATCGGCGGTAGAACGCTGTCTAGTACCCAATAAATATACACTACATCTAGAAGGCCTATAACTATAAATATACTCTAGTCACATCACAACAGCTAGGGATGATAAGACAAGAAAGATAACTAAAGCACAAGAACAACTAGAAACTACTAGAAGGAATCATAAGACAGAAAATAAAGAAGGAAAATAAGACAAACTAAGGATAACTAACAGGCAACTCACATAGAAGAATAGTGAGATCCACCTCAGCTAGCAACATCATGAAGTCCACTAATGTTATAACAACTCCTAAAATATTATCAACGGTATCTTGTCAGGAAAATGAGCAAGTACAAACACTAACAGCAGTTCCATGTGAATTGACAAATTCTATAAGAGACAGTATAATGAACTACAAGACAAAGATATATGAAGACTTGGGAACCATTCGAAAGCTGAGTTACAACCCTTAAACCAAACAAGGACCGGGGTTGTAACTCTTCTCCCGAGCAGAACTTAGTCTCCAATCAAGGTACAATATAAAGACATATAGAGCATGTGAGTAAATAAAATCATAGCATGGTGAGAAGTACAGAAAGTAAAACTGAACTGGAATATAAGATACGACAATAAATGTAAAATGTGATTTGAATTATTAGAGCGAAATGTGATCGGCTAGGGAGTCATGGTAGGGTTATCCACTTGGCCCGACAATCACAGGAAAATCTCTGGAAAGGGTCATGCCGGCCAACCTGGATAACCCGGTAAGGGGTGTCTGCTACACCCTACGTGAGGTGAGGGTGGCGCTAGCAAAATAGTGACAGGGAGGCTTTGATCACATAACCCCTAATAATTCCCCATCTCCGAATAGTATAATGGACCTGGACATGACACGTCATGACACGGGATTCCCTAAGAGGATAGCTACTCCCTCTCAGGAATCGGTGTCTATACAAGTACATGAAACAAGGCTGGAAATGTACATATATACCAAGAAAATCCAGGAACAACATCTCATGTCATAATCCAACATATACTAGTCCGTGAACTATCGTTACTGGGAATCAAGTAAGACACTACGACTGAATCGGATATAGCAGATATCAAGACAATGAAAACTATCAGTGAATGTACTCGCCTGCGGTCCTGAGCTGTCAAATGGGGTCGAAGCTTAGAGTGATGCCACAGACCTAAAGATAAGATATATATAAGCTAATTAGGGTTCAACAGTGTTAGGCTTGATTCTATAGTATAAGCTACGTAATCTAGGTCAGACTCAGTCAACTAAGTCAAACTAGGTTACACTGAGTCACACTAGGTCAAACTAGGTCACAAAAAGTCAAACTAAGTCAAACTAGGTCAAATTTGGTCAATGGTTGACTTACAGTTGACTTTTGGTCAACTGGTCAACTATGGTCAACTCTAGGTTAAACTAGGTCAAATGTTGACTCTACTTCGACGTTCAGTCAAAGCAGTCAACCATGGTCAAACAGGGTCAAGGCTAGTCTCTATAAACATCTACAGGGTCAACCCATTCAATTTCAGTGATTGTGAAATCACTGAAATCAATGGAACTCAAAATACCACAAAAGGAGAAGGATTATAATAATAGGGTAAAAACCTACAGATGTTGTCGGATGGTGAAACAACCATCACCAACGTGTCCAGGATGGTCAAATCAGCTAGGATAGCCTGCCCAAAAGTCCAATTTGGACACAGGGGCAAAACAGTAATTTTGGGCCAAAATGATGTCCGCCGTTGGACACACCTTGCACCAAAAAATGTGTCAAAATAAAAGTACACAAAACCTAACAAATTATATGTCCACGAATCCAGAATGACGATACGAATCCAACGGTATATCCAGAATTGGATTCCGTTGATCCGATCTCAAATTGGACCGTTGACCAGGACATTGGAAACCGATTTGTACGGAAAAGCATGTCGGAGCTAATGTCCACTAAAACCTAGCAAATTATATGTCAACGAGTCCAGAATGACGATACGAACTCAACGGTATATCCGGAATTGGATTCCGATGAGCCGAACTCAAAATGACCAGTTGACTCAGAAAGTGGGACCCGCTTTGTACCGAAATGTGTGCCAGGGCCCACGTTCTCCAAATCAAGCAAACTTTATATGAAAACATGCCAGAACGACGCCACGAGTCTACTGGTGGTGTCAGAAATTGAATCCGGAGTCCCGGGTTCAAAAATGGAATTTTACAAGTGCAACACTAAGAATTTGAACGGTCAACTTTGGCGTCGAATTCGACTGACCTAACAAGCTCAAACTGAAATGAAATCTAAAGGGGGCAGGAAGAGGGTTATACCAGCTGTGCACCAGAACTAGTAGCGCACAAAATGGAGCTGATACGGCGAAGATACGAACCCGCGAAGTTGGCATCACGAAACTGTCCAAAAATAATACAATTTAAACGGTCAACTTGGTGGCCGGTTTTGATGTATCAAACGACGAAATTAACGGATGAAATTTGAGAGGGATGAAGGGGTATATACCGAGATTGAGACGGAGCATAGAAATCGCCGATCCAACGGTGAGATCTCCCAGAAAACGCATGCGAAGTCGCTGCGGCGGAGCGCCAAAATGAACTCGATTTCGCGCGCGTCACGACGGGACGTCGTGCAAAACGCACGAATCGCCTCGAAGGCGCGTCCCGGAGGACGGTGGCCGTCAGGGGAGGACTCTCCAGAGTGGGGCGCACCCACGGCGAGCCACGGCGGCCCAGGCGGCGGTGCGGCGGCGCACGACGGTGGCCCGCGCGCGCGCGTGCGCGCCTGAATGTGGTGCAGCAGCTGCTGCTGGTCGCTGTGCGGCGCGGGATGGCTGCGCCCTAGCCCGACGAGGCAGGGCGGCGCGGGGGAGGCCAGCCTAGCCACGGCGACGTGGAGGGGGCAGCCACGCGGCGGTGGTGGAAGAATGGAGTGGTGGTGGCGCGGTTGATGGATGGACGGGATAAGGAGGAGGAGAAGGAGATGGAGGCGCGGGCTCGGCCAGGGTGGCCGAAGCACGGCGAGGAGGGGTCGGGTTTGGCCATGGGAGTGGGGGTGATGGCGTTTGTAGTTGCTGCTGTTGTGATTGTGTTGGTGTTAAGTTAGAGAAGAGAGAGAGAGAGAGGGATATAGTATATCATATAGAAAAGAGAGAGAGAGAGAGAATGATAGATATTAGAAAGAGAGAGGGGGGTGATGTCCTGTACGGGTAGGGGAGTGATGATGGGAGAGGGGTGTGTGTAGGAGAGAGAGTGTGATGTGAGGTGAGAGAGAGTGGGTTATATATATATATATATATATATATATATATATATATATATATATATATATATATATATATATATATATATATATAACAGATATATATATATATATATATATATATATATATATATATATATATATATATATATATATATATATATATATAACCCAATATATATATATATATATATATATATATATATATATATATATATATATATATATATATATATATATATATATATATTGGGTTATATATATATATATATATATATATATATATATATATATATATATATATATATATATATATATATATATATATGTATATATATAATAGAGAGAGAAATAAGATATTTGTATAAGAGGAGGATATTTTTTGAGTAGAGTAAAAATGAGAAAATATCAGTGGGGGATATGGACAGACATGATAGGGCCTACACCAAATTGGGTTGGGTGTTGGGCCAAGTTTGGACAAGTTCGGGACCAAGATTTAATTAAAAATAATAAATTTAAATCAATTAATTCATGGATGAATTGGGGGCACAAGAGAGATCAATTTGATAGCGCGCAAGTGGCACGTGCATAGTAGGCTCAAAACAGGCCAGGGCCATATATTGGGTCGACTGGATTGGACCGATGTCGGGCCCAGAAATTAAGTTGGAAATTAAATCAGGTTTCACGGTAGATAATTAATTGGCCTAAATTGAACCGAAAGTTGTGCGAAGGAAATGGAGCACAAAATGGAGTGTCTGAGTGGGACACGAAGGTCAGGGGTGAAGAGCGTCTCGAGTAGATCATTCATGAGAAGTTGGTTCTGAGAAAACGACTGGTCTGGTGCTCCTAAATTAAAAGTCACGGTAACGTGCATATGAGGATCCAGGAAAAGAGTGGGAATTCAATTATAAATTAAATGGTCTAAATTGACCCGAACTTGCGCGAAGCAAAAAGAGTACAAGGGAACAAGTTCGAGTGGGACACGAAATATCACTGTGAAGATAATCTCGTCTACTACAAACTCCAAGAAGGAAGTTTCCAGAGACTGGCATCCCTGATGCTCTAGAATTCTAAGTCACGGTAAAGAGCATTTAAAGATCAAAATTAATTATATAGAAATGAATTATTGAAAATAATTCATTAGAAAATTCAAAAAAATAATTCGGGAAATTCAGGGGGCTTACATCCTACCCACCTTATAGAAATTTCGTCCTCGAAATTAAGGTTGTAGTAGGGGAAAACAAGATAGAAAGTTTTAGGCAAAAACTTAGGCACGATCATAAAATGACAAGTTTGCACGATTAAGATAATCAATTCACAATTATTCAGGCACGATGAAAATCTCCGTACGATAGAATCAAAATATGAACAGAATCATATAGGCACGATTATAGATAAGTTAAGCCATTGGGACACGATTCAGAAATGACTTAGAAGAACGAAAGTTATAGATGAAGTCCACGTACGAGGTGACGTATAGCACTCGGGTTAACGGATAATCAGCCTGAAAGTCACACAGGCTTGATCAAGATGAGAGATAATCATGACCAAAACAAGGCTTGGCATGATTGAGCTGGAGTTTTAGACACAACAAAATCGAAGTCAAGGTCTTATAGACCTGATCAAGATTGAAGAGTATGATTAATAAAATCATGGAATACGCTCCAAGTTCGAGCGTGAATAAAATTGGAAATAGTCTAAGATCACTTGGCACGATAGAGGTATGATAACAAAATCAAAACTTGAGCTTCATCCGGTTACAATCAACAAAATATTGATAATAGGATTTCAGCTTACTGAAATTTGATTTAGGATTTGAGATAGGCATGATTAAGCACAAGAAAATTTCAGATACAATCATAAAATCAAATCAAGGTCAAAAAGAGTATAGGCACGAGTGTCCAAAATCCAAACATGATCAGAATCGGAAGTCAATGCACGAGGGTTAATAGCATTGCAATCCAACCACGATAAAGAAATTTGTCTCAACACGATTTAGATTGATCAAGTTTTGGGTAAATCACAATTTGGGCAAGATGGAGAACAAAATCAACGAAGTCTGGACACGAGCATCTAAGAAGAAAATTATATCACAATGGAATTCGAAACCATTTAAGTTTAATCAACAATCAAGACTCTTTGGCACGATAAACTAGACAACCAGAATCGATTGGTCAATCAGAGAGGTTCAATCTCGCGACATCAAAATATAATAAACAAATCAAGGATGTAGAATTAAATTGCTTCTGTTATCATAGAAACCAGAATATGGGATCGTAGGAGGAAGCCAGGGTAATCATCTCGCTCTGCTTCGACTGCTACCCACAATGTCTACTCCGAGACGGATGATTACGATACTTCCTCGATTTCTCCCAAGATAAAAAGATATAAAAATTCTAAAATTTTCAAGGTTTTCAAAGTATGGCTGACAGAGTAGATACGAGATAAGTAATTGGTGGAATCAAGACATAATTGATCAAGACGGAGGAAGTAAGGGTAAGATGAAGAAATCATCATGCGATGAGGAAGAGAAGAATAGGAAAACAGAAGTAATAGTAGGAACTGCTCTTGCCCAATAGGTTAAAACAAGTAAATCAATTTAAGATAAGATCTGATAACCATACACGTCTATCCCGAATCATGTTGCCAGAATTTTCGCCACGCCAGTAAGCATAGCTGCAATAAACGATAGAGTCCATAACTAAGGTATACACCCTAAATTATATCATCTAGATTCCTTACCACGCCAACCGGTATGGCTGCAAGAGAATCTAAATGCCATAACCAGGATAGTATATCCAAATCAGGCTCCATGCCCTTGTCAGGCTAGCTAATATGACTGCGATAAATTCTAAACTCCATAAATAAAGTAGACATTTATCGTTCCCATCGCCCTCATCAATATGTTCATCAGAATATCTTAACTCAATCCAGAGAAAGTTATCTTCAACAAAATCAAAATCGAAGTCAACAACGAGCATCAAGATTCAAAATTCAACAACGAATCAAGGATAATTAAATGAAAACTAGCTAAAACAGATTCCGAGGTAGAGTTTAGAAGAAAATTCTCAGGAGATGTCCAAAGGTACTATCTAGGTCAAGATAAAGGAAATCATTGGAATATAATCTAAAACAATCTCAACTTGATATGAGACTGGTAAATCATATTCTCGTCTCGACCTAGGAGATATATAAGTTCAACTTATACCTTCCCTCTGGGTCCACAAACTCATTCTAAGAAAGAATAAAGTTGATAACGGACAGATGTTTCAGAAATCAAGACGGACAGAACAAATGAAAAAAAAGTTTCGAAAAGTTCGAAATAAGATTCCCAGGGGTCATCCCTGGAATCTACCAAGAGTTCCTAATATGTGACTGAGTACCAAATTCCTAAAATATTCCATGACTCAACCTTAATCCTAGGGCAGGCTCGCAGTAGTACAGAAAAGCTCAAGTACTACCACGACTTTGCATTAATTGCAAAGACAGACCTGCATGGGCCACCACTAAAAACGTGTCACGACCCGTACCCGGATATACGGGTACGAATACGTAGACGACGCCCAGCCTACACCGCAGTATCGGCGGTAGAACGCTGTCTAGTACCCAATAAATATACACTACGTCTAGAAGGCCTATAACTATAAATATACTCTAGTCACATCACAACAGCTAGAGATGATAAGAAAAGAAAGATAACTAAAGTACAAGAACAACTAGAAACTACTAAAAGGAATTATAAGACAGAAAATAAAGAAGGAAAATAAGACAAACTAAGGATAACTAACAGGTAACTCACATAGAAGAATAGTGAGATCCACCTCAGCTAGCAACATCATGAAGTCCACTAATGTTATAACAACTCCTAAAATATTATCAACGGTATCTTGTCAGGAAAATGAGCAAGTACAAACACTAACAGCAGTTCTATGTGAATTGACAAATTCTATAAGAGACAGTATAATGAACTACAAGACAAAGATATATGAAGACTTGGGAACCATTCGAAAGTCGAGTTACAACCCTTAAACCAAACAAGGACCGGGGTTGTAACTCTTCTCCCGAGCAGAACTTAGTCTCTAATCAAGGTACAATGTAAAGGCATATAGAGCATGTGAGTAAATGAAATCATAGCATGGTGAGAAGTACAGAAAGTAAAACTGAACTGGAATATAAGATACGACAATAAATGTAAAATATGATTTGAATTATTAGAGCGAAATGTGATCGGCTAGGGAGTCATGGTAGGGTTATCCACTTGGCCCGTCAATCACAGGAAAATCTCTGGAAAGGGTCATGCCGGCCAACCTGGATAACCCGGCAAGGGGTGTCTGCTACACCCTACGTGAGGTGAGGGTGGCGCTAGCAAAATAGTGACAGGGAGGCTTTGATCACATAACCCCTAATAATTCTCCATCCCCGAATAGTATAATGGACCTGGACATGACACGTCATGACACGGGATTCCCTAAGAGGATAGCTACTTCCTCTCAGGAATCGGTGTCTATACAAGTACATGAAACAAGGCAGAAAATGTACATATATACCAAGAAAATCCAGGAACAACATCTCATGTCATGATCCAATATATACTAGTCCATGAACTATCGTGACTGGGAATCAAGTAAGACACTACGACTGAATCGGATATAGCAGATATCAAGACAATGAAAACTATCAGTAAATGTACTCGCCTGCGGTCTTGAGCTGTCAAATGGGGTCGATGCTCAGAGTGATGCCATAGACCTAAAGATAAGATATATATATAAGCTAATTAGGGTTCAACAGTGTTAGGCTTGATTCTATAGTATAAGCTACGTAATCTAGGTCAGACTCAGTCAACTAAGTCAAACTAGGTCACACTGAGTCACACTAGGTCAAATTAGGTCACAAGAAGTCAAACCAAGTCAAACTAGGTCAAATTGGGTCAATGGTTGACTTACAGTTGACTTTTGGTCAACTGGTCAACTATGGTCAACTCTAGGTTAAACTAGGTCAAATGTTGACTCTACTTCGACGTTCAGTCAAATCAGTCAACCATGGTCAAACAGGGTCAAGGCTAATCTCTATAAATATCTACAGGGTCAACCCATTCAATTTCAGTGATTGTGAAATCACCGGAATCGATGGAACTCAAAATACCACAAAAGGAAAAGGATTATAATAATAGGGTGAAAATCTACAGATGTTATCGGATAGTGAAACAACCATCACCAACGTGTCCAGGATGATCAAATCAGCTAGGATAGCCTGCCCAAAAGTCCAATTTGGACACAGGGGCAAAACGGTAATTTCGGGCCAAAATGATATCCGCCGTTGGACACACCTTGCACCGAAAAATATGTCAAAATATAAGTGTACAAAACCTAACAAATTATATGTTCAAGAATCCAGAATGACGATACGAACCCAACGGTATATCCAGAATTGGATTCCGTGGACCCGATCTCAAATTGGTCCGTTGACCAGGACATTGGAAATCGATTTGCACGGAAAAGCGTGTCGGAGCTAATGTCCACTAAAACCTTGCAAATTATATATCAACGAGTCCAGAATGATGATACGAACTCAACGGTATATCCGGAATTGGATTCCGATGAGCCGAACTCAAAATGACCCGTTGACTCAGAAAGTGGGACCCACTTTGCACCAAAATGCGTGCCAGGGCCCACGTTCTCCAAATCAAGCAAACTTTATATGAAAACATGCCAGAACGACGCCACGAGTCTACTGGTGGTGTCAGAAATTGAATCCGGAGTCCCGAATTCAAAAATGAAATTTTACAAGTGCAACACTAAGAATTCGAACGGCCAACTTTGGCGTCGAATTCGACTGACCTAACAAGCTCAAACTGAAATAAAATCTAAAGGAGGCAGGAAGAGGGTTATACCAGCTGTGCACCGGAACTAGTAGCACGCAAAACGGAGCTGATACGGCGAAGATACGAACCCGCGAAGTTGGCATCACGAAACTGTCCAAAAATAATACAATTTAAACGGTCAACTTGGTGGCCGGTTTTGATGAATCAAACGACGAAATTAACGGATGAAATTTGAGAGGGATGAAGGGGTATACACCGAGATTGAGACGGAGCAAAGAAATCGCCGATCCAACGGTAGAATCTCCCAGAAAATGCATGCGAAGTCGCTGCGACGGAGTGCCAAAATGAACTCGATTTCGCGCGCGTCACGACGGGACGTCGTGCAAAACGCACGAATCGCCTAGACGGCTCGTCCCGGAGGACGGTGGCCGTCAGGGGAGGACTCGTCGGAGTGGGGCGCACCCACGGTGAGCCACGGCGGCCCTTGCGGCGTCGCGGCGGCGCACGACGACGGCCCGCGCGTGCGCGCGCGCGCGCCTGAATGTGGTACAGCAGCTGCTGCTGGTCGCTGTGCGGCGTGGGGTGGCTGTGCCCTAGCCCGGCGAAGCAGGGCGGCGCGGGGGAGGCCAGCCTACCCACGGCGATGTGGAGGGGGCAGCCACGCGACGGTGGCGGAAGAATAGAGTGGTGGTGGCGCGGTTGATGGATGGACGGGATTATGAGGAGGAGAAGGAGATGGAGGCGCGGGCTCGGCCAGGGTGGCTGGAGCACGGCGAGGAGGGGTCGGGTTTGGCCATAGGAGTGGGGGTGATGGCGTTTGTAGTTGCTGCTGTTGTGATGGTGTTGGTGTTAAGTTAGAGAAGAGAGAGAGAGGGATATAGTATATCATATAGAAAAGAGAGAGAGAGAGAGAATGATAGATATTAGAAAGAGAGAGGGGGGGTGATGTCCTGTATGGGTAGGGGAGTAATGATGGGAGAGGGGAGTGAGGGGTGTGTATAGGAGAGAGAGTGGATTATATATATATATATATATATATATATATATATATATATATATATATATATATATATATATATATATATATATATATATAAAATAGAGAGAGAAATAAGATATTTGTATAAGAGGAGGATATTTTTTGAGTAGAGTAAAAATGAGAAAATATCAGTGGGGGATATGGACAGACATGATAGGGCCTACACCAAATTGGGTTGGTGTTGGGCCAAGTTTGGACAAGTTCGGGACCAAGATTTAATTAAAAATAATAAATTTAAATCAATTAATTCATGGATGAATTGGGGGCACAAGAGAGATCAATTTGATAGCGCGCAAGTGGCACGTGCATAGTAGGCTCAAAACAGGCTAGGGCCATATATTGGGTCGACTGGATTGGACCGATGTCGGGCCCGAAAATTAAGTTAGAAATTAAATCAGGTTCCACGGTAGATAATTAATTGGCCTAAATTGAACGGAAAGTTGTGCGAAGGAAATGGAGCACAAAATGGAGTGTCTGAGTGGGACACGAAGGTCAGGGGTGAAGAGCGTCTCGAGTAGATCATTCATGAGAAGTTGGTTCTGAGAAAACGACTGGTCTGGTGCTCCTAAATTAAAAGTCACGGTAACATACATATGAGGATCCAGGAAAAGCGTGGGAATTCAATTATAAATTAAATGGTCTAAATTGACCCGAACTTGCGCGAAGCAAAAAGAGTACAAGGGAACAAGTTCGAGTGGGACACGAAATATCACTGTGAAGATAATCTCGTCTACTACAAACTCCAAGAAGGAAGTTTCCAGAGACTGGCATCCCTGATGCTCTAGAATTCCAAGTCACGGTAAAGAGCATTTAAAGATCAAAATTAATTATATAGAAATGAATTATTGAAAATAATTCATTAGAAAATTCAAAAAAATAATTCGGGAAATTCAGGAGGCTTACATAAATGCTCCATAAAGCATGCACGGTCTCATTGTCCAAGGCTTGGCATAGCCTTGGCTTGACCATGAGTTAAGTCGCGTTGAGCAGCTTGTGACTTAAGTCAAGGCACCCGATGACTTGGTCGTTCGAAGTCGAATGCGTGCACGACACGATCCGTAAAGGCAAAGCTTGATGCAGCCTTTGCTCGTTAAGTTGTTGCGCAGTTAAGTGAGAAAAAGTTATGTCGGTCGACCTAAGACATTACAAGTACCGTCCCGCGCTTTCGCAGTTTGTCGAAGTTAAGTAGTCCCACGATCTCAGGGCCCATCGACTTGGGCAGGAGTGTCGCGCAAAGTACGATTAGTTTAAGGCACGAGCAACGGTGGGTTTTCAAGTCGAGTTTAGAAAAAGGGGGCCATCAAGTAGTCATTTCTAAGTTGAGTAAAAAGGATATTGCATCAAGGGAGAAGGCTCGCGACCGTGGGTCGTCGAGGGATCTCAATGTGTATCAAGGGAGAAGGCTCGCGACCGTGGGTCGTCGAGGGATCTCAAGGATAGAAGTCTTAACCTGGTTTTGAAAGAGAGAGTCACATTGAAAGAATGACGACTGTGTGAGACGTCAGTTTGAGTCGAGTCTTGCATGGTCATAGACAACTTGTCGACAAGGGCGATGTTTCCTCGAGCGGAAATCCTGGGCCATGGGACCGACTCGGCCTAGGAGGAAACAGGGTATAGTGGTGCATAAGGTTTGAGCACAGGGTTAAAGCGCGGGCTTACAACGGATGCTAGCTATTTGCGTTGGTAGGTCCCCGATTTAACAAAAAGCTATACGTCTCAGGATAGCTTGTGATGCTACTGGCCAAGTTTATATAGATGTCGGCAGATAGCGGTTATCCGCGTGTATGCCTTTGGATTGAGTCGAGTTGAATGTGTGTACAAGTTGGAACACAAAGTTTGGACCTAAGATTTGGCTTCAACATAGACGTCATGCTTCGGCACGAGATGTGGCGTCGTATCTCAAGTGTTGACATATGAGTTGTATAAGTTGGGTTTGAGTTGTTCGAGTTTAAGTCAGGAATAGCCGCAAGGCAAGTTGGTTAAGTGACACTGTAACATCCAGTTTTCCAGATAAGGGTAATTTTAAAATTTTATAATTATAATTATTATTTGTTGATATTTATTTCACATATGATTTTTGGTGGTTTTTAATAATTTTTAAACTATTTAAAAACTGCCTTAAGTCATGACTTGTGATTTTGGTGTGCAGCTAGTGAAACCGTAGAGACTGCATGACCTAGAGCCTAACCATGTCATTAGGATGATTTAATTATTATTTTTAGCCTAGGGGTAATTTGGTCATTTTGACTTATTTGAATTAATTGATGATTTATTGAATTAGTGAATTCTAGTTGACCTTGACTTGTTGAGACCTAGTGGACTAGCCTAGAAGCTAACCCTAGCCATGGTGACCCAAGTCTAACTTAGGTTAACCTACTTTTAGTCATTACAAACTAATTTTGGATTAGGAGGATTAGTTTAAGTGAATTTAAGTCATGGCTTGTGGTTTCATGAAATGACTTATGGCTTAATGATTTGATTGATCATGACTTAAGCCCATGGGCCATTTAGTAAACCCTAACCCTAACCAAACCCTAAATGACCAGCCACATAGGGATCCCCACCCTATTTAAACACTTATTCATTAGGGCTTGCCTCTTTTATTTCAATCCAACACTTGAAGAAAGAGAGGTATTTTTCCCCTTCCAAAAATCCCCATAAATCCATTTTTATTCCTTTTTAATCCTAGTTTCTTGCATTAGAATCTAATACTCTCCTATTTTCTGATTGTGGAATTTAATCCCAGCCTTGGGATAATTTGGGAGCTTTTGAATAGCAAGGAGGAATCCCCCATTTGAAGCTTTTCCAAGCTTTTTGCACATATAGGTAAAACCCTTTAAATTGCATTATTATTTTAATTTCCTTGCATATTATGCTAGGTTTAGGCATCCCCTAGCTGTACCTCAAAATTGGGTGGATTTTGTGTCCGTTTGGTGTCCGTATCGGACACGTGTCGTAGTATATCCTAGGTGTTTGATGAAATGCCTAAGAGGGACTTTCTTTCTGTTTTCCAAATCTTTTTGATTGAATTCCTAGATCTATATGTGTAATTCATATTCATGTCCTACTGAGCACATTTTTGGACACGTTCGTGTCCATATTTAGACACACACGCACGCACGAGGCTCCGGTGCGCTGCCCTGCTGCTCGGGTGCCATTGCGGACACGACACGGCGACTCAGGTCACGAAATTCGGTGGACACGTCCCCCTACTGACTGACATGACACCTATAAAGTTTCATAGGTTCTCGTTTAGTGTGCACGGAGAAAACCGACTCGTACTGGCCGCACTGGCCGCGCGCACGAGCTGTACACGCGTGCATTCGACCCACTGATACGTGTCTCATGCTCAGGACACACGTGTCATGGACATGGTGCAGGGTGATGATACCCTAGCCCTATCCTTGGCGCACCCCAGGACACGAGCACGAGCCCTATGGTGTCGTGTGTCGTGTCCTAGCTTGCACTGCACCTCTGCACGAGGCTGCTGACACTGATTTTTTTTGAAACGTGGTTTTTAGTATTTGGACACTTTGTGTCGACTTATGTGGACACGAGACGACCTGTACAACACCCCAACATGTGCACGACACTACCTTGGCCATTAAATTGATGTAAATTTTTTTTTTTTTTTGAAAGTTAGGTTTTCATGTATTCTCTGATACTCAGCTACTGTGTTCATATTTTCGAGTTTGAATTCATTTTTAACTTCCTTTTAAATGTAAATTTATAAGTATATGTGTATGTTGATGTTGATTTCATGATTGGGTGATTGGGGGAAAGGCTAGTGTACTAATTTGGTATTTTAAGCTGAGTTCCTGTGAAATTCCTCACATTTAGACACACACACACACTCATACACATCTAACACATTATGTTGGGTTTCAGTTTTTGTTCAAATTGGGTTTTGGGATTTTGAAATTACTAATTAATGATAATTTGATAGTGTGTAGACATGTATTTATGTGAATCATTGGGATATTGATTTGGGTTAACTAAGAAATCGAAATGTGTTCATCCTTCCAGTCACTGAAACACCCACACTCATTCACTATTTTTTTGAATTCCTGAGAACATGGTGGTTCCTGTCACACACTTGTTTTCAAATACATGTACACTCTCACACATATGTATTAGATGGTTTAAATGTCGGGTTCAAGATTAGCTAGGGGTTTTATGGTTTCGAATTGCTTAAGTTGATAGCTGTCATGTGTCACTGTTTTGGTTGATCGGTTGATTGCAATGATATTTATCAATATACATTTGAGATTAGATATTTAGATATTGTATGCATATAGTTATATATATATGTGTATATGTATGTGAAGTTCATGTGAATTGTGTGTTTCAGTTGGGGGTTGGTAGCAGAACATTAGTTTTTGGTTGGCTCGAGTTGGCTTGGCATTTGGCCTGGCTTTGCATTTGCAGAGCAGTAGCTTTGCCCTGCCTTGGCTTGCATTTGTATGGTAGCATGTAGCTTTGGCTTGGCCTGGCATATGCAGCAGGGCAGCAGCAATGCACTGCATGTGCTGAATACATTGGTAGCAGCAGTAGCAAGTAAGGGGCATGCATTAGCAGTAGTGGCAGCAACCTGCTGCCTAGATTGTGGCTTAGTAGCAGTAGCTACTATAGGGGATGGCCTGTAGGGAGTTTGAACCTGCGGTAAGGTTTTGGGTTCAATGGTGAAGCCTTGTGTTTGAAAATGGGATTTTCAGAATGAGTTTAGGTAGATGTTGAACATTGGTTTAATTGTTTAGTTTGATTTTGGGTGTTGAGAGTTGAATTGGTATTTGTGTAGTTATATGTAAACAATATATGTTAGATGTTATAAGTGAGAGGTTTAGGAGAGTAAGGGAGAGCAGGTTTGATGGGTATTAGATTTGATTACTAAGATTCTACCTCTCTTTGTATGTCATATATATATGTATGTATTTGGAATAAGAGTTTGGGTAGTGGGAGGATTTGGCTTGAGTTGGGAGAGGCTGAACCATTGTGAGGTGTATGATGTTGGTTTGGGAAAAGAAAGCATATCAGGAACTCATAAGCAGTCAATAAATAGAAGGGTATTGTAATATAAGGGTTTATAGACTCAGGAAAGATTGAACTAGAGGGTGTAGAGGCTTTGCCTTGCTAGAGAGTGCCTTGCACTAGTGTGCAGGGACTTGAAACATTGCCTTGGGACCACTTGCCCATGTGGGGAATAAGGTGTCACTCCCCGCTCCCGTAGGAGCGATCGTCCTCGCTAAGGCGTGATGCCGCACGAACCTAGATTGCGCTCGTACAAGGCGGGTTCCATAACGGCCGATTTCAGCGGCTGCGACGGGGTCATCGCACAGAAGTCCTGTGCAGAGACATTGAATAATAGCAGCAGAAATTAGAAAAAACACAAGTCATTCAGAAGAAACTCTTTTATTGATATTGAAACAAAGGTTACAGTGGGGCGCAAGGCCAAGATTACAATCACTCAAGCTCACTCATTCCCACATTTACAAGTCACTCAGCTCTCTCTCATCTCTCAGTTACAAGTCTTGAGCCAGCGGATGCTTCGGAAGGCGACGTCCATACATTATGTCATGTATAAGTCTTTACTCCATGCGGCCGCACGCTTCGAATTGACAAGGAACTCTGTGCCTCGACTCATCCAAGCGAGCTCCGCACCACGAGCTTCTACCTGTGCCTACACATGAAAACTATTTGGGTGTCAGTACTCAACTGTACTGGTGGAATGAGCTCCTCGCCCACCCATACAAACCCAATACGTTTGATTTACTTTGTGCAACATAGTCACTTCTTATCGATTGTCTTTCTAGTCTTGTCTTAGGATCAGTTTTATGACCGACGCCTTGCTCATTTTGAGTCTTTAGACCATCCTGTGCTCGCAACATCAATGTTGACTCAACAATATTAACCTATCAAGTCGTGTTTGCCTTACGGCCATAATCAGAGACGCAACTACGCGATGAAGCTCCATTTCCGTGTGACCGTGCTTACAAATCTATCATATCGTGCCTCGCAACTCAATGTGACTTCACCATATCGCCGCCTCGCGACCATTTCTACTTCGATCACCAACAGACCCAATCAAGAATTCTGGCCTAAGTATCACTTAACCGACTTCGCCTTGCGACATTTCCTGACTTAAACTCAAGACAACTCAAACCATAACTTATGCAACTTATATGCCAACAACTTAAGACCGACGCCGCATCTCGTGCCGTAGTACGTCGCCTATGTTGATGCCAAATCTTAGGACCAAACCTTGTGTTCTAACTGTACTCACATCCAACTGACTCAATCCAAAGGCACACACGCGGATTGCCGCCCGTGCCGACCCATCTATATGAATTGGTCACTAATATCACAAGCTATCCTGGACTATAGCCTTGCCATTCGGCGACCCTTTCAGCGCAAGTAGCTAGCCCCGCTGAAAGTTCCCGAATGACCCGAGCGGTTCGTCCAGCTACGGCTATACCGTGTTTCCCTCCGGAACGCCGCGGTCCCATGGCGCCCAGGGTTGTCGTGCGTGGAAACTCCTCCTTGTCGACAAGTTGTCTAATGACCATATAAGACCCAACACAAACTAACGTCTCACACAGTCATTCCTCTTCCAATGTTACCATCTCTTTCAAAACCAATATCAAACCATCTATCATTTGAGACCCCTCAACGACCCACGGTCGTGAGCATTCTTTCCATGTTACCATATCATTTCATTCAGCTCAATGCCTATTCAATAATCCTTTCTCCAAAACTCATTCAATCAACCGTGGTTCATGCCCTAGACACTAAGTCCGTGTATTGTGCCTCAAACCGCTTCCGTTCTATGCGACGCTATCGCCCAAGTCATAGTTTATATGACGGGCCTTGGGATCATGGGACTATTTAACCTGACAACCGCAAAATGAGCGGGACAGCACTTCGAATGACTTAGGTCGACCGACATAACTTTTCCTAACTTACTCAAGCCTACAACTTAACGAACAAAGGCCGCGTCAAGCCTTGCCTCGATGGAACGTGCCGTGTACGTGTTCAACTTTTGAACGACCAAGTCATTTGGGTCCCTAGACTTATGGCACAAGCTGTGCAACGCAACTTAACTCATGGGGCAAGCCAAGGCTATGCCAAGCCTTGGACGACAGGACCGTACATGCTTTATGAAGCATTCATACAGGCAACGCCTATTACTTAGGCTATTTTCATAACTTCGTCGACTCAACCAACTTTCCTTCTCCCAAGCCACGGGACGAAGGATCGAGTGTCATTTTTAAAGCACGTCGTGCACCAACTCTAAGTCGACCGTTGGACCTTTCCATATTCTAACTCAATTCGACCCGTCGGAATTATTTCCTTTAGCTATGTGGATTCGTCTCTTTTATTATCAAGCCTACTTGTGCAAGTTAAAAACATGCAATTTATTATGTGAAGGCTAAAATGAGGCAAGTTCACCGAAACTACCCCACCTGAACGAGCGGTCGCTTCGACCGAGCGATGTCTTCAAGTAGCCGATGCAAGGCTAAGTCCGAATGCCGTTGGCGTTTTGATTCTGCCGATTGACTGAGCGGAATGGAGCACTACATCATACACCACTCAGAAAAAGTTTCGTCCTCGAAACTAACTGAGTACAATTATCGACTTATCACTTTTACTCAACATTCAAGACTCTCGCACACACTACGCCTATGCATTTTTTCAATCTGAGCCACGCTCGTGCTACCCTCGATCTTTCCTTCAATACAATTTCAAAATCTTTGACACTTTTCCATTCCTCAAGTCTCACTTGATTCAGCGTATCACTTAGTTTGGATCGTGCACATATTCTAGGCGTCCCCAAAATACATGCATTTCAACCAAGTCTTGTGATAGTGAACCCAATTCCATCTATCGATCCATCCACTTAATCCTTTAAAATCAATCCTACCGATGCTAACTCTCGCAACATGGACATCTCGCCTAGCCGCTAGGCAAATCTCTTTAGGCTAAAGTCAATTGTCAGTATTGGAATCATAGTTCCCAAACAACGATATCAACACTGACCCCATCCTAAGGTCAAACCAAGTTGATAGTACGGGGGTTTGCTACCTAAGCTCGTATCACTCCGATTTCTAAACATCGAGCATCAATTTTCTACGCACATCCTAATAATTGTCGTACGGGGTTCGAGTCGTTCAGCAAAGTCATCCTACGATAACTCACATTCAACCAATCCTCGACATGAACATATCGCTCGTTTATCAAGCCGTTTCACATAGCCTATCTCTTCGCACACGTTCGACATAATCCACCTATCAATCCTTCTCAAGTTAAGCACGCTACCACACGATTCATCGCTAAAACATAATTTCACATTCTATACTTCTGAAGTCATCTATTCCAATTCGCGTAATCGATCACTAGGTCGTCTGACTTAATAATATGTTGCGCCCCGATCTCACGCGAGTCAGATTATCCACGGTGGGCATGAATCACCATTGACGCTCCCGCGGGATAATTATCCTCATCGGGACGTAACTCTTGTTTTACGTCTAGACTAATTCATTCTCGATGCGTGGATTGGACCTACTCAATCCTTAAGTTTATTTCGTTCATCAATCGCAAGTCCTAACATCCTCAAATTTCACTCATTTGCCAATCATAAGTCCTACAATCCTCGAGTCCACCTTCGCATCAAGTCAACAAGTCGAGACAATCAACTTTGCTGCGTCCTGATTTTCTGAGTTCGATTATTCCTGCGACATGAATCACCATGTCAGCGCTCACGCGGAACGATCGCCCCAAACCCGACGCAACGCATGGACGAGGCCAGAGTTGCGCTCGCGCAAGACAAGATCGTCGACGTTGTGGCTATCAACGTAACCATCAAGACACGATCATTTTCATCCAACATTCATCTCGATCAAAATCCTAATCATAGCATCCAACCGAACAATAACACTTGCATGATAGTCATTCGTCGAGTCAGAGTACTCCCGAGTTATAGCATATCGATCTTTGATACGCCTCAATACCATCGACGATATACGTAACCTGACGATCTTCCTTTGTAACCAATTTGGGTCGTACAAATTGTGCCATCGTTCGACTGGATAATCTCCTCGACATTCAAGTTCAAGTTTGATGCTTATCCTCCGAATCATTCACAACATCAATTTCTTCAATCAATCGATCGACATCCCTGAGGCTATCGCATACACCACTCAGGGATGAAGTCATTCAACAAATCCTCAACTTATCATTCGAATCAAAATCCACTTCTTCAAATTTTCTGTTCGAACCATTCCTCAATTTCCAAGCACGCTCATCTATATCGCATCGACGTTATCGTCCCTCGATAGCACCCCTATCGATAGTCATCTCACTTTACACTCAATCGAGTTCAACTCATTCTCGTCCGACATAATTCAATTCCCGCACTCGACTTTTCTAAGGTCGACGCAACTTTGGTGTATATGCCCAGCCCGACTTAGCCAACCGTGCTTACGCAAATCATCTTTTTGGTTTATCAAAAACTGTTCTCCTATGTTTTGTAAAATAGATAGACTTATTGTATGGACATCCCGTGGGACAATTGAGAGAGAGCGCACCAACAATATCAACTTTGCGGAAGCAACAATTCCGAGTTTGCGGAACAACGAAGATAAAGAATTCAATCGGTAGTCCAAGGACGTAAAGCCGTGCTCTGATACCATTATATCAAGCCCCGCTCCCTTAGGAGCGATCGTCCTCGCTAAGGCGTGATGTTGCACGAGCCTAGATTGCGCTCGTGCAAGGCGGGTTCCATAACGGCCGATTTCAGCGGCTGCGACGGGGTCGTCGCACAGAAGTCCCATGCAGAGACATTGAATAATAGCAGCAGAAATTAGAACAAACACAAGTCATTCAGAAGAAACTCTTTTATTGATATTGAAACAAAGGTTACAGTGGGGCGTAAGGCCAATATTACAATCACTCAAGCTCACTCATTCCCACATTTACAAGTCACTCAGCTCTCTCTCATCTCTCAGTTACAAGTCTTGAGCCAGCGGATGCTTCGGAAGGCGACGTCCATACATTATGTCCTGTATAAGTCTTTACTCCATACGGTCTTACGCTTCGAATTGCTAAGGAACTCCGTGCCTCGACTCATCCAAGCAAGCTCCGCGCCACAAGCTTCTACCTGTGCCTGCACATTAAAACTATGTGGGTGTCAGTACTCAACTGTACTGGTGGAATGAGTTCCTCGCCCACCCATACAAGCCCAACACGTTTGATTTACTTTGTGCAACATAGTCACTTCTTATCGATTGTCTTTCTAGTCTTGCCTTAGAATCCGTTTTATGACCGACGCCTTGCTCATTTTGAGTCTTTAGACCATCCCGTGCTCGCAACATCAATGTTGACTCAACAACATTAACCTATCAAGTCGTGTTTGCCTTACGGCCATAATCAGAGAAGCAACTACGCGATGAAGCTCTATTTTCGTGTGACCGTCCTTACAAATCCATCATACCGTGCCTCGCAACTCAATGTGACTTCACCATATTGCCGCCTCAACGCCATTTCTACTTCGATCACCAACAGACCCAATCAATAATTCTGGCCAAAGTATCACTTGACCGAATTCGTCTTGTGGCATTTCCTGACTTAAACTCAACACAACTCAAACCATAACTTATCCAACTTATATGCCAACAACTTAAGACCGATGTCGCATCTCGTGCCGTAGCACGTTGCCTATGTTGATGCCAAATCTTAGGACCAAACCTTGTGTTCTAACTATACTCATATCCAACTGACTCAATCCAAAGGTACACACGCGGATTGCCGCCCGTGCCGACCCATCTATATGAATTGGTCACTAACATCACAAGCTATCCTGGACTATAGCCTTGCCATTCGACGACCCTTTCAGCGCAAGTAGCTAGCCCCGCTGAAAGTTTCCGAATGACCCGAGCGGTTCGTCCAGCTACGACTATACCGTGTTTCCCTCCGGAACGCCGCGGTCCCATGGTGCCCAGGGTTGTCGCACGTGGAAACTCCTCCTTGTCGACAAGTTGTCCAATGACCATGCAAGACCCGACACAAACTGACGTCTCATACAGTCATTCCTCTTCCAATGTTACCATCTCTTTCAAAACCAATATCAAACCATCTATCATTTGAGACCCCTCGATGACCCACGGTCGCGAGCATTCTTTCCATGTTACCATATCATTTCATTCAGCTCAATGCCTATTCAATAACCCTTTCTCCAAAACTCATTCAATCAACCGTGGTTCATGCCCTAGAAACTAAGTCCGTACATCGTGCCTCAAACCGCTTCTGTTCTACGCGACGCTATCGCCCAAGTCATAGTTTATATGACGGGCCTTGGGATCGTGGGACTATTTAACCTGACAACCGCAGAATAAGCGGGACAGCACTTCGAATGACTTAGGTCGACCGACATAACTTTCCCTAACTTACTCAAGCCTACAACTTAATGAGCAAAGGCCGCGTCAAGCCTTGCCTCGATGGAACGTGTCGTGCACGTGCTCAACTTTTGAACGACCAAGTCATTTGGGTGCCTAGACTTATGGCACAAGCTGTGCAACGCAACTTAACTCATGGGGCAAGCCAAGGCTATGCCAAGCCTTGGACGACAGGACCGTGCATGCTTTATGAAGCATTCATACAGGCAACGCCTATTACTTAGGCTATTTTCATAACTTTGCCGACTCAACCAACTTTCCTTCTCCCAAGCCACGGGACGAAGGATCGAGTGTCATTTTCAAAGTACGTCGTGCACCAACTCTAAGTCGACCGTTGGACCTTTCCATATTCTAACTCAATTCGACCCGTCGGAATTATTCCCTTTAGCTATGTGGATTCGTCTCTTTTATTATCAAGCCTACTTGTGCAAGTTAAAAATATGCAATTTATTATGTGAAGGCTAAGATGAGGCTGGTCGCTTCGACCGAGCGATGTCTTCGAGTAGCCGTTGCAAGGCTAAGTTCGAATGCCGTTGGCGTTTTGATTCTGCCGATTGACTGAGCGGGACGGGGCACTACATAAGGTAACATGGATATATAGCCCAGTGGCCTTGGTGCCACACTTGGTAATAGTGTGTGGGATTGAGCCAAAGAGTGAGAGATCAGGGGAAATGTTAGTAGCAGGTTAGCCTAAGTTAAGTTATGTTGGAGTTGTACTAGAGTGGGGTAACATATGTATTATAGGGATATGCATGTATGAAATGTAGTATATGTTTTATATATATAAGTGATGTATGGGTGGATAATAGGTAATGTAAAGTGATAGGTAGGTAATAACTTGAGGGTATGTTTAGCTTGACCTGGGTTGACTTGGGTTGACCCAAAGTTGACCAAGTTTGACTTAGACCTAGTTTGACCTAGACAGTTGACCAGGTTTGACTTAGAGTGGACTTTGACCTAGATTTGACTTAGAATCATGTAGATTGCATCATAACTTCATTTATCGTATTTTAAAAACATTATAACCTATATTTCTCTGTTTAGGACATTGTGACTCTATTGCAAACATCTGATATTACACTACTCTTTTCAGAGTAGCAGGCGAGTACATTCTCTGATAGTTCTCTCATTTAATTTTCAATTACTGTACTTCAGTTCTAGTTAGTTGTATGCGATTCTCTGTTACGACACGTATGGATATTTCTGGATTCATGTATACGACACACATTTATTGTCTAGTCTCTATTACTGGAATCATTCTGGAATCATTTACTGGTATTATCATATTCTGGCTGGACTCATCTTGAATCATTGTGTCAAATTTCTGGATTCACTTGCTGGGAGGGGAAATACTAGAGTAAGGCATGTAGACATACCCAATTCTGGAATCACCCTATGCTGGAATCAAACTGGAATGATAGCCATCTCATACCCGGCCATGTGTGTGATGTGCCGGATTACCTATAGCCGTTTACATGACGATCTCGATATTTTAAAACACACTGCTAGAGTATAGGCTGGACTCACCCTGGAATCATTGATCACTATGAATGGAATCGTCCCTTACTGGATTCATCTTGTATTAGATTCGTCTTGTACTGGACTTACATTGGAGTTACACTTGTATACATTTACTGTCTGGACTTATATCATATTACCCTGGTTCAGCTAGTTCTATTTTATAGTCTTTATTGCCATGATTCTTCTCTTGTTTAGTTACTTACTTTCCTTGCACTTATCTGTCTTTCTTACCATCACCTGAATATAAACTGCCATGTTCATCAATACAACAGTCTATAACTGCTTTATAGTTCTCTGTCATTTACTTGGGTTTTCTAGATAAGATTGTGCTCGTTCCTGTCCTGACTGGACCTGTTGAAATTTTACAGATGATTGCCCTGAGGATATTTACCCTACTCATTATGGACCTGACGAGGATTAGCTACCTTTGGTCCCGACACTCAGGCGTGATCGGGATTTAGTTTAGTAGACTTGCATCTGTTTTTATGTGGATCTTGTTGTATAAAATTGAGACTTGAGATGTATTGAGATTGTTCGAGATGTTGTTATTATTTCAGAAACTTTTGTTGTCTTCAATTTTCTTAGTTATATTTTGGTGTTATCTTATCGTGCTTAGACTGTGATTGAGTTACACCATATCTTATACTTGTCCTCCGTTCGGAGTTGATCATGATGAGTACATTATATACTGCATGAGTTGATGGTTAGTTAGAGACTTATAACAGCGTTCTACCGCCGACACTGCAGCGTAGGCTGGGCGCTGTTACGTACTCGTACCCTCACAGTGGGTGCGGGTCATGACACGTTTTTAGTGGTGGCCTATGCAGGTCGAGAGTCGCATTAGTACGATATCGTGGTAGTACAATGACTTAGTTGTACTGCTACGAGCCTGCAATAGGATTGAGAGATAGGCTTAACGGAGAGGTACTCAATCACAGCTAGGGCTACTTGAGACGATTCCTAGGATGAGCCTTGAGAATCTCATTATAAACTATCTCGAAATTTGATTCTGACAGTATCTGTCTATCTTTCTTGATTCATCGTTGAATTTAATTCTTGGTACTCATTATTGACTTAATTTTCTACCAAGATAACATTATGGGCTAGGTTGCCTCAGTCATGGAATCTAGAGTCTTCTACAGCCATATCAGCTGGTTGGGCGATGAGATAGAGTCTGATTTTGGATGTATTTCTCGGGTGTAGGAATTTAAAGTTTTTGCAGCCAAGCTAGTGGCAATACAAAAATTTTAAATACCACGATTCTAGAGGTGTGTACATTAGTTGTGGACTCTATGGATTATCGCAGCCATACTTACTGGTGTGACGAGGATTCTGGTAACATGGTTCTGGATAGACGGGTATGATTATCAGATTGCAGAATAGATACCATATAGATGGTGCCCTAGTATAATTGAGTAGAATATCAGTGTGGATATTAGTTGAGTGTCATGGATTAGATAGAGGGAGCTAGGCCACCTGTAGCGCAGCACCGTGCCCCGTACCATCAGAGGGATACATTCCAGAGGGGCAGGGGTTTTGCGCTGACAGTCGAGTATACCGACGCTACGGGTGACGGGTTAGCAGGTCTGTCTTTCCTGTTCTTCTTTCCATCTTGTTGTATGATTCCATTAGTACCTGTCAGGATGTTTTGTGTTGTGATAGATAGTATAGTGACCCTGATCAAGACCGTGATATCACGACCAGTAGGATTATGTTTGCATGACTATCTCTTGACTTCGATTTCTTTGGGTTTGACTTAGAAAGGGTGCGATCATTTTAATTTCGAGGGCAAAATTTTTCTAGGGGGTAGGATTGTAACACCCAGTTTTCCAGATGAGGGTAATTTTGAAATTTTATGATTATAATTATTATTTATAGATATTTATTTCACATTATGATTTTTGGTGATTTTTAATAATTTTTAAACTATTTAAAAATTGCCTTAAGTCATTACTTGTGATTTTGGTGTGCAGCTAGTGAAACCGTAGAGACTGCATGACCTAGAGCCTAACCATGTCATTAGGATGATTTAATTATCATTTTTAGCCTAGGGGTAATTTGGTCACTTTGACTTATTTGAATTAATTGATGATTTATTGAATTAGTGAATTCTAGTTGACCTTGACTTGTTGAGACCTAGTGGACTAGCCTAGAAGCTAACCCTAGCCATGGTGACCCTAGTCTAACTTAGGTTAACATACTTTTAGTCATTAGAAACTAATTTTGGATTAGGAGGATTAGTTTAAGTGAATTTAAGTCATGGCTTGTGGTTTCATGAAATGACTTATGGCTTAATGATTTGATTGATCATGACTTAAGCCCATGGGCCATTTAGTAAACCCTAACCCTAACCAAACCCTAAATGACCAGCCATATAGGGATCTCCACCCTATTTAAACACTTATTCATTAGGGCTTGCCTCTTTTATTTCATTCCAACATTTGGAGAAAGAGAGGTATTTTTCCCCCTTCCAAAAATCTCCATAAATCCATTTTTATTTCTTTTTAATCCTAGTTTCTTGCATTAGAACCTAATACTCTCCTATTTTCTGATTGTGGAATTTAATCCCAGCCTTGGGACAATTTGGGAGCTTTTGGATAGCAAGGAGGAATCCCCCATTTGAAGCTTTTCCAAGCTTTTTGCACATATAGGTAAAACCCTTTAAATTGCATTATTATCTTGATTTTCTTGCATATTAGGCTAGGTTTAGGTGTCCCCTAGCTGTACCTCGAAATTGGGAGGATTTCGTGTCCGTTTGGTGTCTGTATCGGACACGTATCGTAGTGTATCCTAGGTGTTTGATGAAATGCCTAAGAGGGATTTTCTTTCTGTTTTCCAAATCTTTTTATTTGAATTCCTAGATCTATATGTTTACTTCATATTCGTGTCCTACTGAGCATATTTCTAGACACGTTCGTGTCCATATTTAGACACACACGCACGCACGAGGCCCCGGTGCGCTGCCCTGCTGCTCGGGTGCCATTGCGGACACGACACGGCAACTCAGGTCACGAAATTCGGTGGACACGTCCCCCTACTGACTGACATGACACCTATAAAGTTTCATAGGTTCTCGTTTAGTGTGCACGGAGAAAACTGACTCGCACTGGCCGTACTGGTCGCGCGCGCGAGCTGTACACGCGTGCATTCGACCCACTGATACGTGTCTCGTGCTCAGGACACGCGTGTCGTGGACACGGTGCAGGGTGATGGGACCCTAGCCCTATCCTTGGCGTACCCCAGTACATGAGCACGAGCCCTATGGTGTCGTGTGTCGTGTCCTAGCTTACACTGCACCTCTGCACGAGGCTGCTGACACTGATTTTTTCTGAAACGTGGTTTTTAGTATTTGGACACTTTGTGTCGACTTATATGGACACGAGACGACCTGTACAACACCCCAACATGTGCACGACACTACCTTGGCCATTAAATTGATGTAAATTGTATTTTTTTGATTTTGAAAGTTAGGTTTTCATGTATTCTCTGATACTCAGCTACTGTGTTCATATTTTCGAGTTTGAATTCATTTTTAACTTCCTTTTAAATGTAAATTTATAAGTATATGTGTATGTTGATGTTGAATTCATGATTGGGTGATTGGAGGAAAGGCTAGTGTACTGATTTGGTATTTGAAGCTGAGTTCCTGTGAAATTCCTCACATTTAGACACACACACACTCATACACATCTAACACATTATATTGGGTTTCAGTTTTGGTTCAAATTGGGTTTTCGGATTTTGAAGGTAGGTGCCCTCTGGGGGTTGATTCTAGCTAAAGCTAAATATCGAATTACTAATTAATGATAATTTGATAGTGTGTATACATGTATTTATGTGAATCATTGGGATATTGATTTGGGTTAACTGAGAAATGTGTTCATCCTTCCAGTCACTGAAACACCCACACTCATTCACTATTTTTTTGCATTCCTGAGAACATGGTGGTTCCTGTCACACACTTGTTTTCAAATACCTGTACACTCTCACACATATGTATTAGATGGTTTAAATGCCGGGTTCAAGATTAGCTAGGGGTTTCATGGTTTCGAATTGCTTAAGCTGATAGCTGTCATGTGTCACTGTTTTGGTTGATCGGTTGATTGCAATGATATTTATCAATATACATCTGAGATTAGATATTTAGATATTGTATGCATATAGTTACATATATATGTGTATATGTATGTGGAGTTCATATGAATTGTGTGTTTCAGTTGGGGGTTGGTAGCAGAACATTAGTTTTTGGTTGGCTCGAGTTGGCTTGGCATTTGGCCTGGCTTTGCATTTGCAGAGCAGTAGCTTTGCCCTGCCTTGGCTTGCATTTGCATGGCAGCATGTAGCTTTGGCTTGGCCTGGCATATACAGCAGGGCAGCAGCAATGCACTGCATGTGCTGAATTCATTGGTAGCAGCAGTAGCAAGCAAGGGGGCATGCATTAGCAGTAGTGGCAGCAACCTACTGCCTAGATTGTGGCTTAATAGCACTAGCTACTATGGGGGATGGCCTGTAGGGAGTTTGAACCTGCAGTAAGGTTTTGGGTTCAATGGTGAAGCCTTGTGTTTGAAAATGGGATTTTCAGAATGAGTTTTGGTAGATGTTGAACATTGGTTTAATTGTTTAGTTTGATTTTGGGTGTTGAGAGTTGAATTGGTATTTGTGTAGTTATATGTAAACAATATATGTTAGATGTTATAAGTAAGAGGTTTAGGAGAGTAAGGGAGAGCAGGTTTGATGGGTATTAGATTTGATTACTAAGATTCTACCTCTCTTTGTATGTCATATATATATATGTATTTGGAATAAGAGTTAGGGTAGTGGAGGATTTGGCTTGAGTTGGGAGAGGGTGAACCATTGTGAGGTGTATGATGTTGGTTTAGGAAAAGAAAGCATATCAGGAACTCATAAGCAGTCAATAAATAGAAGGGTATTGTAGTATAAGGGTTTATAGACTCAGGAAAGATTGGACTAGAGGGTGTAGAGCCTTTGCCTTGCTAGAGAGTGCCTTGCACTAGTGTGCAGGGACTTGAAACATTGCCTTGGGACCACTTGCCCATGTCGGGGATAAGGTAACATGGATGTATAGCCCAGGTGGACTTGGTCCCACACTTGGTAATAGTGTGTAGGATTGAGCCAGAGAGTGAGAGATCAGGGGGAATGTTAGTAGCAGGTTAGCCTAAGTTCAGTTATGATGGAGTTGTACTAGAGTGGGGTAACACATGTATTATAGGGATATGCATGTATGAATAGTATATGTTTTATACATATAAGTGATGTATGGGTGGATAATAGGTAATGTAAAGTGATAGGTAAGTAATAACTTGAGGGTATGTTTAGCTTGAACTGGGTTGACTTGGGTTGACCCAGAGTTGACCAAGTTTGACTTAGACCTAGTTTGACCTAGACAGTTGACCAGGTTTGACTTAGAGTGGACTTTGACCTAGATTTGACTTAGAATCATGTAGATTGCATCATAACTTTATTTATCGTATTTTAAACACATTATAACCTATATTTCTCTGTTTAGGACATTGTGACTCTGTTGCAGACATCTGATATTACACTACTCTTTTCAGAGTAGCAGGCGAGTACATTCTCTGACAGTTCTCTCATTTAATTGTCAATTTCTGTACTTCAGTTTTAGTTAGTTGTATGCGATTCTTTGTTACAACACATATGAATATTTCTGGATTCATGTATTCGACACACATTTATTGTCTGGCCTCTATTACTAGAATCATTCTGGAATTATTTACTGGTATCATCATATTCTGGCTGGACTCATCTTGAATCATTGTGTCGAATTTCTGGATTCACTTGCTGGGAGGGGAAATACTAGAGTAAGGCTTGTAGACATACCCAATTCTGGAATCACCCTATGCTGGAATCAAACTGGAATGATAGCCATCTCACACCCGGCCAGGTGTGTGATGTGTCGGATTACCTATAGCCGTTTACATGTCGATCTCGGTATTTTAAAACATACTGCTATAGTATAGGCTGGACTCACCCTGGAATCATTGATCACTATGACTGGAATCGTTCCTTACTGGATTCATCTTGTATTAGATTCGTCTTATACTGGACTTACATTGGAGTTACACTTGTATACATTTACTGTCTGGACTTATATCATATTACCCTGGTTCAGCTAGTTCTATTTTACAGTCTTTATTGCCATGATTCTTCTCTTATTTAGTTACTTACTTTCCTTGCACTTATCTGTCTTTCTTACCATCACCTGAATATAAACTGCCATGTTCATCAATACAACTGTCTATAACTGCTTTATAGTTCTCTGTCATTTACTTGGGTTTTCTAGATGAGATTATGCTCGTTCCTGTCCTGACTGGACCTGTTAAAATTTTATAAATGATTGCCCTGAGGATATTTGCCCTACTCATTATGGACCTGACGAGGATTAGCTACCTTTGGCCCCGACACTCAGGAGTGATCGGAATTTAGTTTAGTAGACTTGCATCTGTTTTTATGTGGAGCTTGTTGTATAGAATTGAGACTTGAGATGTATTGAGATTGTTCGAGATGTTGTTATTATTTCAGTAGTTTTTGTTGTCTTCAATTTTCTTAGTTATACTTCGGTGTTATCTTATCGTGCTTAGACTGTGATTGAGTTACACCATATCTTATACTTGTCCTCCGTTCGGAGTTGATCATGATGAGTACATTATATACTGCATGAGTTATGGTTAGTTAGAGACTTATAACAGCGTTCTACCGCCAACACTGCGGCGTAGGCTGGGCGTTGTTACGTACTCGTACCCTCACAGTGGGTGCGGGTCGTGACAGACACTAAGTTTACAAGTCTCAATTGGGTCAGTTGATGATCAAAGTAGCAAGGGCCGCGAGGCGGAGATATGGTTAAGCCTCACTGAGTTGCGAGGCACGGCCTCAGCAAGGGTTTGTAGCACGATCATACGGAAATGGAGCCTCATCGTGTAGTTGCGTCTCTGATTTTAAGCCGTAAGGCAAATACGACTTGATAGGTTAACGTTGTTGGTAAGAAAATAGTCTAAAGGCAAGGTATATGTTAACGTTGCGTTGCAAGCATGAAAGGGTCTTGAGACACAAAATAGGCCAAGGCGTCTGTCTTAAAGTAATCCTAAGGCAAGAGTAGAAAGACAATCAAAAGGGTTATGTTGCACAAAGTAAAATGAACGTGTCGGTTTGTATGGGTGGGCGAGGAGCTCATTCCACCAGTACAGTTAAGTACTGACACCCACATAGTTTTCATGTGCAGGCACAGGTAGAAGCTCATGGCACGGAGCTCGCTTGGATGCGTCGAGGCACGGAGTTCCTTGGCGATTCGAAGCATGCGGCCGCATGGAGTCGAGACTTATACGGGACATAATGTATGGACGTCGTCTTCCGAAGCATCCGCTTGCTAAAGACTTGTAATTGAGAGATGAGAGACAGCTGAGTGACTTGTAATGTGAGAAGAGTGAGCTTGAGAGACTTGTATATCTTGGCCTTGCGCCCCACTGTAACCTTTATTTTAATTTCAATAAAAGTGTGTTTTACAATGACTCGTGTTTTGTTCTAATTTCTGCTGGTATTACTCAATGTCTCTGCATGGGACTTCTGTGCGACGACCCCGTCGCAGCCGCTGTAACCGGCCGTTATGGAACCCGCCTTGCACGAGCAAAATCTAGGCTCGTGCGGCATCACGCCTTAGCGAGGACGATCGCTCCTACGGGAGCGGGGCGTGACAGAATATGCCATGAAATCGACCATAAGGAGAACATAGCAAGATCATAAGCTAAGTTGCATGATTAAACATAAATAACAAAATATCGGTTTAGAAGGAAGGTATTTTCGTCAATACATGCGAGGACGAACGTACTGATCCCCCACCAGCTTTCATGCAGGGTACAGGGAATGGATTGCTCGCGACGAAGCTTCACTTGATCACACAGAGGCATGGAATGCCGTAGCGTTGAAGCGTGCGATCGTATTGACGCTCGGACTTGTAACATGATTGATGCGGCCGAGATATATAAGGCATGATGTATGGAACGGTGAAATCCTTTGTGGGCAAGAGAGAACCTGAGTGTTGTAGCCAATCTGGCATATATTGTTGGGCTATCGAAAGCCTTGTAATCTCAGTTCGAAAATCAATAAAGAGAATTGTTTCGTATACTCTATTTTTTTTCTTTGCTAATATCGATTCAAATATAACCATTTGAGAACTTGTCATCTTGCCTTGCACGAGCGCAACTCCAGGCTCGTGCGGTATCACGCCCCCTGCGAGGACGATGATTCGGGTGATTCCGAGTTGGGGTGTGACAACAGCAACTCTATAAGCCTGGCCCCCAATACTTGATTTGCTAGTTGCCCACAAACATATTCTCCATTTGGAAACACTATAGTCTTAGTATAAGCTTGACTCGACAACCTATCCATCACATAAAACCCATTGTTACTAATCCTGAATCCATCACAAGCCTAATGGTTAATTCCTCCCATTTACAACAGATACACACTCAATAAGGCACCAGCCAACCCAGCATATATCTAATCATCCCAAGCCCATCAAACTATATACAAGGTTCAATGTCCACCAGACTTAGGTTTATTTCCCAAATTAAACTAACTAATAGACTAGCTCAACACTCTAACATCCAAGCTAGAATCCAACAAAATTATATACAAACCCAGGCATATATGCGTACATAAACCCAAGACTCAACAAAAGAGCGTACAACTAAACCAGCAATAGCTATATACTATAAACAAGATTTACACAGAACCTAAACATGACACTTCAATTCAAATCTTGCTTATTCCTGCACTATCCAGACCCATGGGGTTATGTCTACATACTCCTCTTCCAACATACTATGTCAAGCAGGCCAACACCAAAGTCTCAAACGAGATGATACAACCAACAGCAGGTGCATACATAACCCAAACTTAATAAAAGAATATACAACCAAATCGAAATATTCAACATGAAAATAGGTTCGCGCCTTGCTTCCCTGCAACTGACAACTAAAATTGAAAACAACCAAAGTGGCAACTCAGGACTGGACATACACTAATTGCTGGACACGAACCCTGCTTGGATAAGAATAGAGACTGCCACGCACCCACGAACACGACACAATTACAGCATGCACACGAGCCACCCTACTCCAAACCTGGTCCTGACTTGGCTGCTATTCTGTCACTCCCCGTTACCAGAATACGTATTTTTATACGTGTACTGCTTGAATGTATTTAATATTTATCATATATTTGTTCTGTATTTAAAATCCTTTAATTTTGCGCTAATTATTTTTTGCTGTATTTTATTTTCTGCTTTAACTTTGCTTTTGGGTTCGGCCTGGGTTGGTTTATTTTCGGATTTGGGTGGTTCATCATGAACCCAACCTACCACCATCTCCATTTAAAGCCCCAATCCTTTCTCTTTCCTCATTACTTCTCCTTCTTATTTACTTTTTTTTTCCTCATAACTCTCTCCACCTATCAAACCCATAGGCAAGTACATCTTGCTTCCATATGAGAACCCATTTTTATGGTTCAATTATCTTTCTCTCGTGATTTTAAGAGAGTTTAGAACTTGGCATTTTGTATTTTGAAGTCTCATTTTTTGTAGATCTAGAAATTACTATTTTTCGGATTTCATTGATTTTGATCTATCAAACTTCCTTATTTTCTAGTTTTGTTCGTTCCAGATTGTTGAGATTGTGTTATACGCCATTCTAACCCATGGAAATCCCATTTTCGTCTTGGAACGAAGGTTCCATGGAGTTTGGAGTTCGGGAGGAGTCTTTACGCCCACGTTTTTACGTGTCCGCGTAATATCAAGCTCTACGCCCACGATCAGTCGTGCCAGCGTAATATCGAGCTCTACGCCCACATTTTTACGTGTCAGCGTAGATCTGGTTTTTATGCAAGTCTATTTTGGCTTGGCATACTCCTTTACGCATAATGAATTTTATTATTTACGCGTACTCTTTTATGCGTAATAATATTGTTTTACGCGTATAGCGTTTCACGCGTAAAGATATTCTTTGCACGTAATGTTACTTTTTACGCATACAGTGTTTTCCGCGTACTCCTTTACGCATACAAGATCCATGCGTAAACCCTGACTTTTTACGCAGACGAGCTTTTACGCATAGTTTTATTTTTGCGTGTACTATTCTGGCTTGGTATAAGGTGAGTTTTACGCGCGCAACTTTATACCTTCACGCGTAAACTTCCTTCATGCATATTTCTTTATGCGTGTTCTATTGACATGAACTTGATATAATCATGATATGTTAATATTGTTAATACATGTTGTCGTGTGGAATGTCCCATGTGTCTTGATTTGGTTTGTGGATACCCAGAATGACTGGAACTTAACCCTGAGAGTTATAGACTCAACCATACTAAATACTAGTTTGACTTTCATGCCTTGTCACGAATTGACATTGATTGTTACCTTGACTGAATGATTGATCATGCGTTCCTAATTGGAACTAAGAGACTGGCTAGTCGTCTTATTGAAATTGAATAAGACACGTTCATATTAAACTATGAACTATTGCAATCGACTGGCTGATCCCGAACATTGGCATGTGGGCACGTGCAGACTTCAATTTATTTTCTACAAAAATGACATGTGTATATTATGATCAAGGCATGATTATTCCTTGGCTAGGATTGATTGTTGCATTACGCTATGTAAGACCTACAACCTAGTCGCACGGGCATCGTTGTAGAGTTGTGCATATCGTACTTTGTACGAAGTACTCATTCTAAATGACCATGATCCACGGCATAGGAATTCACTCAACATAGAGAATACTAAGTTAAATAAAATAACGATTGCATGGAGAGAATGGATTCTCGAGTTCTTACATGGCAGCCATCCTTGGGACAATTAGTGCCCGACATGCCGGCTGGTTCCCACAGATACTGCAAATCTGCCACACGGACAGGGAGCGGTATCTGCTTATACTATTTATTGTATATTGATGACGGGCGTCCCGCTGGGACTCATCGAATTCCTGACTGGCACAATTGATTGATTGGGTAGACTAGCCTTGCTTGTACATAGTAAGAACTGAGGAATCTTTATTGCATATTTCCAGGATAACTTGGAACTTACAGTAGCAAGCCGTAGTAGTGGAATGGCCATTTAAATTGATTTGTTTGTGTACTGTACCTACTTTGTTAACTAACTGAGATGATCAGAATGTCAGGACATGACGGGTCAACTTCTGTCCTTGTTTGGTTATGAAGTTGGTTTGAAGTGTCGTGATGTTGTGTGAACCCCAGTAGCAAGCGGAGACTTATTTATCATATTCTTAACTCTTATCACTGGTTTTAGTTTTCATGTCGTGCTTTCTTGTGGTACTTGCTATTAGAGGTCTAACCTCTCTGGTTTTGCATAGCCAGATTTAGAGCCAGTTCCTAAGGACTCAGCTTACTTCTGCCTCCAAGATGGTCAATACTAGAGGGATGATCGCAGGAGGACACGAGTGGGTTCCTTGCTTTCCTGTTCGTTTTTACTACTTACTTTTCTTATTGCCGTTTGGCACCGACATGTAAGTCGGACTGTCTTGCACTTACTTTTACATAATTGTAACTAAGTCAGACTGCAGCTGATAACAATTGTGTATACTTTGCTACATCATCTGGCTATGTTTTGTAAAGCCATATCTCAAGAATATTTTGACTGAGTATTTGGGACGCCTTACTGTTTTATCTTACATGTTCTCTATTATTGCTTCTTGTTTGAATGATTGAGATAATAGATGTTGAGTAACCCTAGTAAGACTTTCATGTAGTATGCACACCCCATCTTTTTAGACAGCATTGATCGTATTATACGGTATTCATCTACCCGTAATACGTAGCTGGCTGAGTCACTCTCCCGCTCTCCGATATTCTAGTTCGGGAATGTGACAAGGTTTTAGTGGTGGCCCATGCAGGTCTAATTTCAGACTTGTGGGGTATTTTATTAGGATGTCTCAATCGCACATGTTTCTCATTGATCTCATGATTCATTACTCTCGACTCGAGTTTGACATTCCGGTATCCTTTGACTTCATTGATCTTTTCTGTCCGATCGTTTGATTGTTCTCTTGTCCCTTTTTTTAGGGGCACCTCGTCTGCATCTGTCAGAGCTAGACAACAACAACAAGGGCAACACGGACAACCTGACCATATTGATCAGCAACAAGGGCCAGTGCTACCTCAAGAGACCACCCAAGAAGAGGTGATAGTGGAACCAACAGCTGGACCACAGTATCCGGAGGTTCCAACACCACCTACAGTTCTACTTACCCCCGTGGAAGTAGACACCCCAGCCCTTCTAGAGATCATGAGAGGGATGATGGCTACTCAGCAACATCAGATGTTGGCCCAGCAACGCATGCACACTCAGCTACAAGAGCAGAATGTGTTGCTCAACCAACGATTGCAAACAGCTTTGGAACGAGGGGAGAGGACAGATTCAGGAGCATCGACCAGATTTTGCAAGTACTACCCCATCTTTTCGAGGGCATGGAAGATGCCATTTCAGCAGATGCATGGCTTAAGGATATCGAGGTTATTCTGACAGCGGCTAAGGTACCGACGGTAGAACGTGTAGATCAAATGAAGCTGTTACTTCAGGATCTCACACGTGATTGGTAGGAATCGGAGAAAGTCGGCATCAGACGTCCTGTTGCTTGGGATGATTTTACTGCGAGATTCAAGACGAAGTACTATTGAGTTGTGGCAAAGTTTGAGCTACAATAGAAATTTATCAACCTCAAGCAGGCTGGCAAGACAGTAGATACTTATGCAGCAGAGTTCTGCAGACTGAGTAGGTTTGCCCTAGAGATGGTGTCACGATCCGCACCCACTGTGAGGATACGAGAACGTAACAACGCCCAGCCTATGCCGCAGTGTCGGCGGTAGAACGCTGTCTTAGGTCAATCATCTAACAATATAAAGGTACATGTACAGTATATACCCTCCGAATGGAGGTGACATAGCAATATACAGTCTCAATCACATCTAAGGCAGAATGATAAGATAAAAGATATGTAGATAGATACTGGAATAAAAGATCCACATGATACTATCAGAGAGAGTCTAAGTGTCTACTGCTCTACAAAATAGAACATCCAGCTCAATGCAAGTCTAATACTGAATATGAAAGAGTATATATATACAATCCTGATCTTAGAAGATAGAAATAGTAAAATCCTAGACTAGGGAGCCTCAGTCTCTAAGCTAGTGGATCAGGCTGGAAATCTGGGTCACACGAGCCATATACAGCTGTCCCATAGAAGGTGTCTATGTAGGCCTCATCCTCATCCTCTGTAATATTTTCAACAGGTCCAGTCAGGACAGGAGCGAGCACAAAACATCTCACGCAGTTCATATCATGATAGGAAATATAAAGCATGCAATAGAGTAAGGTACATGAAATGCTGAAAGAAAAATGTATATGAAAACAGCAGAGATTTGATAATAGGAAATATCTATATATGATAAGTAAGAACTGTAAGCAACATGTGATTTAGAGCACAATATGGTTATGTAAACGGGTTAGGTTATACAATAAAATAGGACTACTTTGTACGTGAGTGTACAATGGACATATACAATTTCTTATACAATAGGATTGATCACATAACCACTTCTACTCTCCCTCCCCAATCAATACACAAGGATCCAATTCAGTTACGTTACCTTATACAATGGCTTGTACAATGGCTCAATGTGATAATGAGAGTACAATATGCACAATGAGTGTACAATGATAAGGGTATTCAATAAATACAATATGTAAGTAAAATGCACATCACAATATGTATTTAGTGAATACAAGGAGATAACATCTCAGAAGAAGATCCGTATAGTACCAATCCGTGATAATGATCGTGTCAGCATCAAGTACAGTAATCTAGAGCAAGAATATAAATCCAGACAAGTATGAAACGGTCAGAGAATGTACTCGCCTGATCTCCTGAGTGTCTGAAGAGAATATACTGTCCGAGGAGTGGTGTCTGTCTCCAATAGAACAGTACAAGTCACAACAAGTCTAAAATAAAGAAATAGACTGCTACAATGCATCTACATAAAGTTTGGGGTCAATTTAGGCTAAAGTCAACCTTTGGTCAACTCTAGTCAACCCTAGCAGTCAAACTAGGTCAATTCTAGTCTAATTTAGTCAAACTAGGTCAAACGAGGTTAAACTAGGTCAAACTAGTCTAGGTTGGTCAAACATAGGCTTAACAAGTCAATCTATGTCAACTAACCAAATACCATACAAATCACACTAGTCTGGTGATACACAATTGTATCCACACCACATGCCATAGGCTAATAGCCAAATACTAGGCCATATCACATGTAAGCCTAAACACCATATACCATATTAGGCTATAAACAAATTATCTATATAGGCGAATGCCATATCCACTACATATTACCTAATCACATGCACATTTCACATTAGGCTATACCTATATCACATTCATATTCATATTCACATTACACATAGGCTATTGTACTATCTATTTCACATTACACTATCACACTACACATTTCATATTTACATATATCACCTTATACATATACTAGGTTAGACATTAGATATATACATATATACACACATATAGAGATAGAGAGGGAACTAGGCATATGTGTGTGTGTGTGTGTGTGTGTGTGTATTGTATATGTGTAGGCATGTGTGTGTGTGTGTGTGTGTGTGTGTGTGTGTGTGTGTGTGTGTGTGTGTGTGCATGGTAAGACATGGTATGAAGGTGAAAGGGGCACATGTGAAGGTGTCAACATGTGCATACATTGCATACATAAATTTTAGTTTTATACTACTGTAATCTAAACTCTCAAGTTCCCTCCCCTAAACTCTAATATACAAAACACTATATATAGAGAGGGAAGGAAAGGAAATTAAGAAGGTTGTGTGTGTATAAACATGTGAGGGTATAGTGAAATGGTCATAGGGTTGTGTCCATGTGTATGTGGCTAACAATCAAGTGTGTCTTAGGAAAAGTGATATGTGTGTGTGTGTGTGTGTGGGAGAGCATAGTGAAAGTTCAGTTGGGAGTTTGTATATAATTCAAATTGAATATTAAACCCAAATAGTTAGATACTCAACTCAGGTATCATCAAAACCAAACTCAGATTTTCTGAAGTACATCCTCAGTCTTCAGGTTTCAACCTGAGAACACTCACAGTTTGCTAAATCCTAAAACTCCAAACTCTCTCATCCACTCAAACTCATAAACCCTCAACTCTCACAAGCATCCTAACTCTCTACTTATCCTCATAACTGAATCCTCACAGTCCCAACCTCCAATTCCCACTGGTCTCATCCTCACTCACAACCCTTAACACCACAGTTCATTTCCAGGTTTGTAATGAGAACCCAAATCTCAGTTTTTGTTCCAATATAAATTTCAGGTTCTCCCATACCAACCCATGTCACACACACTCAGAATCAACCCCAGCTGTATTTTACAAACATGGCCAAGGGCTCATGTTACTCAATGACAGGAAATTGAAATAAAGCTAGGTCCTAAGTACAACTCCGAATCCCACACTCGAAAACACCCAAAACTCGACCAAACTTCTTTACATTGGACCCAGACATGTAGTCCTATATCCCTGACCTATACACATACATAATCATTGCAAAAATTATATTTGAATTTATTAAAACGTATCAAAAATACTCAGGAACTGAATACTGCTGTTCAGTATCAGGAAATGGGGGGAAACCTAAATTCGAAGTCCAAAACACAACTAAGATCCCAACCAATGGTTAGTAAATAGTTGTAAAGGTGTAAGTGTGTCGTGGGTGTGCCATAGTGTCAAGAAACTGGACACAAACATGTCCTAACAGAAAGAACACACACACAGACACGTGCATACAGTGCAGCATCGTGCGGGCATGCCAGTGTCTCGTGGACACGACACAGGTCGAACCAAGACACGTGCTCGTGTCCAGACACTCGCCAGGGATAGAGCTACATGCACGAGTCCCTGATACGACTCCATGATGTGTCCAGAAGCGACACGAACCCCGTGTCAGTGAGCCCTGTACGCGTGCAACAGTGTAGTATAAAATCTGTGCACTCACGATTTCTTACTCGACACGACTTGACACGAAACTTTGGGGGAGTCTTGACAGACATTGCCCCTTCCCCCGTGTCAAATTTTACGTGTCCACGTGGCGTGTCCATGGAGAAATCGCATTCGTGTAGCAGGACAGTGCACGTGGGTGCCGTACAGCGTGTCCAGTTCAATTTGGGACACGAAGGGGACACAAAGTCATGCACAGTCTTCACAAAAGTTGAAATACACATATATATCTACATTTTTGTTCAAACACAATTTGAAATTAGTAACATTTATTTCTAACAAGCATTTCATCGAACACATGCACCCTAACACTGATTCGTGTCCGATACGGACACGAAATGGACACAATATCTAGCAAAATCTATTCCTACAGAGAGAGGACACCTAGGGCTTCCTATCCATGCAAAGAAATCGAAATTTGGTGGAGGGAATAGGGATTTACCTATATGTTAAAATTCTAATGAAAAGCTCCAAAAGGGGGGTTTCTCCTTGTTAGCCAAAACTCTCCAAATTCATCCAAACCTGAGATTTCTCTCTATGAACAGCAAGAACACTAGAATTAGGATCTAATACAATTTGTTTGGATTAAAAAGGAATTAAAATGGATTTACTAGGAATTTCTAAAGATGGGATTTACCTCTTTTTTCCAACTTGTGATCTTTCCTAAAAGAGGCTAGCCCTAAATGGAAGAGAGTATAAATAGAGGTGGGATTCCCAATGTGGCTGTACATAGTGGGTTAGGGTTAGGGTTTAGTGATGGGCTTGGGCCTCTATGGGCTAAGTTGCTAACTAATGGTTTTTAAAACCATAAGTCATGGCTTATGACTAAAAATCTCTCTATTCTAACTTAAGTTTTAAAGACTAAAACATGGGTTAACTTTAGTCTAACTAGGGTTACATATCCTAATCACATAGTCATGACCTAGGTTAGCCACTAGGTTAGTCTCAAAAGTCAACATAAGTCAAAGTCAACTAAAACACCAAAATCAATTATACTTAAAATCTCTAAAAATCATATTAATTCTAATAAATCTAAATAATATATTATAATTCCAAATAATTCTCCAAATTACAAAAATGATTAAAATACCCCTCAATCTAGAAATGATAAATAAAATACCCTAATCACATGGCTAGGCTCTAGGGTTACACTAGCAAGACACCAAATCTTAAGTCATGATTTCAAATAGTTTTAAAATGATTAAAAATCAATAAAATCATAGAAATTTTTAAATACCATAATTAAATGAATTAAAATACAAAATTTTAAAATTCCCCTCATTTTAGAAAATTGGGTGTTACAAGTCTACCCACCTTAAAAAAATTTTGTCCTCGAAATTAAAATGGTAGTAGTCCTTCTAGGTCAAACACCCCACAATCAGAGTCTCAAACATACCGTCCGATAATCATATGCGTCTGTCCAAAATTATGATACTCAGAATCTTCGTCGTGCTAGTGAGCATGGCTACGATAACCACAGAGTCCTCGACTAAGGCACATACCTCTAGAATCATGGTATTTAAAATTTTCGTATTGCCGCATGCTTGGCAGCAAAAACCTTAAATTCCCACACCCGAGAAATACGTCCTAAATCTGACTATATGTCCTCACTATGCCAGCTAACACGACTATCGAATATTCTAGATTCCATAACTGGGTGACCTAGCCCATATGATTCATCTCAGAAGAAAATCAAACATAACACAAAAACAACAAGACAGAATTGATCAACCAACAAGGAACAGAGAGAATCGAATTTCAAAGCAGTAATTGTAGAATTTGAATCAAGAACGGAACCTGCAACTAGATCTCCAACGGCCTGAGCATCCTCGACTGTCATGGCGAAAGCTCGCCCTGGCTGGCCTCCCCTGGCCTGCTGCTGATGTTGTACGAACCTCTCCTACTGAGTCTGCAATGGTGCTCCTTCTGCTGCCCTTCCGGAGCCCTAGCTCCTGGTGCTATCTGAGCCAACGGTATCGGGTTCTTGGGACACTCTCTACACTGATGCTCCGCTAAACCGCAAAGTAAACACATTCCCAGCCTCTTCCTGCAATCGTTCCACCAATGGCCTAGCTTCTTGCATAAGTTACACACAGTGTTCTGCTGCTGCCTGGGTGCCTGCTGATACAGTACCTGTCTCTGTCCCTGATGCTGAACAGGTCTCTGCTGCTGCTGCTGGAAGTGGACCATCGGCTGCTGATACTGCTGCTGAATCTGTATGTGAGGCCTCTTGGCCTGGCCTCCGCTGTTGCTGCCCCCAACTGGGTCTCGCCCCCTCTTGAGCCTAAGCTCAAGATCATCCTCCGCCAATAAGGCTCCCGTCAAAATCTTCTTAAAAGTGGCATCCCTGTTGCCCTTGGTCAAGGACTTGACTTCCTTGACTAGACCCTTCCGGAACCTCTGGGCCTTCGCCGTCTCGCTTAAGACCTCTACGAACCTGCCGAGGCAGCCAACCTCCCCTGCGTACTCCTCCACTGAAAGACTCCCCTGGACTAGGCTCTCGAACTGCGACTCCAAGGCTCTGAGTGCTGAATCTGGGAAGAACTTCTTCTTGAAGAAGCCCTTGAACTCCTCCCAAGTCTGTCCAGCTATCCCCATCCTGGGGTCTGACTGATACCAGGTGCGAGCAAGATCTCGCATCCGACTAGCTGCTGCCTCTATCTGGAGATCTGTCAGTATCTGAGCCAGGCGAAAGATCTCCTCTATATGCTCGATCCACTCGTCAGCATATATAATTCCTTCCGTCCCCAGAAAGTCTCTGGGGCTCATCTTCTGGAACTGCTCTATCCCAGGTGTCTTCGGCTGCTGGACTACTGGTCGAGCTGCGAGTGTCATAATGGCCAGCTCTATGCCCCTTTCCTGTCGGGTCTGTTGCATCTCCATAAACTGCTGAAAGTACGCAAACATCTGTGCTGCGTCCACGTGTCCTGTAGGCGGCGGCTGCTGGAATGGTACCTCTGGGATGACTGGGTCCTGCCTCCGAACTGGTGAAGGCATACCCTCTGCTGCTGCTGCTGAAGTCCCAATATGAGCAGAGGTGGCAGGAGCTGTAGCCTCCCGACCCTGCTGAACTGGCTGAGAGGTAGCAGTCCCCTCTACAGTATCCCCATGAATGGTACGCTGTAACCGCGTCTCCACCATCCTGAAGACAGATCAAACAAGGATATCAATTGCTGAGAAAGAAGCGATGAATCAAGGGAGGACAGTTTATTTCAAAAGAAAGTATTAAAGTAGCAAGAATTTTGATAACAAGAATCAGATTAAGAGCTTTTCCTAATGTGATTGAGTACCTCAAGAATATCCTAACCTACTGCAGGCTGTAGTGATACTCTAGTTCGAATACCACTACATAAACTCGACCTGCATGGGCTACCACTAAAAACGTGTCACGACCCGCACCCACTGTGAGGGTACGAGAACATAACAACGCACAGCCTACGCCGCAGTGTCGGCAGTAGAATGCTGTCCTAGGTCAATCATCTAACAATATAAAGGTGCCTGTACAGTATATACCCTCCGAATGGAGGTGACATAGCAATATACAGTCTCAATCAAATCTAAGGCAGAATGATAAGATAAAAGATAGATAGATACTGGAATAAAAGATCCACAGGATACTATCAGAGAGAGTCTAAGTGTCTACTGCTATACAAAATAGAACATCCAGCTCAATACAAGTCTAATACTGAATATGAAAGAGTATATATATACAATCCTGATCTCAGAAGACAAAAATAGTAAAATCCTAGACTAGGGAGCCTCAGTCTCTAAGCTAGTGGATCAGGCTGGAAATCTGGGTCACACGAGCCATCTATAGCTGTCCCATAGAAGGTGTCTATGCAGGCCTCATCCTCATCCTCTGTAATATTTTCAACAGGTCTAGTCAGGACAAGAGCGAGCATAAAACATCTCACGCAGTTCATATCATGATAGGAAATATAAAGCATACAATAGAGTAAGGTACATGAAACGCTGAAAGAAGAATGTATATGAAAACAGCAGAGATTTGATAATAGAAAATATTTATATATGATAAGTAAGAACTGTAAGCAACATGTGATTTAGAGCACAATATGGTTATATAAACGGGTTAGGTTATACAATAAAATAGGACTCCTTTGTACGTGAGTGTACAATAGACATATACAATTTCTTATACAATAGGATTGATCACATAACCACTTCTACTCTCCCTCCCCAATCAATACACAAGGATCCAATTCAGTTACGTTACCTTATACAATAGCTTGTACAATGGCTTGTACAATGGCTCAATATGATAATGAGAGTACAAAATGCACAATGAGTGTACAATGATAAGGGTATTCAATAAATACAATATGTAGGTGAAACGCACATCACAATATGTATTTTGTGAATACAAGGAGATAACATCTCAGAAGAAGATCCGTATAGTACCAACCGTGATAATGATCGTGTCAGCATCAAGTACAGTAATCTAGAGCAAGAATATAAATCCAGACAAGTATGAAACGGTCAAAGAATGTACTCGCCTGATCTCCTGAGTGTCTGAAGAGAATATACTGTCCGAGTAGTGGTGTCTGTCTCCTATAGAATAGTACAAGTCACAACAAGTCTAAAATAAGGAAATAGACTGCTACAATGCATCTACATGAAGCTTGGGGTCAATTTAGACTAAAGTCAACCTTTGGTCAACTCTAGTCAACCCTAGCAGTCAAACTAGGTCAATTCTAGTCTAATTTAGTCAAACTAGGTCAAACGAGGTTAAACTAGGTCAAACTAGTCTAGGTTGGTCAAACCTAGGCTTAACAAGCCAATCTAGGTCAACTAACCAAATACCATACAAATCACACTAGTCTGGTGATACACAATTGTGTCCACACCACATGCCATAGGCTAATAGCCAAACACTAGGCCATATCACATGTAGGCCTAAACACCATATACCATATTAGGCTATAAACAAATTATCTATATAGGCAAATGCCATATCCACTACATATTACCTAATCACATGCACATTTCACATTAGGCTATACCTATATCACATTCATATTCATATTCACATTACACATAGGCTATTGTACTATCTATTTCACATGACACTATCACACTACACATTTCACATTTACATATATCACCTTATACATACACTAGGTTAGACATTAGATATATACATATATACACACATATAGAGATAGAGAGGGAACTAGGCATATGTGTGTGTGTGTGCATTGTATATGTGTAGGCATGTGTGTGTGTGTGTGCATGGTAAGACATGGTATGAAGGTGAAAGGGGCACATGTGAAGGTGTCTATCACTCTCCATTCCCGGAATGCGTATTTTTATACGTATACCGCTTGCCCGAATTTATTTAGTATCTGTCATGCATTTATTTTATATTTAATTCTTTTAATTTTATGCTAATTATTTTTTTGTATTTTATTTTCTACTTTTCTTGGCTCTTGGTTCATTTCGGTTCATGGTAAACCAACTTGGTTCGGTTTGGTTCAACATGGAAAGGAATGGATGGCTTGGATTTGGTGGAGAGAATGAATGGTGGAGATCCACTTGACCTTGATATAAAACTTCTTCTTTCATTCTCTCTCTTCATTCATTCACATTTACTCCTCCACCAAACCCTAACCCACCTGTGAGAGGCAAGTACATCTTGCACACCATGAGGGATTTTATGCATTCCCATTTATTTTTAGTCTATGTTGTTCATCTTCTCATCCTCTACAAGTTTAGGTCTTGAAGTTTTTGATTTCCATGGATGGTTGGGTGTAGATCTAAGTTTTAAGTTTTGGTTTTCATATGGATTTTATAGTTTTGATCTATCAAACTTTGTTGTTTTCGAAAATAAGTGGTTCCATGTTGTAGAGAATTTAATTCTACCAAAGTTTGGCTTTTGAAAAGGTAGATTCCGATTTATTTTGAGGAAGTTATGGCCAAAACAATTTTGGTCAAACTTCTATGTTCATCTGCAGCATGAGGCACATATCGCAGTAGAGCCGCATAGATGTCGCGGTTGGGCCGCATGAGGCACATGTCGCAGTAGAGCCGTATAGATGTCGCGGTTCTGCCGCATGAGCCGCATGTCGCAGTAGAGCCGCATAGATGTCGCGGTTGGGCCGCATGAGGCACATGTCGCAGTAGAGCCGCATAGATATCGCGGTTGGGCCGTATGAGGCACATGTCGCAGTAGAGCCGCATAGATGTAGCGATTGGGCCGCATGAGCCGTATGTCGCAGTTGAGCCGCATATGGTGCCGCGAATGAGCCGTATGGGGCACATGTCGCAGTTGAGCCGCATATGGTGTCGCGGTTGGGCCGCATAGGCCGTATGTCGCAGTTGAGCCGCATATGGTGTCGCAGTAGGGCCGCATGAGCCGCATGTCGCAGTAGGTCCGCATGCATGTCGCAGAATAGGCCGCATATGCCTATTTTGGTTGTTTCTGACTGTTATATGTCCTATTTTGACTGAATTATAGCTAGAATTTCTTTCAACTCCCAACATGAAAGTTGTAGATCTTTTTCTTGGCTTCAAGAATGTGTTACCAACTATTTTATGCTAGTTATAGACTCGACCATGCTTAATACTAATTTGACTTTCATGCCTTGTCACGAATTGACCCCGACTGTTACTTTGACTAATAATTGATCATGTGTTCCTAGTTGGAACTAAGAGACTGGCTAGTCGTCTTATTGAATTGAATGAATGAGACACGTTCATATTAATTATGAACTTTTGTAATCGACTGGCTGATCCCGAATATTGACATACAGGCACATGCAGGCTTCAATTTATTTATTTATTTATTTTACAAAAGCAGTATGTGTACTTTATGGTCAAGGCATGATTACTCCGTGGTTAGTTCTGATTGTTGCATTACGCTATGTAAGACCTGCAACCTAACCGCACTGGTAACGTTGTAGAGTTATACATATCGTACCCCGTACGAAAGTACTCATTTGAATGACCATGACCCACGGCATGGGATTTTACTTAACGTAGAGACTATTAAGTTAAATAAAATAATGATTGTATGGAGAGAATGGATTCTCGAGTTCTTACATGACAGCCCTCTTGGGACTAGTAGTGCCCGACAGGCCGGCTGGTCTCCACAGATACTGCAGATCTGCCACACGGGCAGGGAGCGGTATCTGGTTATATTATCTATTGTATATTGTATATTGATGACGGGCATCCTGCTGGGACTCGTCTAATTCATGATTGGCGCAATTGATTGACTGGATAAACTAGCCTTGCTTGCACATAGTAAAAACTGAGGAATCTCTATTGCATAATTCCAGGATAACTTGGAACTTACAGTAGCAAGCCGTAGTAGTTGAATGGCCGTTTAAATTAACTTATTTGTGTACTGTATGTTCTCTGTTACCTAACTGAGATGATCAGAATGTCAGGATATAACGTGCCAACTTCTGTCATTGTTTGGTTGGGAGGTTGGTTCGAAGTGTCGTGATACTATGTGAATCCCAGTAGAAAGCAGAGATCTATTTATCATATTTTCTCATTACTGGTTTTAATCCCTCATATCGTGCTTCCTTGCGGTACTTGCTGTTAGAGGTCTAACCTCTCTGGTTTTGCATGGCCAGATTTAGAGCCGGTCCCCGAGGATCCAGCTCACTTCTACCTCCACGATGGTCAACACTAGAGGGATGATCGCAGGAGGGCTCGAGTGGGTTTTCTTACTTCCCCGCTCGTTTTGTTAAATATTTTATACTTTGCCGTTTGGCACCGACATGTTAGTCGGATTGTCTTGTACCTACTTTTGCGTAATTGTAACTAAGTCAGGCTGCAGCTGATAACAATTGTATATACTGACTACATCATCTGGCTGTGTTTTGTAAAGCCAGATATCAAGAACATTTTGACTGAGCGTTTGGGACGCCTTACTGCTTTATCTCACATGTTCTCTATTTCTGTTTCTTGTTTGAATGATTGAGACAATAGATATGAAGTGTCCATAGGAGACTTTTATGCAGTATGCACCCCCTCGTCTTGTTAGACAGCATTGATCGTATTATGCGGTATTCATCTACCCGTAATACGTAGCTGGCTGAGTCATTCCTCCGCTCTCCAGTATTCTGGTTCTGGGGCGTGACAAGGTTTTAGTGGTGGCCCATGCAGGTCTGGTTTCAAACTTGTGGGGTGTTTTAATTTATAGGATGTCTCAATCACACATGTTTTTCCTTGATCTCATGATTCGTTACTCTCGACTCTAGCTTGACATTCCGGTATCCTTTGACTTCATTGATCTTTCCAGTCCGATCGTTTAATTGTTCTCTTGTCCCTTTTTTTAGGGGCACCTCGTCCGCATCTGTCAGGACTGGGCAACAACAACAAGGGTAACACGGACAACCTGACCATGTTGGTCAGCAACAAGGGCCGGTACTAACTCAAGAGACCTTCCAAGAAGAAGTAATAGTGGAAGCAGCAACTGGACCGCAGTATCCGGATGTTCCACCACCACCAACAGTTCCACCTACCCCTATGGAAGTAGACACACCGGCCCTTCTGGAGATCATGAGAGGAATGATGGCTACTCAGCAACACCAGATGTTAGCCCAACAGCGCATGCACGCTCAGTTGCAGGAGCAGAACGTACTACTCAACCAAGGGTTGCAGACGGCATTGGAAAGAGGGGCGAGGCCAAATTCAGGAGCATCAGCCAGGTTTTGTAAGTACAACCCCCGTCGTTTCGAGGGCACGGAAGATGCCATCTCAGCAGATGTATGGCTTAAGGATATTGAGGCTATTCTGACAGCAGCTAAGGTGCCACCAGAAGAACGTGTGGATCAAGTGAAGTTGTTACTTCAGGATCTCGCACGTGATTGGTGGGAATCAGAGGAAGTAGGTATCAGACGTCCCGTTGCTTGGGACGATTTCACAGCAAGATTCAAGACGAAGTACTATGGAGTTGTGGCGCAGTTTGAGCTACAGCAGAAGTTTATCAACCTCAAGCAGGCCGACAAGACGGTAGATACTTATGTAGCAGAGTTCTGCAGATTGAGCAGGTTCGCCCCAGAGATGGTAGTAACGGAGCGCCAGAGGGCGATGAGGTTCCAGCAAGGGTTTCATCTTGAGCTCTTGCAATTGATAGAGGGGCACAACTATCAGACTTTCGACGAAGTGTTAACGGCAACCCGAAGGCATGAGATCACCATTCAGAGGATCACGGCAAGGACTGGGGGTCAGAAGAGATCTCACAGTCAGATTGAAGGAGGAGGGGGAGCAGCGCCCCGGACAACAGCACCACCCCCTGGCATTCGTATCCACGATGTGGCGATACGAGGGCCAGCACCACCATCCAGGCAGCAACAACAGCAACAGAGGAAGAACCAGCAACCCCCGGTGGGCTGCACTTATTGTGGGAAGATAGAGCACACTAGAGATGTGTGTCGGACATTGAACGGACTGTGTCTGATATGTGAAAATCCAGATCATCGGGTTACCACATGTCCCATGAATTCAAGGTCAGGAGGACCAGTGCAGCAGTTTTCTGCTCTGCCAGCACCAGGGGCAGGACAGTATCGAGGACCCGCAGTGGCAGTGAGACCATTGGCCCAGCGTCCGTTAATGCCGCAAGCTCAGATATTTCGGCAGCAGGGACCGTCGATGCAGCAACACCAGCATAGACCACCCCAGCATCATCAAGGAAGGGGCCAGCAGCAGCACCAGGCTAGGCCGCAGCATGGAAACCAACAAGGAGGTCAAGGGCAGGCATTCACTCTGTCCTTGGAAGAGGCATTAGCATCGGGAGATGTTGTGGCAGGTAACATTCTCGTCGCCTCATATCCTGCAGTAGCATTGTTTGATTCAGGAGCATCACACTCATTTATATCTGTACAATTTGTGACACGGCTAGAAATGGAGTTCGTGGCATTGCCAGGGAGGCTGAATATACTCACTGGTAATGGGCTCGTAGGAGTTAGTAGAGTTATTCTAGCGTGTAGCATTGTAGTTTGCGGGCATTCCTTACCCGCCCAGTTGATAGAATTTCCTGTTAGAAATTTCGACGTTATCTTAGACATGGACTGGCTGAAAGACAGTCATGTGACAATAGATTATCGTAGTGGGAGTGTATCTTTTGATATTCCAGGCATGAAGAGATTCACCTTAGTCCGATCCGTGGCAACTCAGCAAGAGCAGGGAGTAATAACGACAATGGAAGAAGTTCAGGTTCCGAAGGTAGTTGAAGAGTTTCTAGACGTATTTTCTGAAGAACTTCCAGGTCTACCACCGGTTAGGGATATTGAGTTCAGTATAGAACTGGCACCTGGAACTAAACCGATATTAGATTGAGTTTACAGAATGGCGAATTCAGAGCATGCCAAGGTATATCAGCACATAGAGGAACTGAAGGAGAAGAAGTTCATCCAAGCTGGCGTATCACCGTGGGCAGCACTAGTGGTACTTGTGGAAAAGAAGGATGGGTCATCCAGATTATGCATTGAGTACAGGAAGCTTAACGCGGCAACAGTAAAGAACAAGTACCCATTACCCAGGATCGACGACTTATTTGATCAGTTGAGCAGGGCTAGAGTTTTCTCCAAGATAGATCTTCGTTCAGGGTATCATCGAGTGAGGGTTCGGAAGGAGGATATTCCCAAGACAGCATTCAGGTCGAAGTATGGGCATTATGAATTCTTGGTAATGTCGTTTGGTTTAACCAATGCTCCAGCAATATTTATGGATTTGATGAACCGTATCTTTATGCCATACTTAGATTAGTTTGTCGTTGTATTTCTTGACGACATTCTCGTATACTCTTCTAGTGAAGAGGAGCATGAAGACCACCTCAGGAAAGTGTTACAGGTTTTGAGAGAGAACCAGTTGTATGCCAAGCTCAGCAAGTGTGAGTTCTGGACGGATCACATTTCATTTTTGGGTCATATCATATCAGGAGCTGGAGTAGCAGTAGATCCCAAGAAGGTAGAAGCAGTAGAGAGCTGGCCAGTACCCAAGACCGTAGCTGATGTACGGAGTTTCTTGGGATTGGCAGGATATTACAGGAGATTCGTATCGGATTTTGTAAGACTTTCAGCACCCATGACCCGCTTGACACGGAAGGATGTGCCATTCGTCTGGTCGGCAGAGTGTCAGGCATCATTTGAGACCTTGAAGCAGAAGTTGATATCAGTGCCTATTCTTACATTGCCAGTTGGACCCGAAGGTTTTACAGTATATTGTGATGCGTCAGGTAAAGGACTTGGATGTGTCCTCATGCAGCATAGAAAGGAGATAGCGTATGCATCTAGGCAGCTTCGGGACCACGAGAAGAATTACCCAACTCATGACTTGGAGTTGGCGGCAGTAGTATTTGCTTTGAAGCTATGGAGGCATTACTTATATGGTGATCGAGTGGATATGTACACGGACCATAAAAGTCTGAAGTACATCTTTACTCAGAAGGAGCTGAACATGAGACAGAGAAGATGGTTGGAGTTGATCAAGGATTATGACGTGGAGCTTCAGTATCATCCAGGCAAGGCTAATGTGGTAGCAGACGCTCTTAGCAGGAGAGGCGGCGCATTTATGTTGACAACACAGAAGCACATCTTAGAGGACCTTCAGGAGATGGGCATCGAAGTTATACTTCCTAGTGATGTAGGAGTTCTAACAAGTTTACAAGTTCAATCCGACTTGGTCGACAGGATCAAGGCAGCTCAGGCACAGGACCCAAGGATTCAGAAGCTTAGGACAGAATATGAGTCAGGACTCAGGAAGGAGATGCAGATTCATGAGGATGGTACACTTAGGTTTGGGTCACGTCTATGTGTGCCTAGTGGAGATATCAGACAGGAGGTTATGACAGAAGCTCACAGTTCTCAGTATTCTGTACACCCTGGAGGGACCAAGATGTACCAAGATATCAAGCAGCACTTCTGGTGGAATAGGATGAAGAGGGAGATAGCTAGATTCGTTTCCCGTTGCTTGGTATGTTAGCAAGTGAAGGCAGAACAGCAGAGGCCAGCTGGATTATTACAGCCACTTCCTATCCCGGAATGGAAGTGGAAGCACATCACAATGGACTTTGTGATCGGTTTACCGAGATCACCAAGTGGTAAAGATGCTATTTGGGTGATAGTAGATCGGCTTACAAAAGTGGCACACTTTCTTCCTTTCAGAGTAGGGCAATCTACAGAAAAGTTGGCAGAGTTGTATATGCAACAGATAGTCAGGCAGCATGGAGTCCCTGTCAGTATTATATCCGACAGAGATACCCGTTTTACATCGTATTTCTGGAAGAGCTTACATCATAGTCTGGGCACCAAGTTAAGATTTAGTACGGCTTACCATCCACAGACGGACGGGCAATCAGAAAGAACAATTCAGACTTTAGAAGATATGTTGCGAGCTTGCACCCTAGATTTTGGAGGATCTTGGGAGAGCCACCTGCACTTAGTCGAATTCTCATACAACAACAGTTATCAAGCCAGTATCCAGATGGTGCCATTCGAAGCTCTATATGGTAAGAAGTATAGATCGCCACTAGCATGGGATGATATCGGGGAGAGGAAGATGTTAGGCCCAGAAATGATTGTTCAGACAGTTGAATTGGTCAAGGGAATTAGAGAGCGACTTCGAGTTGCACAGGACCGGCATCGTCATTGGGCGGACCAGCATCGTAGACCGCTAGAGTTTTCTGTTGGGGACCACGAGTTCTTACGAATCTCGCCTACCCGTGGGGTCATTAGATTTGGCGTTCGCGAGAAGTTGAGTCCGCGATACGTAGGACCATTCGTTATCCTTGATAGGGTAGGCGATGTTGCTTATCGTTTATCCCTTCCACCTTCGTTACGAGAGGTGCATGACGTGTTTCATGTATCTCAATTATGAAGGTATATATCGGACCCCAGCCATATCCTTGATCATTCTGAGTTGGTTGTTGGTACCAACTTGTCTTACGAGGAGCAGCCGGTGTCCATTTTAGACCGGAGAGAGAAGATACTAAAGAACCGAACAATTAGCCTTGTCCGGGTTGCTTAGGGTCATCACTCATTAGAAAAGTCAATGTGGGAACGTGAGGATGATATCCGATCACGGTATCCACATCTGTTTGACTCGCAAGGTATATTTCTTCCCGTGTACCTTGATTGCCTTAACCCCTCATGCTTGTCACCTCATAGATAGAATTACTCGATATCATAGATTGTTAATATAGATATGTTATCTGCTAGTTAAACATTAAAGAATAATTGCTTGCTCAAGTTTTTTGTACCTAGATCAGCTCGGTTTTTCCTATCTTGCTTGGATTTGAAATTCCGAGGACGGAATTTATCTAAGGTGGGTAGAGATGTCACTCCCCGTTCCCGGAATGCATATTTTTATACGTATACCGCTTGCCCGAATTTATTTAGTATCTGTCATGCATTTATTTTATATTTAATTCTTTTAATTTCATGCTAATTATTTTTCTGTATTTTATTTTTTGCTTTTCTTGGCTCTTGGTTCATTTCGGTTCATGGTAAACTAACTTGGTTCGGTTTGGTTCAACATGGAAAGGAATGGATGGCTTGGATTTGGTGGAGAGAATAAATGGTGGAGATCCACTTGACCTTGATATAAAACTTCTTCTTTCATTCTCTCTCTTCATTCATTCACATTTACTCCTCCACCAAACCCTAACCCACCTGTGAGAGGCAAGTACATCTTGCACACCATGAGGGATTTCATGCATCCCCATTTATTTTTAGTCTATGTTGTTCATCTTCTCATCCTCTACAAGTTTAGGTCTTGAAGTTTTTTATTTCCATGGATGGTTGGGTGTAGATCTAAGTTTTAAGTTTTGGTTTTCATATGGATTTTATGGTTTTGATCTATCAAACTTTGTTGTTTTCGAAAATAAGTGGTTCCATGTTGTAGAGAATTTAATTCTACCAAAGTTTGGCTTTTGAAAAGTTAGATTTTGATTTATTTTGAGGAAGTTATGGCCAAAACAATTTTGGTCAAACTTCTATGTTCATCTGCAGCATGAGGCACATGTCGCAGTAGAGCCGCATAGATGTCGCGGTTGGGCCGCATGAGGCACATGTCGCAGTAGAGCCGCATAGATGTCGCGGTTCTGCCGTATGAGCCGCATGTCGCAGTAGAGCCGCATAGATGTCGCGGTTGGGCCGCATGAGGCACATGTCGCAGTAGAGCCACATAGATGTCGCGGTTGGGCCGCATGAGCCGCATGTCGCAGTTGAGCCGCATATGGTGCCACGAATGAGCCGCATGGGGCACATATCGCAGTTGAGCCGCATATGGTGTCGCGGTTGGGCCGCATAGACCGTATGTCGCAGTTGAGCCGCATATGGTGTCGCAGTAGGGCCGCATGAGCCGCATGTCACAGTAGGTCCGCATGCATGTCGCAGAATAGGCCGTATATGCCTATTTTGGTTGTTTCTGACTGTTATATGTCCTATTTTGACTGAATTATGGCAAGAATTTCTTTCAACTCCCAACATGAAAGTTGTAGATCTTTTTCTTGGCTTCAAGAATGTGTTACCAACTATTTTATGCTAGTTATAGATTCGACCATGCTTAATACTAATTTGACTTTCATGTCTTGTCACGAATTGACCCCGACTGTTACTTTGACTAATAATTGATCATGCATTCCTAGTTGGAACTAAGAGACTGGCTAGTCGTCTTATTGAATTGAATGAATGAGACACGTTCATATTAATTATGAACTATTGTAATCAACTGGCTGATCCCGAATATTGACATACAGGCATATGCAGGCTTCAATTTATTTATTTATTTATTTTACAAAAGCAGCATGTGTACTTTATGGTCAAGGCATGATTACTCCGTGGTTAGTTCTGATTGTTGTATTACGCTATGTAAGACCTGCAACCTAACCGCACTGGTAACGTTGTAGAGTTGTGCATATCGTACCCCGTACGAAAGTACTCATTTGAATGACCATGACCCACGGTATAGGATTTTACTTAACGTAGAGACTATTAAGTTAAATAAAATAATGATTATATGGAGAGAATGGATTCTCGAGTTCTTACATGGCAGCCCTCTTGGGACTAGTAGTGCCCGACAGGCCGGTTGGTCCCCACAGATACTACAAATCTGCCACACGGGCAGGGAGCGGTATCTGGTTATATTATCTATTGTATATTGTATATTGATGACGGGCGTCCTGCTGGGACTCGTCTAATTCATGATTGGCGCAATTGATTGACTGGGTAAACTAGCCTTGCTTGCACATAGTAAGAACTGAGGAATCTCTATTGCATAATTCCAGGATAACTTGGAACTCACAGTAGCAAGCCGTAGTAGTTGAATGGCCGTTTAAATTAACTTGTTTGTGTACTGTATGTCCTCTGTTACCTAACTGAGATGATCAGAATGTCAGGACATGACGTGCCAACTTCTGTCCTTGTTTGGTTGGGAGGTTGGTTCGAAGTGTCGTGATACTATGTGAATCCCAGTAGAAAGCAGAGATCTATTTATCATATTTTCTCATTACTGGTTTTAATCCCTCATATCGTGCTTCCTTGCGGTACTTGCTGTTAGAGGTCTAACCTCTCTGGTTTTGCATGGCCAGATTTAGAGCCGGTCCCCGAGGATCCAGCTTACTTCTACCTCCACGATGGTCAACACTAGAGGGATGATCGCAGGAGGGCTCGAGTAGGTTTTCTTACTTCCCCGCTCGTTTTGTTAAATACTTTATACTTTGCCGTTTGGCACCGACATGTTAGTCGGATTGTCCTGTACCTACTTTTGCATAATTGTAACTAAGTCAGGCTGCAGCTGATAACAATTGTGTATACTGACTACATCATCTGGCTGTGTTTTGTAAAGCCAGATATCAAGAACATTTTGACTGAGCGTTTGGGACGCCTTACTGCTTTATCTCACATGTTCTCTATTTCTGTTTCTTGTTAGAATGATTGAGACAATAGATGTGAATTGACCATAGGAGACTTTCATGTAGTATGCACCCCCTCGTCTTGTTAGACAACATTGATCGTATTATACGGTATTCATCTACCCGTAATACGTAGCTGGCTGAGTCATTCCCCCGCTCTCCAGTAGGGGTGAGCATTCGGTTTATTCGGTTTAAACCGAACCGAATAACCCAAAACCGAATTGGACCGAAACCGAATAAGTAAAACCGAAACCGAACCGAATTGGCCTAAAACCGAATCAAACCGAACCGAATTAAATCGGTTCGGTTTTCGGTTTATTCGGTTTATTCATATTTTTTTGATTTTCTTGAGCTTTTCTTTGTTAATATATATAGTAACTAAATATACATAGACATATTTAGTATATACCTATATATATTTAGTATGTACCTATATATATTAATATTTATATATATAGTACACACACACACACACACACACACACATATATATATATATATTATATATATATATATTTATATATATATATATATATATATATATATATATTAATTAAATTTTCTTATTCGGTTTTCGGTTTTGGACCGAAACCGAAACCCAAAACCGAAACCGAAGCCGAATAAAAAAATTTAGCATTTTCAAAACCGAAACCGAACCGAATTTTTTTAAAACCGAACCGAACCTCTTATTCGGTTCGGTTCGATTCGGTTTTCGGTCCAAAACTGAATAATGCTCACCCCTACTCTCCAGTATTTTGGTTCTGGGGCGTGACAGTGTCAATATGTGCATACATTGCATACATAAATTTCAGTTTTATACTACTGTAATCTAAACTCTCAAGTTCCCTCCCCTAAACTCTAATATACAAAACACTATATATAGAGAGAGAAGGAAAGGAAATTAAGAAGATTGTGTGTGTATAAACATGTGAGGGTATAGTGAAATGGTCATAGGGTTGTGTCCATGTGTATGTGGCTAACAATCAAGTGTGTCTTAGGAAAAGTGATATGTGTGTGTGTGTGTGGGAGAGCATAGTGAAAGTTCAGTTGGGAGTTTGTATATAATTCAAATTGAATATTAAACCCAAACAGTTAGATACTCAACTCAGGTATCATCAAAACCAAACTCAGATTTTCTGAAGTACATCCTCAGTCTTCAGGTTTCAACCTGAGAACACTCACAGTTTGCTAAATCCTAAAACTCCAAACTCTCTCATCCACTCAAACTCATAAACCCTCAACTCTCACAAGCATCCTAACTCTCTACTTATCCTCATAACTGAATCCTCACAGTCCCAACCTCCAATTCCCACTGGTCTCATCCTCACTGACAACCCTCAACACCACAGTTCATTTCCAGGTTTGTAATGAGAACCCAAATCTCAGTTTTTGTTCCAATGTAAATTTCAGGTTCTCCCATACCAACCCATGTCACACACACTCAGTATCAACCCCAGCTATATTTTATAAACATGGCCAAGGGCTCATGTTACTCAATGAAAGGAAATTGAAATAAAGCTAGGTCCTAAGTACAACTCCTAATCCCACACTCGAAAACATCCAAAACTCGACCAAACTTCTTCACATTGGACCCAGACATGTAGTCCCATATCCCTGACCTGTACACATACATAATCATTGCAAAAATTATATTTGAATTGATTAAAACGTGTTAAAAATACTCAGGAACTGAATACTGCTGTTCAGTATCAGGAAAATCGGGGGAAACCTAAATTCGAAGTCCAAAACACAACTAAGATCCCAACCAATGGTTGGTAAATAGTTGTAAAGGTGTAAGTGTGTCGTAGGTGTGTCATAGTGTCAAGAAACTGGACACAAACGTGTCCTAACAGAAAGAACACACACACAGACACGTGCATACAGTGCAGCGTCGTACGGGCATGCCAGTGTCTCGTGGACACGACACAGGTCGAACCAAGACACGTGCTCGTGTCCAGACACTCTCCAGAGATAGAGCTAAATGCTCGAGTCCCTGATACGACTCCACGACGTGTCCAGAAGCGACACGAACCCCGTGTCAGTGAGCCCTGTGCGCGTGCAACAGTGTAGTGTAAAATTCGTGCACTCACGATTTCTCACTCGACACGACACGACTCGACCCGAAACTTTGGGGGAGTCTTGACAAACATTTCCTCTTCCCCCGTGTCAAATTTTACGTGTCCACGTGGCGTGTCCATGGAGAAATCGCATTCGTGTAGCAGGACAGTGCACGTGGGTGTCGTGCAGCGTGTCCAGTTCAATTTGGGACACGAAGGGGACACAAAATCATGCACAGTCTTCACAAAAGTTGAAATACACATATATATCTACATTTTTGTTCAAACACAATTTGAAATTAGTAACATTTATTTCTAACAAGCATTTCATCGAACACATGCACCCTAACACTGATTCGTGTCCGATACGGACACGAAATGGACACAATATCTAGCAAAATCTATTCCTACAGAGAGAGGACACCTAGGGCTTCCTATCCATGCAAAGAAATCGAAATTTGGTGGAGGGAATAGGGATTTACCTATATGTTAAAATTCTAATGAAAAGCTCCAAAAGGGGGGTTTCTCCTTGTTAGCCAAAACTCTCCAAATTCATCCAAAACTGAGATTTCTCTCCATGAACAGCAAGAACACTAGAATTAGGATCTAATGCAATTTGTTTGGATTAAAAAGGAATTAAAATGGATTTACTAGGAATTTCTAAAGATGGGATTTACCTCTTTTTTCTAACTTGTGATCTTTCCTAAAAGAGGCTAGCCCTAAATGGAAGAGAGTATAAATAGAGGTGGGATTCCCAATGTGGCTGTACATAGTGGGTTAGGGTTAGGGTTTAGTGATGGGCTTGGGCCTCTATGGGCTAAGTTGCTAACTAATGGTTTTCAAAACCATAAGTCATGGCTTATGACTAAAAACCTCTCTATTCTAACTTAAGTTTTAAAGACTAAAACATGGGTTAACTTTAGTCTAACTAGGGTTACATATCCTAATCACATAGTCATGACCTAGGTTAGCCACTAGGTTAGTCTCAAAAGTCAACATAAGTCAAAGTCAACTAAAACACCAAAATCAATTATACTTAAAATCTCTAAAAATCATATTAATTCTAATAAATCTAAATAATACATAATAATTCCAAATAATTCTCCAAATTACAAAAATGACTAAAATACCCCTCAATCTAGAAATGATAAATGAAATACCCTAATCACATGGCTAGGCTCTAGGGTTATACTAGCAAGACACCAAATCATAAGTCATGATTTAAAATAGTTTTAAAATGATTAAAAATCAATAAAATCATAGAAAATTTTAAATACCATAATTAAATGAATTAAAATACAAAATTTTAAAATTACCCTTATTTTAGAAAACTGGGTGTTACAGATGGTAGCAATAGAGAGCCAGAGGGCTATGAGATTTCAGCGAGGGTTCCATCTTGAACTCTTGCAATTGATAGAGGGGCACAACTACCAGACCTTTGACGAGGTGTTGACGGTAATCCGAAGGCATGAGATCACCATCCAGAGGATCACAGCAAGGACTGGAGGTCAGAAGAGATCTCACAATCAGATTGAAGGAGGAGGGAGAGTAGCGCCCCGAATAACATCACCATCCCCTGGCATTTGCATCCACGATATGGCAAAACGAGGGTCAGCACCACCAACCAGACAACAGCAGCAGCAGCAGAGAAAGAACCAGCAACCTCCGGCGGGCTGTACCTATTGTGGGAAGGCAGGGCACACTAGAGGTGTGTGTCGAGCATTGAACGGACAGTGTTTGGTATGTGGAAGTCCAGATCATCGAGTTTCCACCTGTCCCATGAGTTCGAGGTCCGGAGGACCAGTGTAACAATTTCCTGCGCTGTCAGCACCAGGGGTAGGACAGTATCAAGGACCAGCGGAAGAAATGAGACCGTTAGCACAACGCCCGTTCATGTCACAGGCTCAGATGTTTCGGCAGCAGGGATCGCTGATGCAGCAGCAACAACAAAGACCATCCAGCATCACCAAGGCAGGGGCCAGCAGCAACACCAGGCTAGGCCACAGCATGGGAACCAACAAAAAGGCCGAGGGAAGGCATTCAATCTGTCCTTAGAATAGGCATTAGCATCGGAAGATGTTGTGGCAGGTAACATTCTCGTCGCCTCATATTCCGTAGTAGCATTGTTTAATTTGGAAGTATCGCACTCATTTATATCTACACAATTAACGACACGACTATGAATGGAATTCGAGGCATTGCCAGGGAGGTTGAATATACTCACTGGTAATGGGCTCTTAGGAGTTAGTAGAGTTATTCTAGCGTATAGCATTGTAGTTTACGGGCATTCCTTACCCGCCAGGTTGATAGAATTTTATGTTAGAAATTTCGATGTTATCTTAGGCATGGACTGGCTGAAAGACAGTCATGCGATAATAGATTATTGTAGAGGGAGTGTATCTTTTGATATTTCAGGCATGAAGCAGTTTATCTTAGTCAGATCAGTGGCAACTCAACAAGAGCAAGGAGTAGTAACGGCAATAGAAGAAGTTCAAGTCCCAAAGGTAGCTGAAGAGTTTCTAGATGTATTTTCCGAAGAACTTCCAGGTCTACCACCGGTTAGGGATATTGAGTTCTGTATAGAATTAGCACCTGGAACTAAACCGATATCAGATCGAGTTTACAGAATGGCATATTCAGAGCAGGCCAACGTATATCAGCACATAGAGGAACTGAAGGCGAAGAATTTCATTCTAGTTAGCGAATCACCATGGGCAGCACCAGTGGTACTTGTAGGGAAGAAGGATGGATCATCCAGATTATGCATTGACTACAGGAAGCTCAATGCGGCAACAGTAAAGAATAAGTACCCACTACCAAGGATTGACGACTTGTTTGATCAGTTGAGCAGAGCTAGAGTTTTCTCCAAGATATATCTTTGATCAGGGTATCATCAAGTGAGGGTTCGGAAAGAGGATATTTCTAAGACAGCATTCAGGTCGAAGTACGGGCATTACGAATTCTTAGTAATGCTATTTGGTTTGACCAATGCTCCAGTAATATTTATGGATTTGATGAACCGCATCTTTATGCCGTACCTAGATCAATTTGTCGTTGTATTTCTCGACGACATTCTCGTATACTCAGCTAGTGAAGAAGAACATGAAGATCACCTCAGAAAAGTGTTACAGGTTCTGAGAGAGAACCAGTTGTATGCCAAGCTCAACAAGTATGAGTTTTGGACGGATCATATTTTATTTTTGGGACACATCATATCAGGGGCCGGAGTAGCAGTAGATCCCAAGAAGGTAGAAGCAGTAGAGAGTTGGCCAGTACCTAAGACCGTAGCAGATGTGCGGAGTTTCTTGGAATTGGCAGGATATTACAGAAGGTTCGTATCAGACTTTGCAAGACTTTCAGCACCCCATGACCCGCTTGACACGGAAGGATGTGCCATTCATTTGGTCGGCAGAGTGCCAGGCATCATTTGAGAATTTGAAGCAGAAGTTGATCACGGCACCTATTCCTACATTACCGGTTGAGAATTTCTTGTATTTTACTTGTAATTTGATGCATATGAGAGTGAGTAGAAAATATTATATATATGATTTTTTTATTTTTAAGAAACTAAACAATAATTAAAAATTTTAACAAAATTAAGCGGGCCGGTCCGCCTAGCCCGCGGCCCGCCGGTGGGTTAGGCTGGGTTGGAATTTTTTCAGCCCGCCAAAATGGTGGGTCAGCCCGCCCCGCCCCGCCAAACGGTGGGTTATGGTGGGTTACGGGCTGGCCCGTCCCGTCGGCCCGTCTTGACAGCTCCAATTCAAATCGAAATGTTCCCGAACAAAATCTAAAGTTCTCGAGAGATGGAGATCATCAAAACAAAAATCAATACCTAAACCTATCGGTCTTGGATTTAAAACGAATTAACTTACCTACGCAAGAATCACGGCTTCGATTCCTCGTTCCAGAACAGGTCGACGCTTGGTCGAAGATCACCGGAGAAGACAGAGTGTCATCCTCGGAGTGGAGAACTCTCGTCGATCGGTGGTCGCGCTGTCAAGAACTCGACTGCAAAAAGTGGTGCCACTGCTCTGTCGCCGGAAATCATCCGCTGCCGTCGCCGAGGACCCTTGCTGATCGTGGAAGGAGAGTCGCCGTCCTAGCCTCTACGATGGAGGAATAACCGCCGGAGAAGAATCGACTCTTGGTCGATCACCGCCGCCGTCGAGATGGTGATGATGACCGGTGAGGGATCCTCGCGTTGTCGCCATGGTGACTTCCACCAATAATTAGGGGGGGTTTCGGTCAGGATGAAGAAATTAGGGAAAAATGTTTGGGGAAGAGCTCTGCTGAGTTCGAGAGAATAGTGAAGGAGAAATGAGGATTCTCTCTCCTCAAAAGCTTTTATAGGAATATGAGTAATGGTCAATCATGGAATTAGGTCCTCCCACTCTAGGCTATTTACACAATGGAAAAATAATAGGAAATGACTAGATGCCCTCCACTTAATTAGTAATTACGAAAGTACCATAATTTTGTTAAAGAATTGGTTAGGTGGTGATAAAAGTGGGGACCATTCCAATTGGTTATAACTAAATTTGGAAGTTACACTCATGCCACTAATTCAAACTTTCCTCCAAAATGATCATGAAATTTATTAAACAAAAAATTTTCTCAACAAAAATATATTATTAAAAAAACTTTTAAATTTCAGAAAGTGGAAAAGTGGGGTTACACTTTGATCATTCGCTCTTTTATCATCAAGCTTAAGAAAATGATTAAGTTTGTTTGTGCGTTATATTTTTCGATAAAGGATACCTTAACAAAAGTTACAAAAGATAAAGAATTGTTAAGCAAATTGTTGTTAACATGTTGTAAAAGAATGATAAAAATGTTGTACCGATGTGACAAATATAAATGGAAATGTGAAAAAATAATTGAGATCGTCGAGTCGCCATTTATGGTAAGTCCATGGATTGTGCGATAAGAGTTGAGTTCTTGGATTGGACAATAAGTATTACGAGGGATGGCTTGAGGAAAGGTGGTAAGACAGATATGTGGCATTTTATTCAAGTTTTCTATTATCATGCATGATATGTTCATTTTAAATTAATGTTGCATATGCATGTATGGTCATGGGCAACTTATGCACGAGGTTTGATTTTCTCGAATGGTATAAGCAGTCATAGAACCGATTCGGCCTACGAAGAACACTGATGACTATTGCTGAAGTACAAGCGAAGGAATTACGAGACCTTTAGTGAGGCTAGATACATACTCTACAAGGATGTCGTATTACTATTAATAATTCAGATGGCTTGTGGATAGTGACCCTCATGTAGATAGGTTTTACCGCTAATGATATATATCTTTTGCAGGAAAGAGTAAGTTAATAATCATTACAGGGAAGGATAACCAACCCTGGATAAAAATCACTATATGGCGATGATTTATATGTTTTTACATTAATATATTTACATAAATTGCTAATTGATCCTAAGGCAAGAAATATAGTAAGATCACTATTAATAATGTTACTTCACATGATTATTATATTAATTTTAGGTCATTCAGGCTAGAGTCGCTCACTTGTGCATTCTCCAATATGCTGACGCCCTCCTCCACGGGTGCGGACAAGTCACTTGTATAGTTTATTTAAGCCATCGAAGAATTTGTTGGGCGAGTTAACGCTTTTCTTGCAAAAGATATAATTTTCTGCTATAAAGAGCATATTATATGAAATATTATAAATCTTGTATCAATGAATTATAAGCCAATTTGGTAAATTTCAGTTGTCTAGTGAGAGCCTTTGTAACCCACTGCAATTATCAATAAAATGATATATTTCTTATATCTTGTTGTGACTTCAATTTATCTATTTATTTCTGCTGTGATGTCCTTGTTGTAAAATAAATTATCAATTGTGTTCATTTTTGCCTTATACAAATAACATTTAGACTTGTAAGACATCACGCCTAGTAGCGACTTTTTGGTTCTGCAAAATTAGGGCATGACATAATGGTATCATAGCCAAAATTTACTTACTTGGATCCTCATTTGATTCATTTCAATTCTAAGTCTCTTCCACAATTGAATGTCCCTTGACCCTCCTTAATGCTCTACTGAAAATTCCATACAATAAGTCCAAATAGTTTGCGATGCTATATGTGTAATTTTATTGACTAGTTATTTAAATCGAAAAATAAATCATGTTTTGATAAGATAGTACAATAAGAGAATTTGTGAAGGATACTTGAATGTTGGAAATCAAGAAAAGCAGATAGATGTGCTGCAATCGACGGTGAGTAATGACTTTGTATGTCAAGCAGGAAGTGTCCATAAATTTTAATGAATGGGATCAACATAAATCTTAAGTTGATTCGTATGTATTGGCTTGTTATATTTTAGACTTTAAGACTGAATATATGTTTGTACTTGGCATGACCACTGCGTGAAGGATATATAGTTCGGAATGGATGTTGGATCAGTGCGAGAAAAGTATTGTGTATGAAGTGGCTCTTTTTCTTAGTGGTATATGTCTCAACCCTCTTATTAATGATTTGTGCTTCGGCACTCTTTGTAATGATAGTGATAAGTCTATCTGTGAGGGATGGGGTAGTATAGAACTTAGTTTGGAGTATACCTTTGTTGTATTACAACTTCGAGCGTCCCTTAATAAATTGGGTTCAAATAATCGGGAGCAAACTCATGACCATTTAGTATTATGTTGGATAAGAATTCAAAAAGTTCAAAATTGATAACTTTATTAGGAACAATGAGACGAATTATCTATTAAGCGGTGATTTAAATCGATTGGATAAAAAAATTTAAATTTAGCACAGATGTTTTGGAAATTTATATTGAAGAAATATTGGAAAAGTAATATGGATGATCATATGTCAAATGATGATTGGAATTGGTTAGATAAAAGTCGTATTTCAAGCATTAATAATTTAGTTGCATAATTGGAAGTCCCTTGGAATATGTGCTAATGACCTAAACGATGTGGAGAGTTGTGCCATTGACCTAAGATAGTCAAAAGCTAAATTGACCTTAGGTGAGAAATAAATGTTCATATGCCCAAATCAAAGAGTAGCCTCAGTAAAGAAAGAATCGAGCGTAATGCAATGGATAGTTTTGTATATGTATATATATGCTTGAAGGATTTAGGCATATCAAGAAGTGACAAACATTGACCCTTAGATAATTAGTTGTATGGTTAATTATTGATCAACATATAGACTCATCGGATTAAAATTGTTACTTGAACCAGGGCCGGCCCAAGCCCAAGGCGAACAAGGCATGTGCCTTGGGCCTCATATTGGAAAAAGGCCTCATATAAATATTAGCATATAAATATAGGTTATATGACGGACGGCCCACCCCACCCAATATAGCAGAAAATTTACTGTACAATAACGTATTTATGCTTAATTTGCTGTAGGATACTAACTTTGGGAAAATTTCATTCAAGATAATATTCCGACAGTCCATCTGGCGGAAATTGAGCGCGCTCAATTTCCGCCAGACAGTCTGTCGGAAATTGAGCGGGGGGGGGGCACGTGGCGACGGCTGCGGACAGCGCGCTTAATTTTCGGATTTTTTTTTCTTTCTTCACCCAACGGCTATGATAATGGATACATCATTTTTTGTTTTTTTCCCACCTAACGGCTAGGACAACGGCTATATCTCCAACGGATATATCTACAACGGCTCTCTCTTGCTCTTATAAATTGATCATCTTCTTATCAAATTTTTCATCCATCTTCCTCCTCATCTTCCATTTCTTTCAGAAGTAGAGCTGCCATCTTCCCATTTCTTTCAGAAGTAGAAACGACCATCTTCCCATTTTTTTGAAAAGTAGAAGCTATCATCTTCCCAACATGAGTAGTATAACTCTTCTATACTCGCTTGGAGGCGTCCTAAATGGGTTAGCTTATGAAGGGGGTTTAACTGAAGTTGTTATAGTAGATAGAAATATTACGTTTAGTAGTTTACTTAATTTATTGGCTGAACAATTTTCTATTGATTTTGATGAATTTATATTAGTGCATATTTTTGCTTCGAATTGTATAAATTTAAATAGTGATCATGCATGGGCATTTATTCTTCAAATTAATGTATCATCACCGTATATTAGTATTTTTGTTACTCCAGCACCCCCTCATATAAGTAGTAGACGTGGTCCTAATAATGAAACTACTAATTTGGGTCCGGGTCCTAGTTCTTCTCATCAAGTTATTCAGCTAAAGTAATTGTCATTTCACCAACTGGTAATTGAAATGTATTTCGGCCAGGCCACCAACGTTCCACTAGGCTTAAAATTAAATCTCTATCATGACGTAAAAACTGTATCTCGTCAATGTATTTAAATCCGAATATGACCAACATAGCATATTGTTCGCTTGTTAAATTCCAACACCCAACGTTCTGTTCATACCGCCATGTCCCATGCTCTCGCATTCGAATATCGCCAGGATAATCATATAACTATAGAAAAATTGAGTTACTACAAAATGATCATTATTACTACAAAATAACAAAAATATACAAAATAATAACTTTCATTTAAAATTAAGTATACCTTTCCAGAAAATACTAATCTTGAGATATGACTCAAACGTTGCTGGATAATCTCGTCTGTGGTCGTCCTCCCGGAATAAGTCCGTCATTTCGACGATCCATCTATTTTTAATGCCAAATTCTAAGATACTAAACACAAATAAAATAAATTAAAATTACATTTCTTCAATAATTTTTACCTCTCCAAATGTGTGTCTCTGCTCCTCTTCTCTGCTTCTCCTCTTCTCTTCTCCTTTTCCTTCTTCTGTATTTGTTCCTGGAGAAGCAACGAGCATCATTTTATAACCTCACTCCTCTCTCCCATCTCTTTCATCCCATCTTTCAATGTGCTATAAAGCTGCACTCCCCCATTCAAACACTCATTCAACATATACAATCATCCCATCTTTCAATGTGCTATAAAGCTGCACTCCCCCATTCAAACACTCATTCAACATATACAAACAAGATTGGAGGGTCTCCAATGCTACACACTCATTCAAAAAAGAGCTATCACAATGCTTCCCCGTCTGCGAACCTACCCCCCTCCCCTCTGCAAACAACCGAAGCTACCCCATCCCCTATGCAAACAAGCTCCCCTTCCCCCCTGCAAACGAACGTGCCCCCCCCCCCCCCCCCCCCCCCCCCCCCCCCCCCCCCCCCCGCTCAATTTTCGACAGACTGTCTGGCGGCCAGATGGACTGTCGGAATATTATCTTGGATGAAATTTTGCGAAAGTTAGTATCCTACAGCAAATTAAGCATAAATACGTTATTGTACAGTAAATTTTCTGCCCAATATAGTTATAGAAGTAAACCTAAAATAGAAAAGAAAGTCGAAATTATTTTCGAATAGGCATGACTTGGCAGCCAAAAGGTTTCCTTTTACATCCAAAATTATTTCTTACAAATAGGCAGGAGAGAGCTAGAGAGGTAGCAAAAAGGTTTCCTTCTACATCCAAAATTAATTATTTCTAGACATTCTACATCCCAAATTTATTTCATCCGAGCAGAATGGGATTTATTCCGAACGGAATGGGAAAGATCAAATTTACGGTTGGCTTTGCCAGGTTTGCATCCTCACCTTCTTCTATAAATTCTTGCTTTATTTATCAAAAAATAAAAATAAATAAACCTCCTCATCTCTCTCCAAATTCCAAACTCTTCTACTGTCCCTCTCTAGGTCTTGCTAAAATTCGAAATATTAAAGTGGTAGGTTGGATTTGGAATTCTCCTTTTTTTAATTCTTAATTGAAATTCTCTATTATAAAAATTCAGATTATTATTCTTTCTTCTTTATTCTCTCATACTTTAATTTTTCTTCTTTCAAAAAATTGCAGACACATTAATTTGAAGTGTTGAACAATTTTAATAGTCCAACAAGGCTGCTTGCCGCTTGGATAGTTGGACTCACAAGTCTCAGCAGTTTTAATTGATAAATCAGGTTTTAGCAAAAAAATTTCATACTTTTATAGCTCTTCTGATTTTATAAATATGTCTACTAGGAAATTTGAATCTTGATATGCAAAACTTCAAAAAAATAAATAGAAAAATTAATTCAATCTCGAAAAGGAGCTCCTGATGTTATTATAAATAAAGAGAAGAATATAGAAAATGCAGCAAAAAATGTGGTAGCAAATGTAGTTGAAAATGTTGATGTATCCAATGTTGATGTAGCTGAGAATATGGTTGAAGTTGTAGTCCATAATGCAACAAACAAAGAACACAATGAAGACAATGGGGATGAGATGGAAAAGCAAAATGAAGAAATGAAAATATAGTTGAACAAAAGTGGAAAAAAGTTTGTGCGCGATGTGCGACAGCTGATCACATAGGAACTGGAATTTCAAATCACGTATGCATTGTCGTTCTATTAATTCAGTGTCACTTGCATATTCATCTACTATTCAACTCTTGCATTATAGATTTACTTTGTACACTTCATATTGTAGGGTTGTACTTGCTCCTTTTCTGACTGAATTTGTTGCAGGTGAGACTGATGATCTTCTTATGGTCCCACAGATGAGACGACCAGAGGTGACCTAGCTCAGGTGGTGAAGCCAGCTGCAGATCTGGAGGTCTAAAGCAGTGTTGGAGTAGCAAGTTGTAGTGTTCTAGAGTGTTGTGTTGTATTGTTCCGTGTTGTATTGTGTAATTGGGTGAATGTAATAATAGCTTAGGATGCACTTTATACTTTACCGGATCTGTTTCTGGACATCAAGTGTAAAAGTGTACTCCTAAAGCATAGTGGAAATCTGTGATTGTGTTGTGGTTTTGATATACGCGATAGTGTGTGATGAGTTGATTTGTGGACATTGAGGTTTAGACAGCTTACTACCGCTGTCAACAACAGCGTAGGCTGGACATGTCTGGCTCGTATCCAGTTATCTAAGAGCGGGGTGTGACAGATATTGACAATATTGATGATCATGGGAAATGAAAGAACATTAATACATTGATACAAATATAAGAAACTTATTAGTAGAAAGAGGTCCTACTAGACACTATAGTTTTAGTTTTCCTACAGATGAGAACTCAAGACATTTATCTACAACCTAAGCAAATATAGAAAAAGTCGTAGTACAAAATGACTAGTTTATTATTCAAAAGATTTGGATAGAGTATTTTATTTCTGCTGCAAACTATTTAATTCAAAAATAAATAGAAAAGCCAACTTGCTCATGATAGATTTGAATATTGGAAAAATCTTAGTGATAGGTTGAGAAGTCATTAACAAAGTATTGAGCATGTGACTAATATGAATAGTTGGATTAGTTTTTTCTTGCTAATATTTCTAGTTTCTGTGAACTCACTAACTATTCTTATGCATTTCTTGACCCAAAATGGAAAGAGGCTATGCAAGTTGAGCTTGATGCTCTCATCCGCAATAATACTTGGAATCTTGTTTCATTACCTACCGGTCGGTCATAGACATACCAATGCAAATGGGTTTAAAAAATTAAATACAATTCTGATGGTTCGATCGAATGGTATAAGTCACATCTTGTTGCTAAAGGGTATACACGGATTGAAGGGATCAATTATTTGGAAACTTTCTCTTCCACTGCCAAACTCACCACCATGAGGTGCTTTTTAGCTGTGGTCGGTTATCGCAATTGGTTCTCATCAAATGGATGTTCAAAATACTTTTCTTCGTGGTGATCTTGATGAGAAAGTATATATATAGACATTCCACTTGGTCTTCATCGACAAGAGGAGAATATGGTATGTCGGCTCAATGAGTCCTTTTATGGTAAGAAGCAAGCTTCATGTACTCGATATGTGAAATTATGTCATGCTATTCAAAAGGCAAGTTTCAATCAATCAAAGACACATTATTCCTTGTTTACCAAATCCGAAGGTAGCTCATTTACTAATACTCATTTATGTGGATGATAAAATATTGTTTTATTTTCGAAAGAAAATATGCATTAGATATTATGTAGGATGAAGGATTATTGGATACCTTCCTAATTCTTTTCCAATGGAGGAGAATTTAAAATTGAATTCTAATGATGGTGGTTTATTGTATAATCACACCAAATATAGAAGGTTTGTTGGAGATTGATTTACTTCACAATGACAAGGCCTGATATAGTATACTATGTGCAAATCCTAAGTCAATTTATGTAGAATCCACGAAAACCACATTGGAAAGCTATTTTGAGAGTTTTAAGGTTCAGTAAAGGTAATCCTAGTCGATTATTATTTGTTTCCTTTGTACTCTAATTATCTTCCAGTAAAGATCTATTGTGATTCAGATTGGACATGTTGCACAATAACTCGATGTTCTATTTTGGGATTATGCATCCTCTCAGAAAATTCCTTGATTTTCTGGAAGTCAAATAAACAAACTAATGTGGGGATTCTTTATCTTCTTAGAAAAAAATTTCATTTTCGGTAAGTCAAATAAACAAACAAATGTGGCTCTCTCATGCATAACCAAATATTGAGCTATGGTTGCAACATGTTTGGAAATTGTGTGGGTGCAAATTATTTTACAAGACCTTAAGGTTCCACAAAATCATTTGGCGACTTTATTTTGTGACAACCAAGCAGCTATTCACATTGTCAAAAATCTTGTCTTCCACGAACGCACAAAAAATATTGAGATTGATTGTCACATTGTACGAAAAAAAGACTACAATCTGAAATGATTGCGCCATCATATGTCCTATCATGTTCTCAACTTGCAAACAGCTTCACCAAACATTTAGTACTTAGAACAATTCCGTTATTTAAGTGACAAATTGGGACTTCATGACATTCACTCACCAACTTGAGGCGATGTTAGAAGTAAATCTCCTGATTATTATATATCTCTAATCATAACATAGGTGGAAAAAAAAACTAATTCTTAACATATATCATTATATATTTTATATATTTTCTAATCTTGTGATTATTATATATTTTCTAATCACCGGCTCATTTAGGATGTGTTTGGTAGGAAGAATGGAAAAGTAGAAGGAAGAAAAATCAAAAAGATTTATTTTTCATCCATATGGAAAGAAAAGACTATTTCCTTCTTTTGTGTTTGGTAGGATGGAAGAAAAATGGAAGTGATATATTTTTCTTTGTTTAGTATGGAAAGAAAAGTGGAAGAAAAATAAAAATATAGACTTTACCGATTATATCCTCAACTAACAACATTTATTTACCATTTGACTTTATTGACCTACTTTAAAATAATATAATTTTTATAGGGTATAATTGTAAATTAAGATAGGCATGCATTTTTCCTTCCACTTTTCCTCCCAGTGATCATTGATTTTTTTAGGTTACGAGGGAAAACCAATCCATTTCTTTCCTCCCACTTTTCCCTCATATATTTTTCTTCCTTCCACTTTTTTCTTCTACCAAACACACCTTTAGTAAATCTCGTAAAAACTAATTTTTAACATAAATCATAGTCCACATTTTCAACTTCTTTCCTGTGGCTTCCAAACACTCAATCTCCCATTCCAACTTCTTTCCTTTGGTTTCCAAACACAGAAAAGACATAACTTTTTTTTTTCTAAGCTCAAATTCTGGTAACCAAACAAGCCCTACTTGGAACATAGCCGGGCAATATTTATTTATGATAGGATCATCACCAATTTGGAAAAAGATTCATGGAGCTAAATCATTTTTTTTCCAAGCCAAAACTCGATGAAAAAAAGAAAAGGAAAATTGCAGGCAGTCTCTAACAATTGCTTAGGATCAAATAGCAAAGTGCAGCCTAATTGAATATGCAAATTAACAAAAAAAAGTACTCATCTTTTCCTTAAAGTGATCAGAAAAAGTAAAAGATGAAAGTGCCTTAATTCTTTTCCTTCACTTTGATTGACTTAAAATAACAAAAGAGAAGAAGGGGGAAATGCAAAAAAAAAAAAAAAACCTAATTGAATTATCAAGTGACCAATCTAGTAGAGTTCCCAAACCTATAAGCAAACGAGGCACTCCTCCAGAACTCCTCCTCCTCCTCCCTCCAGCTCCCGTCGTCGAAATTCCTCGCGTAGGTTGTCGAGTCGTACGTCGGCGACGCTCGTCGTCGTCGCCGCCGCTGTCCTGCCGAGACAAGGGCTATCATCTTGACCCGGGCCCAGTAGTACAGCCTCGCCCATAGGACCTTCCTCACGTACTTTGCCACCGATCGCCTCCTCCGGCCGACCGCCCTTGCGGCCACGCGTCTCGCCGGGAAGAAGCCGCCGCTCGCTCGCCTCTGCTGGCTTTCCGGAAGCTTCTGGTACATTAATCCCATCCTCCCTCCCAATCAAAATTACTAACAAACTGTTGTGTCTGGTGTCTGGATGTGTATGTATCATTTACGTTATATAGTGGTGCTGTCGGAAATTACAACGATGCCCACGCGACAGACGTTCAGCTGGGCCGGACGCTGTTGTGGGCCCAGAACCAGAAGACGAGAGATTCGATTCGGGCCGGTGGTTCGCAGGAACAATCTGATCCTGACCGTCCGTTTTTGCTGTGATAATGATTACAAGTAACTTAGAGTTTGAGTCTAACAAAGAGTGCACCCACTCACCCACCCACCCCAATCCATCGAATGATGGAAGGAGCCGCTGGAAACAGCCGTCTGAGTAATGATTATGTGGGCCATGCTAATCCCCCTGCTTCATTATTAGGTGGTTGTTCCTACTGTCAATGAGTTGGGAATTTTGTTATTAATTTGGGCATCAACGTTTCATCAACAAGGCTGGGACCCCAACTTAGCCAGGCGGAGGCAGGACAGGAGTAATGCTACGGGGACTTTTTTTTTTTTGTTGTTGACATACTTTAGAGAGACACTGATGCAGGTACGGACGCAGAAATTCAAAAGAGGAGGGCCGGTCTTAAATATAAAAAGTGTAAAAATAAAATCATATTCTAAAAAATACAAGATAATTTTCAAAACATATACATGTGTTCATTGAATAATGTCTTACAAAACACAAGATAAGTAATCTCAGATTACAACAACTAATTTCAGATTACAAAACTCCTCTGCGATTGCACATCTTTTGAAATCGTTGAATAATGTCTTCATTGCTTACAGTCCCAGACATGTCTTTCTCAATATAAGCAATCAAACAGTCATTCATAAACTCATCTCCAAGTCGATTGCGTAGCTGAGTCTTGATAATTTTCATAACTGAAAATACTCTCTCGACAGTTGTTGTTGCGACGAGTAAGATCAATGCCAACTTCATAAGCAGAACTACCAATGAATATTGTCGATGCCTCTTGGTTTGAACCATTTTTCTAGCAAGTCCACTAATACCTATAACATCAGAAAACTGCTCGCTGGTACGGACGTCCTCAATATAGTTTGAAAGTTGATAGCCAAGACATGAAATATCATCTTCATCAAAATCAGAGGGGTAAAACTCAACAAATCGTATTAACTTATCCATATCAAATGCTGAGAAAGAATCCGCTGGATCAAGACATGACATACACAACAACAACTCTGTATTCACCTCGGTAAATCGATTATTCAACTCTTGAAGTTGTAAATCTATAACGGAGTAGAATAATTCAACACGATAATAGTGAAGATTTGTGCATTCTTCAACATTACGACGTGATCTTCCACGAAATTCAAACTTGGCTTCCATGTTTGGGATTTCGATTCCATATTTTGTACAAAATAACGATACTTCATTCAACAATGATTCCCATCCACCATCTCTCATTCTTTGGAGTGTTTGCTTTGTTATTTTCACAATATTCATAGCATTAACAATGTCTTGGTCTTTTCTTTGTAATGCTTGTGACAAGTCATTAGTAATTCCCAAGATCATTTTGATTAAGTGTAAGCAGAAGACAAATTGAAAAGATTGAATTCTCTCACATAGATCATCTGCTTGAATTCTTTGAGCTACCTCATGTGCATCTTCTCCTATAACCAAGAGCACATCGATCACTGAGGAAAATAAGTTAATCAAACTCACTATTGTGCCAAAATATGAACCCCAACGAGTATCGCCCCCGGTCGTTGCAATGTTGTTTCTTGATTCAAACCTCTTCCCGTCAATATTTCACCATCCCCAATTCTTTGAATAAGCTTTTCAAATTGTTTCTCTCGAAGAAGATCTCTCCGTTTGCAGGAAGCTCCAACAACATTTGACAAAAGTGCTACAATATCAAAAAATGTACCAATCTTTGTATGATTTTTAGCAACAGCTAAAAGTGTTAGTTGTAATTGATGAGCAAAATAATGAATATAATGGGCAGCTGGATTCTCCATCATAAACAAAGCTTTAAGACCATAGAACTCACCTCGCATATTGCTCGCTCCATCATAACATTGTCCACGAATACTTGATAAACTCAGTCCATGACAAGAAAAGAGGGCCTCGATAGCTTTCTTAAGTGATAAGGCAGTAGTATCGCTGACATGTACAATACCAAGAAAGCGCTCAACTATGCATCCTCTGTCATCCACAAAACGTAAAGCAACCGCCATTTGTTCTTTCACAGAGATATCTCGTGCCTCGTCAACTAGAATAGCAAATAAGCCATCACCAACCTCTCTAATGATTGCATTTGTAGTCTCACTTGCAATGGCACTAACAATATCTTTTTGGATTCTAGGCGGCGTCAATTTATGATTTTTGGAAGCATTCTTCAATACAGCATTGTTGATTTCTTCATTGTGGTTGGTAAGAAAGCTTAGGAGTTCAAGAAAGTTACCCTAAGTTTCTGAATTCTCAGATTCATCATGACCACGAAAAGCCAAACCTTGACTCAAAAGAAACCTAATGCAATCAATAGAGGCAGTCAACCGAATGCGATAATCTGCTTGAATTTGTTGGGATTGATTAAACAAACAAACTTCTATGTGTTGTCGTTGAAGTAATAGATCACTGCAAGCCCTTGAATATTGATTATGAGTACTATTATGGGCTCCAACATGAATACTGAACCGGCTGTTCTTCTTTCAATTTCTAAATCCCTCTCCAACAAATGCATCACCACCGCCTTGGTGTCCGTAGTTGGGCTTGAATAGATAACAAACCAAACAATATGCAGCATCTTTTGATATGCTGTACCCCAACCAATCATACTCTCCAAACCAAGCACCAACGAAACTGCGATTGACTCCAGAAAATATTGTTCCCGAAAAATGAGAATTTCTGGGTTGACATGGTCCTTTTTGTATATACCACCGTCGGACATTCTCCCGGTCATTAATGTCATACTCATGGATATTCTTTCTTAATCCAGGATCGGCAGAGAGCTTATTCAAGTCTATAATACGAGTGGCCAGAGGGAGAACGGGATTAGGAGTGGAGTGATGAACGTCTTCTTGATTTCTAGAAGACGTACTCTCATTTGCAGACTTTGGCGTTGACACCTTAGAAAAAAAATCTTTGCATCCTGATCCTGGAGTAAATAAAAGAGAAGCTAGCTGAAAATCAATAACCTAATTTCTAAATGCACTAACCTAATTCCTACACGTAGGATTTAAGCACTTTGAGCACTGATTTTTGCCCTAATTTTTTAGCACTGATTTTTGCCCTAATTTTGAGCACTAAATTTTGCCCTAATTTTTTAGCACTGATTTTTGCCCTAATTTTTGCTAAAACTTACCCTTATTTTTGCCCTAAAAAATGTGGTTTCTTAAAATCACTGATTTTTACCCTGATTTTTGTCCTAAATTTTTTTTAAAAAAGTGGTTTCTTACCCTAATTTTTGCTAAAACTTAAAAATACTTAGTTTAGGAATTTTAATTTGAGAGAGAAAAATAGTAAGAGAGAGATGAAGAGAGAGGGGAGAGAGATGTACCTCTTCTTCTTCTTCTTCTTCTTCTTCTTCTTCTTCTTCTTCTTCTTTTCTAACGTGATGCACTGCTGCTGCTTCTTCTTTTTTGTCTTCTTCTTCTTCTTTTTCTTCAAACTCTTCTTCACTTTTTTTTCTTCTTACTTATTCTTACTGCTTGCTTTTGGCCTCTTCTTCCTTTTCTTCTTCTTACGGCTGCGGGAGCGGGAGTCTGTACTCTGTACCGCTGAAGTAAAAAAAAAATTGTAAAAAGTCAGTGGGGTCACGTGACCCCACTTGACCCTGAGTGGGTCCGCCCCTGCACTGATGTGATAATACATTATTGGATATGAAAGAAAAAAATTTAAAAGAGAGATAATAATTGACATCTACTAGTACACTGTCACATTAGTGTGGCGGCTATGGAATGTGCTAAAAAAGTGTATTCATATAATATAATTGGGTAGGCCATATTTCAAAAAGTGGTTCCAGTTGAGAATGGACGATTAGAAATGATGTAAAGAGATATTTTAGAAATTTTGTTAGAATTCTTTAAGGAGATTATTTAAAACTTGTTTATTATTATTTAGTATTAAGTTTTTTTTCTTCATTCTTTTGATAGAATTAGTTTTTAAAAGGTGGACTATGATTTATGTTAATTTAATATTGTTGGACGCAGAACGTGTGTGGAAGCGTTGCCAACAAACATAAAGATAACGAACAAACGTCTAACACAAGCAACAAGACATACCAAACACAGTATTTACGGTGACTATGTTACCTGGACAAATTCTGACCTTTATAACTTCCAAAAAGATACAATGTTGATAAAAAAAAATGTTGAACCCTTTGCCCCCAAGTTCAACTTCTCACCAAACTCAAGAAGAAAGCAACAGATTACAATAAATCACACACCTAACCCTGTAGTGATCTCCCTGAACGAATAAAATAATTCTCCAAATAGATCTCTTCTTCCAGCTGTCTCGAATGGAAAGCTCTAAGAGCAAAGTACGAAGTTTCTCTTATATTTTTTTTGTTGACTTGCACCATGAATCTCCCGTAAGAGGTTCTTGTGGCAACCCCCTCAAACATCATATATATATATATATATATATATATATATATATATATATATAAAATATATATATATATATATTTTTTTTTATATAAAATATATATATATATATATATATATATATATATATATATATATATATATATATATATATATATATATATATATATATATATATATGTTGAGACACATATTTGGGATTTTAGAAAAATCCTAAAATAGCCTATCACCAATCATGGCCATCCAAATTCAATAACACAGGACTTTATTAGTGAAGACCTGGGTCCGCATCTGGGATATCTTCCGACAACCGGCATACCGTCGATTTACTGCAGTATATCGTTGGTGTACCCGATTGGCATACAAAATCGATTATACAAACCACTATTTGCCGAACCGGTATACCATCGGTATATTACAGTATACCATTGGTATCCTGTAGTACATCGCATGTATACTATTTGTCACATCCCGCTCCCGTAGGAGCGATCGTCCTCGCTAAGGCGTGATGTCGCACGAGCCTAGATTGCGCTCGTGTAAGACAGTTTCATAACGGCCGATTACATCGGCTGCGACGGGATCGTCGCACAGAACTCCCAAACAGAAATATTGAACATGCAGCGGATTTTAGAATCAAAACACAAGTTATTCCAAAGAGCTCTTTATTGATATTGAACAATCAGATTACAATAGGTGTAAGGCCATGATTACAAGTCTCTCGTGCTCACTTTTCTCTCATTTTACAAGTCACTCTGCTCTCTCTCATCTCTCGAATACAATGCTTGAGCCAGCGGAAGCTTCGGAAGGCAATGTCCATATATTATGTCCCGTATAAGTCTTGAGTTTACGCGGCCGCACGCTTCGACTCGCCAAGGAACTTCGTGCCTCGACGCATCCAAGCGAGCTCCGCGCCACTAGCTTCTACCTGTGCCTGCACATAAAAACTGTGTGGGTGTCAGTACTCAACTGTACTGGTGGAGTGAACTCCTCGTCCACCCATACAAAACCGATACGTTCATTTACTTTGTGCAATGCAAGTCCCTTTACGATTGTCTTTCTAGTGTTGTCTTAGGATCAGTTTTAAGACTACGACGCCTGATCAAACCGATGGGCCATGACATGGTCGTGCTATAATGCCAACGTGTATTTCGATCGAGGCAGTGTCTCATTGATTATGTACTCGACCGAACTTCAACTCGGGACGGCAGGGGGTACCCTACTCTATTCGTGACTTCAACGTATTCAAGACAATACTTCGCCGAGGAGCAACTTATGCAAACTCAGCGGTACCAAGACTTTCACTTAAACTCAAGCACCTCTAGACCAATTCTCGTGCCAACGACGTCAAGGGGACGACTCGTGCAGGTCGTGCCTCTATACCGTGCTTAGACTTGTTCGTGTTCCAAGATTGTGGTCGTGCCTCGCAACTCATCAAGACTTATCCACGCTACCGCCTTGCGGCCTTCCTGCTCGACTCATAACCAACTTAGACAAGACTTGTGACACATAGTGTCGATTTCATGAACATTCTGATGCCATCTATCGTGCCAAGCACCGTAGGCCCAGACATTGTGTTACCGACTGGACATGTATTCAAGTTCTAGACTCAATCCAAAGGCATACACGCGGTTTGTCGCTATTCTGCCGACCCATCTACATGAGGTGGTCACTAGCAATGTCACGCTATCTTGGACTGGCTCAGGGATATCGGACCGTCCCTCCGTGGGTAGCTAGCCCCGGAGGCGTCGAATCTCCCATGCGGTTATCCAGCATCCTACTTTGAGCCACAACGCGCTTCCTTCGGGCTGATATGATCCCGGCGCCCCGACGATCACTCGAGAAGACTACACCTTGTCGACAAGTTGTCCAATGACCATGCAAGACCCAACTCGATCTATCAAATCCTTCCTTAACATGACCATGATTTCCAACTTCTATCGAGACTCCCAAGTAGCGGGATCGATCTCTCATGATTCTTTATCCAGACTTAGCGAGACTCCCAAGTAGTGGGACCGATCTCGTGTACGAGACTTATCGAGACTCCCAAGTAACGGGACCAATCTTGTGTGTTTTCTTGTCGAGACATGGCGAGACTCCAAAGTAGCGGGACCGATCTCATGTACGGGACTTATCAAGACTCCCAAGTAGCGGGATCGATCTCGTGTGACAACCATTCGCGGGGACTTCCTTTGACCGTGGCATAATTTTCTAAACCGACCGTGGCTCGTACCTTAGACAGGCCTGGTTCTCTAGGCGACGCTATCGCTCAAGTCGTATACTTTATACGACGAGCCTTGTTCTTAAGGGACTACACGACTTGACAACCGCAGATAGAGCGGGACAGTGTTAGAAATGGCTTCGATAGCCCAGCATAACTCTTGTCTATCTTATTCGAAAAACGACTCGACGAGCAAAGGCTGCGCCGAGCTACGAATCGAGGAAACGTGCTGTGTACGCGTTCGACTTGAACAACCAAGTTCTCGAGTACCTATACTTAAGCCAAAAGCCGTACAAGATGACTTAACTCACGGGACGTACGAAGGCTATGCCAAGCCTTGGACGACGGGACCGTGTATGCTTTATTAAGCATTCATGCGTGCGACGCCTATGACTTAGGCTAATTCAAGTGTTGGGGCAAAATGACGGGACCGTGCATGCTTTATCAAGCATTCATGCAGGCGACGCCTATGACTTAGGCTATTTCGAGTGTCGTGGCAACTTATCACTTAGGCTAACTTCCTTCTCCCAAGCCACGGGACGAAGGATCGAGTGTCATTTGAAAGCACGCTGAGTCGACTTCTAAGCAGACTGTGGGACCATTTTCCATGTTCTAAGATATTTCGACCCGTCGGGATTATTCCCTTAGCTATGTGGATGCGTCTCTTTTATTAACAAGCCTAACTTGTGCAAGTTGAAAACATGCGAGTTATTAAGTGAAGGCTAAGATGAGGCAAGTTCATCGAAACTACCCCACCTGAGCGAGGAGTCGTCTCGACCGAACGAGTCTTCGAGTAGCCGTTGCAAGGCTAAGACCGAACGCCGTCGGCGTTTCGATTCCTCTGATTAATTTACGGGACGGGGCACTACACTATTGCTGCTAGTTTTGCTCAGTTCGAGCCCGGTTCAACCACCAATCCTCTGTCGTCTTCGCCACAACTCTCGTCGATGCTTCACGATGTCCAGACTGAACTTCCAAACACTGCTGACCCCACCATAACTCCCTCTCTAGTCTGATGAGAGGTGTTGACTCATGGCTCCTCAATTGGAATTCATGCGTGTTGCCTCGCGACAGAGTTCTTGCTTTCCCTTATTATAGATCTCTGATCCCCTGGGCTGCTGTGCATCATCCTTTATCTCCAGCTCTTTGACCACCATGTCTGTCATTGTAACCACCAAAATCCCAACTTGTCAGTTGGGATTAAATTTTGACTAAGTATTTTAGTTACTAATTATGCTATTATTTATTAATTAATTAGTTTTTGCATGGAAGGAATATTATATTCTTAGTTCTTTCTATAAGAGGAAAGCTTCTAGAGGTTTCTAGAAATATTCTTTTCTAACCAATTTGGTTCCACCCTATCTATAACCCTTGGAAGAGAGAGTGTGCCAGTCCAAAATCATTTCCTACTCCCTCTCCACCAAAAACTCTAATTCACCATTCTCCATCCAAATCTAACCCTAGCCCCTTCATTTCCACCCATTCTTCTCCCTATTCCAAGCCCAACCATGGAGATGCAATAGGAGAAGCTCATAAATTCGAGAAGAACTTTGGACTTCTTTCCGTAACGCCCCAGTCCCAAAATACGTAGGACTAAGTATGTAGACATGCCAGCTGTATACATACAAAGTACAGGGCCTTGTACATATACATAAGCTGTAAAATGTAGTAATCCAAGACAAACTAAATCTCATCCACAATGAAAAGAATAATAATATAAAAATCAACTTGAATATTTATGGTACAATCGTTGGGCGGAGACAAAGTCCACTACCAACTATCTCAATGAAAGAAATGTACATGAATCGAAAAATGGCAAGACGAACCAAGCGCAATCGTCTTCGAAAGAATGGAGAAGACCACGGCCTTGGCTAGGATACCTGCGAAAAACATGAACACACACCTGGGGAAAAACCAAGTCCTCAGACGGACGTAGCAAGATACAGGAGGAACAAGCTAATATAAACTGTCAGAATAATAAAATAATATATAAAAGACGACCCTAGACACAAATATGCAAAGGAGATTCTAACCGCCTAATGTGCAATTTAGAGGACAACTTTCATGCGCATGGGTGGGATTTTAGGCTATGTGTACGTAACTGGCATCCAGTCATCTGTATCCGGTCGTAACGTCCAAAACGTCAGAGTGTATCTGTAAATAAATCGCCACAGTTTCATCCGGAGACTGTAGTTTTTTGTTTGGATTCCCATACGCACTAGCGACTGTCCTTCCCCAATATTTCCTACGATGTCCAAGTCATGTCGATGGCTCGTCCAGTTTTGTAACTGCTTGAGTCTTTAAAATCCTAGTCATAGCAGTTACGATCATCTATCCGTCACACGACTTTAGAGAGGGCCAGTCCATAAGTCGTGCCCCTAACAAAATGTCTTATACCGTGTAGTGTGAGTGTCATGGCCAAAGGAGATATAAGAATATCATCCAACAAGAAGGTAGTCCGCTAACACTAAGTTAACATGCATAACATAAAATAACGACTAATAAAGTCGCTTGCACCCAAGTATGGCTTGGACGCGCAATTTATAAAAATGGAAACTAACAATATGAAACAAAGTAAATAATACAGAAAATAAATAATATGACAGTTAATTAGCAAGGTATACTTGCCTGTTGCGACGCCTGGTGAGCTGCCTGTTGTGGTACTGTAAGCCCCCTGAATTTCAGGGTTTATTTTTATTTTTTCTGAATGAATTGTTATCGATAAATATTTTATTTTATTTATTAATGTACCTTTCCATGACTTTGACTTCTGGAGCGTCAGGGATACCAATCTCTGTAAACTCTCTTCACGAGATTTAAAGTAGACAAGATTATCTTCGTTCTGATATATCCTGTCCCACTTAAATTCGTTCCCTTGTGCTCTTTTTGTATCGCGCAAGTCCGGGTCAATTTAGACCAATTAATCATTGAATAATTATTCCCACTTTTATTTTTGATCTTCGTTTGCACGTTACCGTTGCTTTTAATTTAGGAGCGCCAGATCAGCCGTTTTCTCGGAACCAACTCCTCATGAATGATCTACTCGAGACGCTCTCCACCCATGACCTTCGTGTCCCACTCAGACACTTCATTTTGTGCTCCATTTTCTTCGTACAACTTCCGGGTCAATTTAGGTCGATTTATTTTCTGCCGTGAAACCTGATTTAAATTCCAATTTAATTTCGGGACCCGACATCGACCCAACCTGTCAACCCGAAGTATGGACGTGGCCCACACGAAGCCTACTCCCCGCCTGCAACTTGTGTCCCATTTATTGGAGTCCCCGTATATTATTTATTTACCCATGATTATAAATCCCTATTTTAATTCGAATATTGCCCCCGGTTCGATTTCGACCCGACCCGGCTCGACCGAACCCGAACCCAAGTCCCATGTTATACTCTCATGACTGCCCAAATACCCTACACAATATTTCTCTTTTTCCTATTTTGGAAATATCTCTTCCTCTCTCTACTTTGTTAAATATCTTAAATATCTTTTATATATATATATATATTAAACTCTCTCTCTCTCTCTCTTACTTTACTACACTCCCCCTCCCATCACCTTACCAGCAAAGAACATCCCCCCCCTTTTTCTAGCCGACTTCACTCTCCTCCCCTCTCTTCAAATATCTTTCTCTCTCTCTACTATTCTCACACTCCCTCTTTATATATATTCACACCCACACACAAATACAACACTCTCTCCCTCTCTCCTCACGTACACACACAACTCCTCCACCCCATGGCCGACTCCTCCTGGCCGAGCACCCCACGGCCGCCACCCTGGCCGTACACCACCACCACCATCACTGTGAACACCACCACCCTCTCTTCCTTCCTCCTTTCTTCATCAACCCGCAACCACCACTCTAACCATTATCATCACCACCATTAACACCACCATGCACCACCACCTACACCATCCCGCCGTCGCCGCCCTGCCGCGCGCCACCGCGCGTGGCAGCAACAGCAGCGAGGTGGCAGCGCAGCAGCAAGCGTCAGCAGCAGTTGCATGCGCATGCGCGCGCGCAAACGCGCGCTGTCGTAAGGCCGTGCGCCACCCCGTGGCCGGCCCACTACCGCGAGGACCTCCCCCTGGCCGCACACACTCCGACGAGCCACCCCGAGTCCATCGCCACCTTCCCCGACGAGCCAAATGGGCGATCCGTGCATTTACGTCGAAATCCCGCCGACGCGCGCGATTTCAAGATTCAGAAATTGTGTTTCGGGACAGCGACTTCGCGCGTATTTTCTGGGAGATCCGACCGTTGGATCGGCGATTTCTTCGCTCTGTCGCAATCTCGTTATATCCATCTTCACTCCTGTCAATTTTTGTCCGTTAATTTCGTCGTTTGATACCTCAAAACTGGCCACCAAGTTGACGTTTTAAATTGAACTGTTTTTGGACAGTTTTGTGGAGCCGACTTCGTCAGCTCGTAACTTCGCCGTCGCAGCTCCGTTTTGCGCACCGTCAGTTCCAGTGCATAGCTGGTATAACCATCTTCCTGCCTCCTTTAGATTTTGTTTCATTTTAAGCACGTTCGGTTGGTCGAATTCGACGCCAAAGTTGGCCGTCCGAATTCTTTAATTTACACTTGTTAAATTCCAGTTTTGAACCCGGGACTCCGGATTCAATTTATGACACCACCAGTAGACTCGTGGCGTCATTTTGGCATGTTTTCATATAAAATTTGCTTGATTTGGAGAACGTGGGCCCTGGCACGCATTTCGGTGCAAATCGGGTCCCACTTTTCGGGTCAACGGGTCACTTTGAGATCGGCTCATCGGAATCCACTTCCGGATATACCGTTGAGTTCGTATCGTCATTCTGGACTCGTTGACATATAATTTGCTGAGATTTGAAGACATTTGCTTCGGCACGTATTTCCGTGCAAACCGGATACCAAGTGTCGTGTCAACGTATCATTTTGAGATCGGCACAACGGAATTCCATTTTGGACATACCGTTGGGTTCGTATCATCATTCTGGATTCGTGGACATATAATTTGCTAGGTTTTGTAGACTTCTATTCTGACACGTTTTTCGGTGCAAAGTATGTCCAACGGCAGACATCATTTTGACCCAAAATTACGGTTTTGCCCCTGTATCCAAATTGGACTTATGGGTAGGCTATCCTAGCTGATTTGACCGTTCTGGACACGTTGGTGATATTTATTTTATCATCCGACAACATCTGTAGATTTTGATTATGTATTATCCTTAATTTATAATTAATTATTTTTCTAGATATTGTTACTTTCTGGTTTTGAATTTTTATATATATTTTAATTGCTGTAAAAATCTTGGAAAAATGGTATTTAAATATTATGTTAATTTAGCTAATTTATTATAATTTTTCTAGCATTTAATAAGTACTTTTGGTATTTTATAAAAATAGGAAAACAGAACTCATTTTCAATATATTTAAGTTTGCTGATTTTTAATAAATATTTATGAGGGTTTATAAATCCCAGAAAAATTAGTATAAATTTCTATAATTAACAAGGATTATTTTGGTACTTTATTTTATATATATTTAAGCTTTTTGTCTATCTCTAAAATTGTTGGAACTTAGTGTACCGTTTGATTTAATTATTGAATAATTACGACTTGCAACTTTTTGTGTTTTAGTCGTATTGGACCTCACCCTACACTAGTATAAAGACTCTAGAAAATTAGTTTGGAATATAGTGGCTCTCTACTTTGGACTTTTATTCTAGGTCTCCACTTAGTTAGTGTCGAGTTAGGAGTCATGTCTCACCACTAGTGTAATATTGAACATAGCTTAGAACTGAGTTTGTATATCATTATTGACAGGACACCAGGCATCTATATCTTCGTACTAGTATTCTTGCTTTGCTCGAGGCAAGTACATCTACACACTCATTTACTGTCTTTTAATGCTAGAACATGTATTAACCCTGTTAAAATACTGCTTTCTGAATAACTGCAAGTTAAATCTTCACATGTTACATTAAATTGGTCCCTACCATGCTTAGGACAGTTATCATATCTTCACATGTTCCTTACTGGTTCTCAGTACATGTTTTACTATGCTTTATACTACTCGGAGTATTCACATGTTTCATATTGTTCCCAGTACCGGCTGTGCTTATATTACTCCCAGTGTCTCTCACATGTTTTTACTGTTCTCGTATCTCTCACATGATAGAATATGGGTTATGGGAAAACTGATAGTAGTGTACGTGATCATGACCCCCCTATAGTAGCAAGCGAGGTTGCATTTTATATGCATACTTTGCCGTAGGCCATTATCCCGTATTTCTGTACGGATGTACACCTATGCTTGTTGACTTGTACGTATGTACATTTTATTTATATTGTACCTCGGTACATTGTACATCTATTGACCGATCACGTACCTGCTACAGTTTTAAACATTACATATACATCTGTCTCTATGACATGTGTATCCTTGCCATGATAGATTATGAGATATATCAGGATTCCAGATATGCCATGTTCCCTGTGTTACTATGATATTGTGATCCCAGATGTACCATGAGGCCATGTTTCTAGTATTTCCTGTTTTATAGACTTATCACACCATGTTTCTTGTTGTACATCTCTTTCATTATATGTTCAGTACTTTAGTTGTAGAGGTTGTACTTGCTCCCGTCCTGACAGGATAACGTTGTAGGTATACTTTTCGAGGATGAAATGCTAGGTGTTACATATTGGCACTGATTTTGAGGACCTGGCCTTAGCTCCAGAAGAGGCCCCAGCGGAGAACCTTGCTTAGTTATTTTCATATGTTTTCAGACTGAGACTTTGGTATGTTCTTATATTTGGATACTGGACTTTGTCTCCAGTTAGATACTTTGGTTATGTATTATTAAGTCTGTGCTTATGTTACCTTCGCTTATAGATGCTGTGTTGTGATGAACATTTAAATGTGATTTTAGAACTGTTAGTAGCTTAGATCATTTATTGTCTATTCTTAGAACAGCTTACTGCGCTTTAACCAAGCGTAGGCTGGACATGGCTCGGCCTGGCCCAACAATTTGGGTAACGGGTCGTGACATGTTTTTTTGGCGGCCCATGCAGGTCTCGACTTAAGTTGTTTGGTTACGTTATTGTAGCAAGCATGCCTGCAATTAGGATCTAGGACAACTTGTTAACACTAGGGATAAACATTTAGAACACCTAGAGGATTACTAGGATTGCAACATAGGAGAACTCATCACAGCATAGGACCGTTAGCTATAATTAGCCTCTTGTTTGTATTTCAGTGGGTCAATTTAGACCAAGTTTGTACCCTTGGGATGACCCCCAAGGATCTCACTCTAATCTCACTCTAATCTTACCTAGAAATCTGTTTCCGCTTAAATTCCATTTGCTCTTCCTTAATTCGTTGTTGAATTTAATTTCTGATTTTGTTGTTAACTTTGATCTTGCATCGTGATAAATTTTGTGGATTGAATTATGATATATCCTGATAAGGTAAACGTCTGCTTTATTTATGGAGTTTAGAATTTATCGCAGCCATATTAGCTGGTATGACAAAAACATAGAGCCTGATTTTGGATATACTATCCTATTCATAGAATTTAGATTTTCTCGCAGCCATACCGGTTGGCGTGGCGAGGATTCTAGATAACATGATTATAGGGTGTATACCTTAGTTATGACTCTACCGTTTATTGCATCTAAGCTTACTGGTGGGGCGAAAATTCTGGCAACATGATTTCAGGAAGACGTATATGGTTATCAGATCATATCTCAACTTGGTTCACTTTGTTATGACCGAATGAGCAAGAATAAATTCTTATTATTATTATTCCTTCCCGTCTAGATTAACTCTGTTCTATCTACATCTACAACTAGAATTACAGGTTCTCTAGGACTCTCCAATAGGATTGCTTTCATGTTATCTTTTGGACATAATTATTATTGTGTTCCATCTTTCCTATGACTTGACTAAACTCTTTTTCGTTAACCTCTTGGGTAATTTTTCTCGTTATATATCCCGTTGTCTCCGTACCATTCTTGGAGATTTTCCGATAAACTTTCCCGTCTTGCTTGACCCTTTAACTTGTTTGGACACTGTTATGGATTGCTTGACCCAGTCTTAGGCCTTGTCACCTTCTATTTGATAAACGACCGAAATAGCCAAACCTTGTTGACTGATCCTGTAGTATGACTATAAATGTATTGTGTGATTATGATAAGTACTTTTCCTAGGGATTGGTTAGATTAAGCTTACAGGACAAGTATAAGCGACTGACTGTAGTAGACTTGGAAACCATTAAGAACGATTGTATTGGTATTATGACTCGATGATAGGGTATCTAAGATGGATAAATGAGATAGTATATTGTTATGATTATGGATTAAGGATTAGAATCTTGTGTTTAGCAAATTGAGGATTTAGCATTTGTAGAATTTTGGTTGGTTACCTATAGCTGATTACAGGTGATTAAAGGGTAGATCGATATGTGGATTGATATAGAATAAGTTAGAATGAGTTATCGTATTGCATACGAGATCGAAAAGATATCGGTTAAAAGGACAAGGAACAAGACAAAGACATATGTACATTGATAATTAATGAATCGGGAGTTTTGAAATCGAGGATTTATATTCGGAGGACTTGTTGAGTAAAAAGAAAGAGGCTCTACGCCAAGAATAAAAATTGAAAGTATGATTTCAAGGAGAAGCTGTAGGAAATGATTGACGACAAATGATGCCAAGGAACTGTGGATTGATGAAATAAGGATACTTAGGATATGATAAGGAAATCCAGTATTTACAATTGAGGTTGAAAATATGATTGATGATTAAGCATTATAGGCTTATAGACATACCCAGAGAATGACCTATAGTTTAGGGTATACATAAATGTTTCATGTTAGTATGGAAGATTCTAAAGGATATACGACGTAGTTTATGATAGAAAGACTTTGTTGAACCTGAATCAAAAAGTTTGTAGGAGAAACAAAAGAGATGATTACAAGGATAGCAGATTGAGTATTGTAGCCAGAGCAGCTACATGTTATAGTTTGACCGGTTGGATGATTTTTAATTTCGAGGACGAAATTCTTGTAAGGTGGGTAGGATGTAAGCCCCCTGAATTTCAGGGTTTATTTTTATTTTTTCTGAATGAATTGTTATCGATAAATATTTTATTTTATTTATTAATGTACCTTTCCATGACTTTGACTTCTGGAGCGTCAGGGATACCAATCTCTGTAAACTCTCTTCACGAGATTTAAAGTAGACAAGATTATCTTCGTTCTGATATATCCTGTCCCACTTAAATTCGTTCCCTTGTGCTCTTTTTGTATCGCGCAAGTCCGGGTCAACTTAGACCAATTAATCATTGAATAATTATTCCCACTTTTATTTTTGATCTTCGTTTGCACGTTACCGTTGCTTTTAATTTAGGAGCGCCAGATCAGCCATTTTCTCGGAACCAACTCCTCATGAATGATCTACTCGAGACGCTCTCCACCCATGACCTTCGTGTCCCACTCAGACACTTCATTTTGTGCTCCATTTTCTTCGCACAACTTCCGGGTCAATTTAGGCCGATTTATTTTCTGCCGTGAAACCTGATTTAAATTCCAATTTAATTTTGGGACCCGACATCGACCCAACCTGTCAACCCGAAGTATGGACGTGGCCCACACGAAGCCTACTCCCCGCCTGCAACTTGTGTCCCATTTATTGGAGTCCCCGTATATTATTTATTTACCCATGATTATAAATCCCTATTTTAATTCGAATATTGCCCCCGGTTCGATTTCGACCCGACCCGGCTCGACCGAACCCGAACCCAAGCCCCATGTTATACTCTCATGACTGCCCAAATACCCTACACAATATTTCTCTTTTTCCTATTTTGGAAATATCTCTTCCTCTCTCTACTTTGTTAAATATCTTAAATATCTTTTATATATATATATATATTAAACTATATCTCTCTCTCTCTCTCTCTCTCTTACTTTACTACACTCCCCCTCCCATCACCTTACCAGCAAAGAACATCCCCCCCCCTTTTTCTAGCCGACTTCACTCTCCTCCCCTCTCTTCAAATATCTATCTCTCTCTCTCTACTATTCTCACACTCCCTCTTTATATATATTCACACCCACACACAAATACAACACTCTCTCCCTCTCTCCTCACGTACACACACAACTCCCCCACCCCATGGCCGACTCCTCCTGGCCGAGCACCCTACGGCCGCCACCCTGGCCGTACACCACCACCACCATCACTGTGAACACCACCACCCTCTCTTCCTTCCTCCTCTCTTCATCAACCCGCAACCACCACTCTAACTATTATCATCACCACCATTAACACCACCATGCACCACTACCTACACCATCCCGCCGTCGCCGCCCCGCCGCGTGCCACCGTGCGTGGCAGCAACAGCAGCGAGGTGGCAGCACAGCAGCAAGCGTCAGCAGCAGTTGCATGCGCATGCGCGCGCGCAAACGCGCGCTGCCGTAAGGCCGTGCGCCACCCCGTGGCCGGCCCACCACCGCGAGGACCTCCCCCTGGCCGCACACACTCCGACGAGCCACCCCGAGTCCATCGCCACCTTCCCCGACGAGCCAAATGGGCGATCCGTGCATTTACGTCGAAATCCCGTCGACGCGCGCGATTTCAAGATTCAGAAATTATGTTTCGGGACAGCGACTTCGTACGTGTTTTCTGGGAGATCCGACCGTTGGATCGGCGATTTCTTCGCTCTGTCACAATCTCGGTATATCCATCTTCACTCCTGTCAATTTTCGTCCGTTAATTTCGTCGTTTGTTACCTCAAAACTGGCCACCAAGTTGACTTTTTAATTGAACTGTTTTTGGACAGTTTCGTGGAGCCGACTTCGTCAGCTCGTAACTTCGCCGTCGCAGCTCCGTTTTGTGCACCGTCAGTTCCGGTGCATAGCTGGTATAACCATCTTCCTGCCTCCTTTAGATTTTGTTTCATTTTAAGCACGTTCGGTTGGTCGAATTCGACGCCAAAGTTGGCCGTCCGAATTCTTTAATTTGCACTTGTTAAATTCCAGTTTTGAACCCGGGACTCCGGATTCAATTTTTGACACCACCAGTAGACTCGTGGCGTCATTCTGGCATGTTTTCATATAAAATTTGCTTGATTTGGAGAACGTGGGCCCTGGCACGCATTTCGGTACAAATTGGGTTCCACTTTTCGGGTCAACGGGTCACTTTGAGATCGGCTCATCGGAATCCACTTCCGGATATACCGTTGAGTTCGTATCGTCATTCTGGACTCGTTGACATATAATTTGCTGAGTTTTGAAGACATTTGCTCCGGCACGCATTTTCGTGCAAACCGGATACCAAATGTCGCATCAACGTATCATTTTGAGATCGGCACAACGGAATTCCATTTTGGACATACCGTTGGGTTCGTATCATCATTCTGGATTCGTGGACATATAATTTGCTAGATTTTGTAGACTTCTATCCTGACACGTTTTTCGGTGCAAAGTATGTCCAACGGCGGACATCATTTTGACCCAAAATTATGGTTTTGCCCCTGTATCCAAATTGGACTTATGGGTAGGCTATTCTAGCTGATTTGACCGTTCTGGACACGTTGGTGATATTTATTTTATCATCCGACAACATCTGTAGATTTTGATTATGTATTATCCTTAATTTATAATTAATTATTTTTCTAGATATTGTTACTTTCTGGTTTTGAATTTTTATATATATTTTAATTGCTGTAAAAATCTTGAAAAAATAGTATTTAAATATTATGTTAATTTAGCTAATTTATTATAATTTTTCTAGCATTTAATAAGTACTTTTGTTATTTTATAAAAATAGGAAAACAGAACTCATTTTCAATATATTTAAGTTTGCTGATTTTTAATAAATATTTATGAGGGTTTATAAATCCCAGAAAAATTAGTATAAATTTCTATAATTAACAAGGATTATTTTGGTACTTTATTTTATATATATTTAAGCTTTTTGTCTATCTCTAAAATTGTTGGAACTTAGTGTACCGTTTGATTTAATTATTGAATAATTACGACTTGCAACTTTTTGTGTTTTAGTCGTATTGGACCTCACCCTACACTAGTATAAAGACTCTAGGAAATTAGTTTGGAATATAGTGGCTCTCTACTTTGGACTTTTATTCTAGGTCTCCACTTAGTTAGTGTCCAGTTATGAGTCATGTCTCACCACTAGTGTAATATTGAACATAGCTTAGAACTGAGTTTGTATATCATTATTGACAGGACACCAGGCATCTATATCTTCGTACTAGTATTCTTGCTTTGCTCGAGACAAGTACATCTACACACTCATTTACTGTCTTTTAATGCTAGAACATGTATTAACCCTGTTAAAATACTGCTTTCTGAATAACTGCAAGTTAAATCTTCACATGTTACATTAAATTGGTACCTACCATGCTTAGGACAGTTATCATATCTTCACATGTTCCTTACTGGTTCTCAGTACATGTTTTACTATGCTTTATACTACTCGGAGTATTCACATGTTTCATATTGTTCCCAGTACCGGCTGTGCTTATATTACTCCCAGTGTCTCTCACATGTTTTTACTGTTCTCGTATCTCTCACATGATAGAATATGGGTTATGGGGAAACTGATAGTAGTGTACGTGATCATGACCCCCCTATAGTAGCGAGCGAGGTCGCATTTTATATGCATACTTTGCCGTAGGCCCTTATCCCGTATTTCTGTACGGATGTACACCTATGCTTGTTGACTTGTACGTATGTACATTTTATTTACATTGTACCTCGGTACATTGTAAATCTATTGACCGATCATGTACCTGCTACAGTTTTAAATATTACATATACATCTGTCTCTATGACATGTGTATCCTTGCCATGATAGATTATGAGATATATCAGGATTCCAGATATGCCATGTTCCCTGTGTTACTATGATATTGTGATCCCAGTTGTACCATGATGCCATGTTTCTAGTATTTCCTGTTTTATAGACTTATCACACCATGTTTCTTGTTGTACATCTCTTTCATTATATGTTCAGTACTTTAGTTGTAGAGGTTGTACTTGCTCCCGTCCTGACAGGATAACGTTGTAGGTATACTTTTCGAGGATGAAATGCTAGGTGTTACATATTGGCACTGATTTTGAGGACCTGGCCTTAGCTCCAGAAGAGGCCCCAGCGGGGAACCTTGCTTAGTTATTTTCATATGTTTTGAGACTGAGACTTTGGTATGTTCTTATATTTGGATACTGGACTTTGTCTCCAGTTAGATACTTTGGTTATGTATTATTAAGTTTGTGCTTATGTTACCTTCGCTTATAGATGCTGTGTTGTGATGAACATTTAAATGTGATTTTAGAACTGTTAGTAGCTTAGATCATTTATTGTCTATTCTTAGAACAGCTTACTGCGCTTTAACCAAGCGTAGGCTGGACATGGCTCGGCCTGGCCCAACAATTTGGGTAACGGGTCGTGACAGGTACAATAATGGTGGCACAAGATCGACTTCGGTGTTACAACTACGCAAGGGGGCCTTTGTTGACGACACAGACGGTTCCATCGGATCCAGAAGCGTCAAATTTGTTAGGGTAGACATAAGGTAGTTTGGAATTGGCAAGGAATATGAAGATTGGGACTGGTCATGGATAGGAGGAAATTCAAAAGAAAATGATAATAATATATATTCTATTTTTAGAAAACTATTTATAATACTTTGAAAAAAAACTATATTTTGTTTACTTTAGCTAACCATATTCTAGAAAATCATAAACTAATATATCAATATACTTTTTAGATTTATATAGCAGATTTAAAACAGACGTAGGGTCAAGCCCAATGTCAAAATACTTATGTATAACCTTATATCTTAAATAACTTATATATAAAATCCATTTAGAAATTTCCTATAGTTTATATAACATCTACCAAATACTTTATATATATTTCTTTATATATATATATATATATATATATATAACTCGTTGTGATGAAAACCTAAATTAATTTATACAAGGAACATATTTATGATTTAGAAAATTTTGTGAAAATAACCTACCCATATTATAAAAATAGAAATTCAACCTTAATGAGCCCTATATGTAGAAATTGTAGGAACCCTAGAGGGGGGGGGGGGTGAATAGGGTCAAGCTAACTAATCAAGCACTTAGCACAAGCTAATTGGCAATTTAAAAATATAAGTGCAAGAGAAGAAGCAAACACAATACCGACATCCGATGTATCCTGGTATCCTCCTAAGAGGCAGTCCAGTCCCGGAACTCTCTCCGGCTTTAATCCACTATTTGAGCAAATAGTTACACACGAGTTTGGATCTGAAGAACTCGCCAACTTCTTACACAAGAGCTTTAATCCGACGGGCTCTCCGACTTCAACCGAGAGTTTGGATACGAAGACTCCCCAACTTCAACCGAGAGTTTGGATACGAAGACTCTCCAACTTCAACCTTTCACAATAGGTTTTGATCTCCTTATACAATAGGATGAAGATCTCACTTTTCAACTCAATAACTCTAACACAATTTGTGAATGGCAAATGAAAGCTTTGTAGAGTTGTTTGTGGATAGGCTTTGGTGGTTTAGAAATTTTTAGGCTCAAAGCATCAACCTTAAATAAAGGGGTTCAAGGCTATTTATAACCAAAGCATTGAAAGAGCTCAAGGCAACTTTTCAGTCCACGAACCGGCATACCGTCGGTATGATCCGGCATACCGGCGGTATACCGATCTGGGATTACAACGGCTAGAAATATAGCCGTTGGGATCATTAATGGCTGAAAATCCGATCGATGGAATTTCAATATTTCGGAAGCGGTATACCGTCGGTATGGACCGGTATGCCGTCGGTATGCCGGTTTTGTAAACAGAAACTTTCTGTGAACGAAAACCGGTGTACCGTCGGTATACGCCGGTATACCGTCGGTATGCCGTTTTCCACCAAAAATGATCCTGGGCTTATTTCTGTCCTAGCTTTCGATTTTTCCATCCATTTCTTGTGTTTTACAATAATTCCTAAGACTCATTACAGACTTCAGATAAACTTAGGCAGGTGCAGGCTTCTTCAGAGTCTTGAAATGATGATGGCATGGCTTGGCTTCTTCCTTTGATAGGTGCTGGCTTTTTTTCCCGGTGCGTGGCTCCAGAGATGTCGTCGGATGGTTCAGAGAAATCTTGTGGAATCCGTCGTCTTTGGCCCACCATGATTTCTTCATAGCATATGTCCACATTTGATCTTGCAAATTGTTTTTCTGCAAATACATGTTAGGCGAACAAAGCAATATACATGTAGCAAGTATGATAAGATAAAGCACATTAGGACTATGCAAAGTTTAAGTATAGGTGCTACGGTGATAGCATAAAAGTTAGTGATATCATAATGATTAAACTTAATTGAATGACCACAATCAAAAATATAGTTTTGATTTTGGCGACCCAATTAAATTTAAGATAGATATAATAAAAACTCATATCACTAATATGTAATACAATAAGCACATATCACCAAAGGTATAAGTATAAGTAGAAATGCTATAGTGATAGTATGAAGATTAGTGATAATGAAATGCTAAACTTAACAGATTAACCATATTCAAAAATATGATACAATCATTGGGCCAACAGAAATAACTATAAAAATGGTAACAATAATTAATAATAATTAATATACTAATAAAACTCTTTACACTAATAAAAGAATCTATTTATACTAATAAAATAATTAATATACTAATAAAACGGTTTACACTAATAATTAATAAACTATTTATACAAATAAAATAATAATAATAATAATTAATTATCTATTTACTTTCTTCTTCCCTTTTTTTTTACAGAGAGAACGAGAGGGTGAGGAATGGGAAAGGGAGAGAGAGAAAGAGAGGATTCCGGCACAGGCTTCGTCGGGCGCGGTGGCACGACGGCGGGCGGAGGGAGGTAGGTGAGGCGAAGGGGAGAAGGCGGCCACGCGGTGGGGCGTTCAGCGGAGGCGACGGAGCGGCGAGAATGGGTGCGGTGGACGAGAGAGAGAGAGGGGTTCGGAGGAGATCGGAGCGGTGGCTGAGTCGGCAAGGTGGGGCGGAGGCTTAGGCGAAGGCGGAGGAACGGAGAGAAGCGCCGGAGAGGGGGTGGCCGGCGATGGGCTGCACGGCGACGGCGGTTTGGCGCGGTGCTCGGCCGCGGAAGAGGAGCTGCGGCACCGCACGGAGGAAGGCTACTGGCGGCGTGGGTTCGTCGGTCGGAGAAGGAAAGGAGAAGCGTGGCGGAGGCGCGGTGCTGTCCCAGCTCGGCCGACGGTTCGGCGAGATTGGGGCCAAGCGCGGGGGACGTGTAACACCCAGTTTTCCAGAAAAGGGTAATTTTGAAATTTTGTAATTATAATTATTAATTATTGATATTTATTTCATATTATAATTTTTGGTGATTTTTAATCACTTTTAAACTATTTAAACCAAGACTTGTAATTTTGGTATTTTGCTAGTGTAACACTAGAGACAGCTTGACCTAGAGCCTAGCCATGTGATTAGGGTGTTTTATTTATCATTTCCAGTTTGAGGGTATTTTTGTCATTTTGAATTTAATTGAATTTAATATATATTATTTAGAATTTAATATATTATTAAGAATGGTGTGATTTTAATATTATTTAATTGATTGCCATGTATTGTGATTAGCCTAACTTGGTTTGGACCTAACCTAGATTAGTCATAGCTAGTCTTAGCTAATCATGGTTAGTGTTAGTTAGTATTAATTAGAATTATTGAAATTTAAGTGATTTTTGGTATAATTTAATTTAGTGCTATTCTTGACCTTAACTCATGGTGACTTTGGAGACTGTCCTAGAAGCTAACCCTAGTCATGACCACTTGATTAGATTATGAAACCCTAGTTTAACCTAAGTTAATGATACTCTAGTCATTAGAATTAATTTGGAGAAAATAGGGATAATGAATAGGTTAGATTATGACTAGTGATTTCATGAACCATGACTTATGGCTTAAGGTCCATAGAGGCCCATAACCCAATTAGTAAAACCAAAACCCTAACCCTAGAACCTATGGCCGGCCAAGCCTATCCCCCCAATTTAATGCCTCCTAGAAATTAGGGCTAGTCTCCTTTAGAAATATTTACAAGTTTGAGAAAGAGGTAAGTCCCCAACTTCAATATTTCCTAAAAGTCCTATTTATTTCCTTTTCCATCCAAACCAATTGAAATAGGCTCTAATTTTATTCTTCTTGCTGTTGGTATTGAGAAATTTTAGGGGAGAAACAATTTGGGAGAGTTTTGGTGGCTTGAGGATCCATTCTCATTTGGGGCTTTTTGAGCTTTGTAAACCTATAGGTAATTTTGAATCTACACCATGAAATACTATTTTTATTGCATATTCAGGAAGCCCTAGGCCTACCCTAACTGTAGGACTAGCTAACCCTAGGTTTCGAGTCCGTTACGTGTCCGTATCGGACACGTATCAGTCCATGTATATATGTGTTTGATAAAATGACCCAAAGGGCATTTCGATTAGATTTTGGGAATATTTTTGAATAGGAAATTAGGGTTTAGTGTTGCTTATGGGATTCCAGTATTCTGAGCACGTATTGGTGTCGTTTCGTGTCGCAACGGACACGGGAATACGCGGGTGCAGTACGCGCGTGCGAGCACTATTGCTCCCCTGCTGCTCGGGGTCATTTGTGCCATGGACACGCCACTTTGACACGTGATTTTGGACACACGAGTAGGGACACTGACTGACACCACGTGTCATGTCGGACACGCAGTTGGCCACGCAGTTGGCCGTGCACGACCTATCGTGTCGTGTCGGACACGCAGTTGGCCGTGCACGGGGCGCGCACTGTGTGTGTGCAGTGTATATTTTGTTTCCCTATTTTCAATTCAGTTTTAATGATTTAAATAGTGATTTTAATTGTTAATTTGATCCTAAATATGATGTATGATATATGTTAGATTAGTTTACATGATTAGTTAGGTTGTTGATGTGAATTTGGATTCGATTTGGGTTAAATAGGCATGCTCGACTGATACCATATCCTGATACATTCTTTTTCCATTTTTGAACTGTTAGTTCCTATTTAATCCCATTTCTATTGAGGTTTCAACTGTAAATTACTCTCACATGTTTGTTAGTCCATGTTAGTACAATGTTTACATTCGAATTAGACTTTTGGTTTGAGAATGGGAATTAGACATTTGTGTTGGTTTTCGAAGGAAATAGATTTGATTTTGTTTCATTGCTGAACTGTTAATCTGAGAACGGCTTTTTAACTATAACTGAACTGATTTCCTTTCCTTTTCAAAAACTGTATTGAAATGTTTTCCATAAACCTGAGATTGGTTCCTGCCTACTGATTTCTATTTGAACTGAGTTTGGTCTCCTCCATAATATAAACTGTAATTTAGTAATATATTCACTGTTACTCCTTTCCTAAAACCTGAGAGTATTTTCATTCCTTAAATAACTGAAATAGATTGATTTTGTTCATTGGGTATCTAGTTAAATTGAATGTTCATTCATTCTTAATATACTGAATTCCCTTCCTATAACCTGTCAACTGTTTTTTCCAGATTTTCCTAAGCTATGATTTGTTTCATGTAAAACTGTCAATTGATTTCCATTTCCTTAACTGATTTGAGTGATTATTTGCCATGCTAGGTTCTTATACATTGTGTTAGGTTCATTGAAGCATGGTTTCGAAATAGGATGCTATGGTTTTTCGAATGGGATGAGTTAACTGTTAACCTATCAATAGAACTGTCAATATTGTTCACTGTTAAGTTTAATATGAACTGTCATGGGGATTATGGATTCGTTTTCAATGGTTGAATTGGTGTTGGAAGTATTGGATTGAATGAGTGTTGAGTCTTGAGTTAACTGTTATTATAGCTAATTGTCATTTGTACAAAACTGTAATTGATTCCTGCCATTTTGTTCACTGATTTTCCATCCCTCATGATACACTGTTTTCAGCCTTGTAGTGCACTGTTTTCCTACTCTAGGATATCTCTCATAACACACATTGATATTCACATTGCCATGCTCACTGTTACATGTATCACTCATTGTTTCCTAATTTCTGTACACACACATGTATTCCCTGAATTCCCTTTAACAGTCACTGTTTTCCTCTATGTGGCACTCACACACACTCTTGTATTCTCTCACACCCTCATGTCTCACACTCTCTTAACACTTCACTAACACACACACACGTCACCACCACAATCCTTCTTCCTATTCTCTATACATATGTATATATATATATGTAAATGAGATGTATATACATATATGTATCCTATATAATGTGTGTGTACTATTATATATATATATTAGATATATATGTATGTGTGGTATACATATAGTAGCCTATATGCTATTGTGTATTCTATATTAGATTATATAAATATATCTATGAGTGTATTATATATTAGATATATTTTGTCATGTGTATATGTGATTTATGGTTTGGTTTATTGGCATGATATAGCCTATGGCCTATGGGTATGGCTTGAATGCCAGTATAGAGTCTAGTTAGACTTGTATAGCCTTATTAGACCTAGAATGGACTAGTATAGACTTGTTTGACTTAGGTTTGACCTAGTTTGACTTCTAGGGTTGACCAGAGTTGACCAAGAGTTGACTTTGGCCTAGATTGACCTAGATTTATGTAGAATACATTGTAGTGCATCTTATTACCATTCTGGACTTGTTGTGACTTGTACTGTTCTAAATAGGAGCCAGACACCACTCCTCGGACAGTACTTTCATCTTGGACATTCAGATAGCAGACGAGTACATTCTCTGATCTTTTCATACCTGTCTGGACTATATTCTTGCTCTAGATTACTTTGCTTGATGCTGACACGTATCTTCACGGATTAGTACTATATGGATCCGTTCCTGAGATGTTATCCCTCTACGGGTGCATCGGATATTTCATGTTCATGTACTTTATCATGTGCATCAGGTACTCCTTGTACTCGTACTAGTTTATGTATTCACATGTTCTCATGTGCCTTCATGTACTATCATGTGTCTCATGTACTACTCATTACATGAGTTCACATATCTTTAGCTATATTCATGTACCAATAACGTAACTTGAATGGATCCTTGTGTAGTGATTGGGGCGGGGTGAGTAGAATTGGTTATGTGATCATTATCCCCAGTAGGTATTCATGTGCCTCTTAGTTGTATTCATGTGCCTCTTAGTTGTATTCATGTGCCCCTAAGCCGTTTACATAACCATATTGTACTCTAAATCACTTAGCCACTTACAGTCTTTACTTATTATGTATTTACTTTCAGTTGCAAAATATCTCCTGTTTTTCCGTACTTCCTTTCCAGCATTTTCTGTATTTTACTCTATTGCATGCTTTATACTCCTGACTTGTTATGAACTGTTTTGAGAGATATGTGCTCGTTCCCGTCCTGATTGGACCTGTTGAAAATTTTACAGAGGACGAGGAGGAGGCCTGCATAGATACTTTCTATGGGACAGCCTTAGAGGACACTTGTGATCCGGACTTCCAGTCGGATCCCTTAGCTGTAGAGACTGTTGCTCCATAGATATCTTTATCTTATTTCATTGTATTGGAGTTTTGAGTTGTTTATTTGGATCTGTATTATTTCTGGATGTTAGTGGAGTTTATCTAGACACTTAGCTTTCTCTCTATTTGTATTTCCTGTGGATTTGGATCTTGCATCTTTTATATCATTCTATCTTATCGTATTCTACCTTAGATGTGATTGAGATATATTCTGTTATGTCACCCCCATTCGGGGAGTATAACAGTTATTACCTTTAACAGTTAGATGTTGTGACCTAGGACAGCGTTCTACTGCCGACACTGCGGCGTAGGCTGGGCGTTGTTACGTACTCGTACCCTCACAGTGGGTGCGGGTCGTGACACATTTTTAGTGGTGGCCCATTATAAACCCCCACTATTTCTAACTAATTTCATGATTTTTAAAAATTATTTTTGCTATATTAATTAGAATTAAAGAGGTAACTAGTATATATGTGTGTATTTATAAATATATATAATATAGATGATTGTGTGCTTGTCGTATTTTAAGTATTACTAATTATAGTCTATTATTATTATAAACATTTTGTTACTTATTTACAACTTATAGGATTTTTGTGATTGTATTCATATGTATATGTATGTGTGTGTGTATATATATATATATATATATATATATATATATATATATATATATATATATATATATATACATATATATATATATATATATACATATATATATATATATACATATATATATATATATATATATATATATATATATATATATACGGTATTAAAAAAAAGAAAAAAAAGAAAAGAACTTGCAGTGGTGGGCCGAACCCCCCACAAACGGCAGCAGTTAAAGCTGCAGGGGGGGCCCGACCCCTAACCCACTCCACAACATGGCCTGACCCACCTAATACAAAAGCAGACTTAGCAGCTGCGCGGCTATGTTAGCAAACCCGAGCCCTCCCATATCTATTCCTAAGACTATTAGAAGTAAGCGGCGGCAGTATATATAAACCGCTCCTCAAGCCGAACCCTAACCCTCCAAAATTCCATCTCAACCAGAAGCCCTCGACCTCGAAGACTCTCCCCTAACTGACTGTACAACCTGGTCGCCATCGGCGATCACCGGAGCCACGCCGCACTCGTCTGGACCGACAGCAAAACAGAGTAAACTCTGTATCAAGCACTGTCCAGGTAACAACTTCTCATCCCGATTTCTCCTACGACTCTAGATCGTTTTGAGTTTCGTAAAGTTCCATAGAAAGCCAGTATAGCCCCCTTCACATTTCCCTTTTATGGATCCCGACACCGTTTCTTAGATCAGTCGAAAATTCGACACGAAGTTGAGCCCGTACCGCTCGAAAAACAGAGCAACAAGGCTGCTCCAAAACCCAACTTAGAAGCCAGATTTCGATCTGTATGTCGAGATTTTTCAGAAACTAATTGAACACGGGTGAAGACAACATAACCGAGACTAAAATGCAACTGGTAGATCGGTGTTTCAATTATTGTGCAAGAATTAAACCCATGTTAAACTGGAGTGAAAAACTGGTTTCAAAATAGTAGATTTTAGAAAAATTTCTCCGATACAACGTGCGTCCCGACAAACCGGGCGACGTGGTCGCGCACTATATGCATCGAAAGGTGCGTATGGATGTCGCGGACGTGTGGGAACTGACGGAACTCAGTTTCGTCGCATGTGCGCGACGAAATCAACGTGTATCCGTCGAGATATCCCGTATTGCCGTTTTGTAAACTTGTCCATAACTTCGTGTACAGTCGTCAATTCGAGACGAAACTTGTGCCAATAGGTCCGAATCGAAATTCTGGTCCTGTGTGCCAATTTTGGTTCGATTCTGAGAAGGTCGAATCGGAACCCATTTTTGGCGGGCCCGCGACCCACTCAAACGAGCAATTTTGTGCACGACTCATCGGAATCCAAAACTGGACATACCGTTGAGTTCCTCTCCTCAAACTGAAATCGTAGACATGTAGTTTGATGACTTTAGAGACCATAGACTTCGACACGCATTTCGGTGCAAAGCGGATCCAACGACGAACATCGTTTTAACCCAAAATTATGATTTTGCCCCTGTTCCAGAATTTGACTTTTGGACAGGCATTTCCTAGGTATATCTTTTACACCGAGTGTATTTTTTATGTTTGTTTCAGCGTCCGAAGTTGTTTGGAGATTGTGACGTTTCTTGGCTGACATTGTGATTACTTGGACTTGCCACTTTGCACCATCAGGCAAGATACATTGCCACCTTACTATGTGATTATTATATTTCTTATTTTTAGTTGTTATTTTCAGCATTTCTTATTTCTCGATATTTAAACTGTGCGTCCAAGTCACACTTGGGTGCAAGCGACTCTATCGGTCGTTTTTCTCGCCTTATTTATTTCTCTTGCATTGACTTAGTCTAGTGACCACCCGTTGATGTTGAGGTATTGGTATATCTCATACGGCCTTGACACTTATTGTATCACGTAATGTGAGTCACATGTAGGACAAGTACCCGCGTAGTCGGCTGGCCACCGATACGTATGGAGCGTGCGACGGATAGGAGTAACTACCAATAGTATTGCATGTTAGAAGACTTGGCGGTTATGAGAGGTTCATATCAGTCATGGAGATGATGATACTAGGCATTGGGTGGGGAGAACAATACCTGACGTATGGGCTTCTTTGCACTTCCCTGATTACCTGTGCGCTCCTCCGGAGACGCAGGCTCCAGGCGCCCTCTGACGTTTCCCAGAGCGTTATGGACGTAGCCCCTTGTACATGGTGCCCTCTGACGCTTCCTGAGCGTTATGGACGTAGGCCCCTGGTGCCTTCTATGGGAACTATGCCGATCCCATTTACAACCAGGGCTCATGCGTCGAAGGATTGTATCTCAACTGCATATTCACAGTAGAATGGTCAGGAATCCGATTGCATGCATACCTTTTTCTCTTATTATATTATCATAGTTTATATGGCATGGTGTTTTCTTGTATCTTGCTATGTCCCCTGAGGATCTGGTTGTAAGCCCCTGTTTTTCAATTTTAGTTTTATTAGTGCCAATTAAATTTTTATGTCATTTATAGCCTTAAATAATTATTAGGAAATTTTTAGGAATTTTCTAGAAATTTTAAAAGATTTTAAATAATTTTTAAATGAGTTTTATATATTAAGAATATCATTTTATAATTTATTCAAATGTTTTAATATCACTTTGCAATTATTAGAATTATTTTAATACAGTTTTGTAATTATTTAAATTACTTTTATATCAGTTTACAATTCCTTAAATGTTTTAAATTAGGGAATGCAAATACTATTTTGCATTTACTCACCATTAAAGCCTTTATGTAATTTCCTAATCTAAGGGGACCTAACTGCTAATTACCCAAACCCCCCCCCCCCCCCCACGAGCAGCTCTCTCTCTCTCTCTCTCCTCTCACCCGCTCCCGTTGACCCCTGCCCCGACCGACTCACCGCCCTGCCCCCGCCTTTCCCGGCTGACCCCACCGACCTCAACCCCCATATTTAAACCCCCTCTCCCCCCTGACCAAACCCTAACCCTAAACTCTCCCCACAGCAACTGACAACCCAGTTCTTCCCCGACGAACACCCAAACCCTAACCCTACTCCGGCGAACGCTGTCCAGCCCCACCGTCGACCTTCACCGCCAACCACCACCACCATTCGACGCGCCCCGACGAGACGCGTCGATCGCCACCGCTCCGCCACCGTCCCGACCGCTCCTCCGCCGTCTACGACCGTCGAACCCCCCCTCCCAGATCTGGACACGTGAGTATTTGTGTCATACTGTGTCGTGCGTGTCTCGTACGCATGTATGTTGTTCACCGTGTCCTGGCGAGCATAGGTGTGGAACTGGACACGCGAGATTGAACTCGTGCGTGTCGTGCAGGCCTAGGACACGAGAATACCTGTGTCCTTAACTGTCAGGACACAGGATGGTTTTTATATTTTTTTTATGTGTAATCTAACCTAAATGAAATAAAAGAAACAAAACCCTATTCCTAACAGTCGGGCCAACTGGCCCACTGGCCAGCGCGCAATAAATAAACCCCTCTCCCCCCCCCCCCCCCCCCCGCTCTGTTGGCTCGAGTTTGAGCCCCCTTTCTGTTCTCTTTTTCTGTTTTCTTTTTTCTTTTCTTTTTCCTTTTGTTTTGTATATATATTTATATATATGTATATGTATATATGTATTAATGTATGTATATATATATATGTATACTATTTTTAACAATATTTTATATATATGTATATATACTTTATAGTTAGTAAATTTTATGTATATATGTTTGTATATATGTATATATTTTTTTATGTGTATATATATTTTTATGTGTATATATATATATTATATATATATACACTTTATAAATAAGAATTTTCTTGTATATATATATATATATATTTGTATATATATATATAGATATTTTAGAAATAAGTATTTTCCCTATACATAGATATATGTACTTTCAACATATGTATGTATATATTTATTTTGAACTTTATTTAAATATTAATATTATTTTTGTACTTTTACCAAGTTATATTTTTATTGTATTTAAATTACTGCAACCATTTGGTGTCCAAGCCTAGCATGGATATTTGGGCTCAAATGTGTTTCCACACATTCAAGACCTGTACAAGTCATATTGGACTTGATTCATGGCCTTGGGTCCTGTATTTTAACTTTGGTTCAAATTATATACATGGACAAAATACGCAGATAATTAATTATTGTTGTATAATGCTGTTTTTTGATTTTTTTTAAAAATACCTAAAGTACTGCAAAAATTGTGGAAAAATAGTGTTTAGATACTATGTTAAGTTAGCTAATTTAGTATAATTTTTGTCGTATTTAATTTACTGTTTTGCCACTAGTTTGGCATATGAAACCAAAACTCATTTTCTGTACACTTAGGAAAACTGATTTTTATAAAATATTTGTACTGGTTAATAAATTCCAGAAAAATTATAATAAATTTTTATGATTAACAAGGATCACTTTGATACTTTACTTTAAACAAAACTAGGCTTTTTGTCTATCTCTAAAATTGTTAGAACACAATGATCTTTTGATTTATTTATTGATTAATTACGACTTGTAGCTTTTTGTGTTATTTAGAGTTTTAGTCGTGTTAAACCCCATCCCTCACTAGTGTAAAGACCCTAGAAAGTTAGTTAACATAGTGTGTCACCCCACATTAATCTCCTATGCCGAAGTCATTATTTTGGCTAGGTGCCCAATCACAAGTCGTGTTTCACCAATTAGCGTCCTATTGTTTTAGCTTAGTGTAAAACTAAGTTATTGTATTTTACTTCTACAGCGACGAGTTACTGGACATCCATAGCACTGTTATCGCAGCTTGTTTTGTTTTGCTTTGCTAGAGGCAAGTACTTTCTACAAACTTTACATGTTGTTACATAAATGAACTGTAAAACCCACCATGTTAAATACTGATCCTTGGGGTAGCAAGTTAAAACATCACATGTTGTACTTTCCATTACTACTATGCTTAGAACAGCCTTGATGTATCTCTCACATGATTAGAATATGGGTTATGGGGAAACTGTTAGTAACGTACGTGATCATGTCCCTTACTCGTACGTACGTACCGAGCAAGGTTGACATTTTATGTATACCTTGTCATAGGCGCACCAGCTGTATTTGTACGTATGTACATCTATCGCTTGCTTTACTTGTACGTATGTACATTTTATTTATATTGTACCTCAGTACATTGTACATCTATTGACCGATCACGTACTTGCTACAGTTTTAAACATTACATACACGTCTGTCTCTATGACATATGTGTCCTTGCCATGATAGACTATGTGATGCCATGCTTTCCAGTTATTTCCTCTCATGTTCATTTCCATGTTTCATATGCTAGTTTGCTAGATTTAGTACTTGCTCCCGTCCTGACAGGATAACGTTGTAGGTGTCCTTACTGAGGAGGAGTTACTCTGCGACTCATACTATGGAGTTACTGCCGAGGACCCGGCTCTGCTTTACGAGGATGTTCCTGCGGGGAACCTCGCCTAGTTGTCTTTTGTTTACTTAGACTTTTGAGAGTAGACATGTATTAGACTATATTATTTTGTAACTGGACATGTATCCAGTTTTACATTTCAGTTTACTTGTACTTGGACATTTTACTATATACGATGACTTTTGTGTTTGGAGCATTTATGATTCTTCTTCACTTATAGAACTGTTAGTACATTTAGTCTTATCATGTTGTCTTTAGAACAGCTTACTACGTTTTATCTCAACGTAGGCTGGGCATGACTCGGCCTGGCCCAACAATTTGGGTAGCGGGTCGTGACATATTTTTAGTGGTGGCCCATGCAGGTCCTGACTAAACTGTTTGGTTACGTTATTGTACCAAGCATGCCTGCAATTAGGAACTTAAGGTAATTAGACAACATTAGGAAAGACGCTTAGAACACCTAGAGGAATGCTAGGATTGCAACATAGGAAATACATCACATGTTTGCTATTATAATTAGATTTTCTTGTATATGATTGCTTACTTTAAAACAAGTCCTTATAAGTCTTTTTATGTGTAATTTAGATGGTGCTTACTCGTTCATCCCAGTATGTTACCCCCGAGAATGGGCCCCTCCATATCCAGTCAGCTGACCCGTTGACTGATACACCTCCACCTACCACATTCCCCCACTCCACAGATCCACAGACCCAGATACCACCTTCCACATCCCAGGCCCGGCAGGACCCGATACTTCCACCACCCCCTATCACTATACCCACCCAGGCTTTCGTCACACTCGACGGGACCCAGTTGCTCACACTGATCCAGGGGTTCCTAACAACCCATCAGGAGCAGACGACCCTACTCCGCCAGAGCATGGAGCGTTCTGAGGGACGTCCCGTGGTCCCACCACATGTAGAGCCACGGCAGAGAACGGGGATGATCAAGGACTTCATGGGTCTGAATTCCAAGGAGTTCTCAGGGACTGAGGGCATAGTAGTATTTGATGACTGGCTAGATTCTGTAGAGAGAAAGCTTCTGGGAGTTAGGATGCCGGATGACCTTCAGGTCGAGGCAGCAGGATTTCTGCTGATAGACTTAGCCGGAGTCTGGTTCAGGAATGAGCCGTTGTTCGCGAGAGGTAGAGCCACTTGGGACCAGTTCAAGACCCAGTTCAAGAAGAAATTCTTCTCGACCACTGCTAGAGTAGCCATGGGGCTACGATTCCAGAACATCCAGCAGGAAAACCGTTCTGTTGACGAGTATGCGGCAAAGTTTAGTCGCCTGAGCCGTTTTGCTCCTAGTCTGGTTGCTGATCCAGAGGAGATGACCCGTAGGTTTTGCCATGGTCTAGTTCCAGACATTGGCATTCTTATAGTGGCAAACGGTACGACTGACTACTACCAGAGCCTAGAGTTGGCCCGGAGTATTGAGGAGCGTCTTCTGTCATGCAAGAGGCCGGCTTCTGTACACCATGAGGGACCGTCCAAGCGTCAGGCTTTCCAGCAGAGAGCACCGACGCCACCCCAGCAGACTTACCGTCCCCCTATACCACATCATCAGACCCCGCCAGTTCGAGCCCCGGGACCCCGACAGCAGCAGCAGCAGAAGGGAGCTATATGTTCTTTCTGCGGAAGACCAGGGCACGATTACTCCATCTGCAGGAAGAGGTTGAAGCAGTGCTTAGTTTGTGGGTCTGCCACCCACATGATCCGGGAATGCCCAGTAGCGAAGACTAGAGGACCACTCCTGACTCAGCAGTAGAGGTTTGGGCAGCATCTGCAGCAGCAGAAGGGACCTCAGGGGAAGGTCTATAGCCTAGCCTTTGAGCCGGAGCCGGAGCAGGTTTCGGAGCCAGATTACTTAGCTGACGTCATCATAGGTCATGTTTATTTGCATACTTTTCTAGCTGTATGTTTGTTTGATTCTGGTGTATCTCATAGCTTCCTATCATTAGAGTTTATGCATAAACATCATCTAGTAGCTACACCTACTGCGGAGATTAGTAGAGTGATGACGGAAGGAGGACCAGTGCCTATTAGATCTATCTATAGATGTTCTATTTTTATAGCCGGAAGAGAGTTCAGGGGGAGATTCTTTGTGATGCCACTTCCTGGTTATGATATCATATTGGGGATGGACTGGCTTAGCTATGCCCATGCATCTATAGATTGCCATGAGGGTAGTATTTTGTTCAGTCCCCCAGGCACAGCACCATTCAGTGTCAGGAGGACAGGGCCGGAGATCAGCCTAGAGCCGAACTTTTGTGCGACAGTCGGGGACGCAGCACCGCCACACCCTATCATTAGTGAGTTTATGGATGTATTCCCAGAGGATCTTCCAGGACTTCCGCCTGACAGAGATGTGGAGTTCACTATAGATTTAGTGCCGGGTTCATCACCAGTATCCCGGGCTTGCTATAGAGTGAATCCCAAGGAGGCCATAGAGATGAAAGAGCAGATTGATGACCTGTTGAAAAAGGGTTTCATTCGATCCAGTGCTTCTCCATAGGGAGCACCAGTGCTCTTTGTGCCCAAGAAGGATGGTACAGTCCGGTTGTGTATTGACTATCGGGCCTTGAATGCCATCACCATCAAGAACAAATTTCCTCTGCCCAGAATAGATGATTTGTTCGACCAGTTGAGCGGGGCGAAGGTGTTTTCCAGGATAGACTTGAGATCCGGGTACCACCAGGTGAAGGTTAGGCCAACAGACATCCAGAAGACGGCGTTCAATACGAAGTATGGGCAGTACGAGTTTCTGGTGATGCTATTTGGTCTCACAAATGCGCCAGCTGTCTTTATGAACTTGATGAATAAGACATTTCACCAGTATCTGGATAAGTTCGTCATGGTGTTTATCGACGACATCCTGATATACTCGAAGACGCCAGAGGAGCATGCAGAGCACTTGCGGATAGTTTTGGGGATTCTGAGGCAGGAGAGATTGTTTGTCAAATTGTCGAAGTGCGAGTTCTTTTTAGACCGAGTGGAGTTTCTCGGCCATGTAGTCACTGGAGATAGAATCTCGGTGGATCCCAGGAAGATTGCTGCAGTTGAGACGTGGAAGGCTCCGACGTCAGTTTCAGAGATCAGGAGCTTTCTGGGTTTAGCAGGCTATTACAGAAAGTTCGTTCAGGACTTTGCTAGGATAGCTGAACCCATGACGAAGCTAATGCGGAAGGACGCAGAGTACATCTGGTTAGAGGACTGCCAGGCGGCATTTGAGGAGCTGAAGAGGAGGCTGACGACCGCTCCAGTTCTGACTTTACCTTCAGGTTCTGGAGGTTTCACCATATACATCGATGCTTCTGGGAAGGGGCTAGGATGTGTCCTACAGCAGCATAGGAAAGTAATTGCTTATGCATCTAGGCAATTGCGGACTCATGAGAGGAATTATCCTACCCATGACCTAGAGTTAGCTGCGGTGATCTTTGCACTCAAGTTATGGAAACATTACTTATACGGAGAGCGTGTGGAAATCTTTACTGACCACAAAAGCTTGAAGTATGTGTTCACGCAGAAAGAGCTGAACATGAGGCAGAGACGATGGTTGGAGTTGATGAAGGACTTCGACATCGATTTACAGTATCACCCCGGGAAGGCAAACGTGGTGGCGGATGCGCTGAGCAGGCATCCGATGGCATGGTACATGATGATTGATCGACATTTACGGGAGGATCTGGAGAAGCTCGGTATCGAGCTAGTTCGGCCAGGATCAGTGATACAGATGATGGCGCTTGACATACAGTCAGGTTTGATGGAGCAGATCCGAGAGGCACAGTCTACAGATGAGAGCCTTCGCAGACTTCGACCCCAGGCATTAGCTGGATTGCTGGATGACTTCACTATAGCAGAGGATGGATCCCTGAGGCATGACAGCCGATTGTGCGTGCCGAAGGGAGAGCTGGTAGAGGCAGTCTTGTAGGAGGCACACCGATCGAGATATTCTATTCACCCTGGTGCTAACAAGATGTACCGTGACTTGCGGGAACATCTTTGGTGGCACGGGATGAAGAGAGATGTATCACGTTTTATCTCGAGATGCCTAGTTTTCCAGCAGGTCAAGGCGGAGCGCCAGAGGCCAGCAGGTTTGTTGCAGCCGTTACCCATTCCTGAGTGGAAGTGGAAACATATTACGATAGACTTCGTTTCAGGGCTTCCTCGTTCCCAAGGAGGGAAGGATCCATCTGGGTCATCGTAGACAGGCTGACGAAGTGTGCGCACTTCATACCCTTCAAGGTGGGGCTTTCTACCGAGAAGTTGGCGGAGCTATACATGCAGCAGATAGTTCGCCTACACGGAGTACCGATGAGCATCGTGTCAGACAGAGACAGCAGATTTACATCCCACTACTGGAGGAGCTTGTAGGAGGAGTTGGGCAGTAGGCTCAAGTTCAGTACGGCGTACCACCCACAGACAGATGGGCAGTCCGAGAGGACGATACAGACGCTGGAGGATATGCTGAGGACTTGCGTGCTGGACTTCGGAGGATCATGGAAGAGCCATCTGCACTTGGTAGAGTTTTCATACAACAACAGCTACCAGACCAGTATTAGTATGTCTCCTTTCGAGGTGCTATATGGGCGACGATGCCGCACACCGCTCTTTTGGGATGATATCGGAGACAGAGTTATGCTTGGGCCAGAGATGATCACGGATGCAGCAGAGAAAGTCGGGATGATCAGAGACAGGCTCAGAGTAGCTCAGGATAGGCAGAAACACTGGGCTGATGCTAGTCGCAGGCCGATGGAGTTTACAGACGGTGATATGGTGCTAGTGAAGATATCACCTACTCGAGGGACGATCCGGTTCGGACGAGGAGGGAAGCTGAACCCCAGATACATCGGGCCATTCGAGGTACTTGGCAGGATCGGAGAGGTAGCTTACAGGGTTGCACTTCCACCCAACCTAGCAGGAGTTCACGATGTCTTTCACGTATCTCAGTTGAGAAGATATGTTCCAGACCCCAGTCATGTGCTAGATCATTCAGAGTTGGAGGTCGGACCGAGCCTTACAGTTTCTGAGCAGCCAGTGGAGATATTAGACCGGAGAGAGAAGAGGCTGAGGAACAAGGTTATACCCCTAGTACGAGTAGCTTGGAGCCGTCTCTCCCCAGGTGAATCTACTTGGGAGAGGGAGTCGGACATGAGGGAGAGATACCCTTACTTGTTCAATCCAACCGCTGCGAGGGAACCACCCGTTCCCGCTTGATACCTTAGAGGTTAGTTTCGATCGCAGCCTTAGTCATTTTGTTGCATTACTTGCTATGTTAGAATATTGTCGGGTCTTCAATCCTTATGAATTTCGAGGACAAAATTTTTCAAGGAGGGAAGACTTGTAAGCCCCTGTTTTTCAATTTTAGTTTTATTAGTGCTAATTAAATTTTTATGTCATTTATAGCCTTAAATAATTATTAGGAAATTTTTAGGAATTTTCTAGAAATTTTAAAAGATTTTAAATGATTTTTAAATGAGTTTTATATATTAAGAATATCATTTTATAATTTATTCAAATGTTTTAATATCACTTTGCAATTATTAGAATTATTTTAATACAGTTTTGTAATTATTTAAATTACTTTTATATCAGTTTGCAATTCCTTAAATGTTTTAAATTAGGGAATGCAAATACTATTTTGCATTTACTCACCATTAAAGCCTTTATGTAATTTCCTAATCTAAGGGGACCTAACTGCTAATTACCCAACCACCCCCCCCCCCCCACGAGCAGCTCTATCTCTCTCCTCTTACCCGCTCCCGTTGACCCCTGTCCCGACCGACTCACCGCCCTGCCCCCGCCTTTCCCGGCTGACCCCACCGACCTCAACCCCCCTATTTAAACCCCCTCTCCCCCCTGACCAAACCCTAACCCTAAACTCTCCCCACAGCAACCGACAACCCCGTTCTTCCCCGACGAACACCCAAACCCTAACCCTACTCCGGCGAACGCTGCCCAGTCCCACCGTCGACCTTCACCGCCAACCACCACCACCATTCGACGCGCCCCGACGAGACGCGTCGATCGCCACCGCTCCGCCACCGTCCCGACCGCTCCTCCGTCGTCCACGACCGTCGAACCCCCCCCCCAGATCTGGACACGTGAGTATTTGTGCCATACTGTGTCGTGCGTGTCTCGTACGCATGTATGTTGTTCGCCGTGTCCTGGCGAGCATAGGTGTGGAACTGGACACGCGAGATTGAACTCGTGCGTGTCGTGCAGGCCTAGGACACGAGAATACCTGTGTCCTTAACTGTCGGGACACAGGATGGTTTTTATATTTTTTTTTATGTGTAATCTAACCTAAATGAAATAAAAGAAACAAAACCCTATTCCTAATAGTCGGGCCAACTGGCCCACTGGCCAGCGCGCAATAAATAATCCCCTCTCCCCCCTCGCTCTGTTGGCTCGAGTTCGAGCCCCCTTTCTGTTCTCTTTTTCTGTTTTCTTTTTTTCTTTTCTTTTTCCTTTTGTTTTGTATATATATTTATATATATATGTATATGTATATATGTATTAATGTATGTATATATATATGTATACTGTTTTTAACAGTATTTTATATATATGTATATATACTTTATAGTTAGTAAATTTTATGTATATATGTTTGTATATATGTATATATTTTTTTATGTGTATATATATTTTTATGTGTATATATATTATATATATATACACTTTATAAATAAGAATTTTCTTGTATATATATATATAAATATATATATATATATATATATTTGTATATATATATAGATATTTTACAAATAAGTATTTTCCCTATACATAGATATATGTACTTTCAACATATGTATGTATATATTTATTTTGAACTTTATTTAAATACTAATATTATTTTTGTACTTTTACCAAGTTATATTTTTATTGTATTTAAATTACTGCAACCATTTGGTGTCCAAGTCTAGCATGGGTATTTGGGCTCAAATGTGTTTCCACACATTCAAGACCTGTACAAGTCATATTGGACTTGATTCATGGCCTTGGGTCCTGTATTTGAACTTTGGTTCAAATTATATACATGGACAAAATACGCAGATAATTAATTATTGTTGTACAATGCTGTTTTTTGATTTTTCTAAAAATACCTAAAGTACTGCAAAAATTATGGAAAAATAGTATTTAGATACTATGTTAAGTTAGCTAATTTAGTAAAATTTTTGTAGTATTTAATTTACTGTTTTGCCACTAGTTTGACATATGAAACCAAAACTCATTTTCTGTACACTTAGGAAAACTGATTTTTATAAAATATTTGTACTGGTTAATAAATTCCAGAAAAATTATAATAAATTTCTATGATTAACAAGGATCACTTTGATACTTTACTTTAAACAAAACTAGGCTTTTTGTCTATCTCTAAAATTGTTAGAACACAATGATCTTTTGATTTATTTATTGATTAATTATGACTTGTAGCTTTTTGTGTTATTTGGAGTTTTAGTCGTGTTAAACCCCATCCCTCACTAGTGTAAAGACCCTAGAAAGTTAGTTAACATAGTGTGTCACCCCACATTGGTCTCCTATGCCGAAGTCATTATTTTGGCTAGGTGCCCAATCACAAGTCGTGTTTCACCAATTAGTGTCCTAGTGTTTTAGCTTAGTGTAAAACTAAGTTATTGTATTTTACTTCTACAGCGACGAGTTACTGGACATCCATAGCACTGTTATCGCAGCTTGTTTTGTTTTGCTTTGCTAGATGCAAGTACTTTCTACGAACTTTACATGTTGTTACATAAATGAACTGCAAAACCCACCATGTTAAATGCTGATCCTTGGGGTAGCAAGTTAAAACATCACATGTTGTACTTTCCATTACTACCATGCTTAGAATAGCCTTGATGTATCTCTCACATGATTAGAATATGGGTTATGGGGAAACTGTTAGTAACGTACGTGATCATGTCCCTTACTCGTACGTACGTACCGAGCAAGGTTGACATTTTATGTATACCTTGTCATAGGCGCACCAGCTGTATTTGTACGTATGTACATCTATCGCTTGCTTTACTTGTACGTATGTACATTTTATTTATATTGTACCTCAGTACATTGTACATCTATTGACCGATCACGTACTTGCTACAGTTTTAAACATTACATACACGTCTGTCTCTATGACATATGTGTCCTCGCCATGATAGACTATGTGATGCCATGCTTTCCAGTTATTTCCTCTCATGTTCATTTCCATGTTTCATATGCTAGTTTGCTAGATTTAGTACTTGCTCCCGTCCTGACAGGATAACGTTGTAGGTGTCCTTACTGAGGAGGAGTTACTCTGCGACTCATACTATGGAGTTACTGCCGAGGACCCGGCTCTGCTTTACGAGGATGTTCCTGCGGGGAACCTCGCCTAGTTGTCTTTTGTTTACTTAGACTTTTGAGAGTAGACATGTATTAGACTATATCATTTTATAACTGGACATGTATCCAGTTTTACATTTCAGTTTACTTGTACTTGGACATTTTACTATATACGATGACTTTTGTGTTTGGAGCATTTATGATTCTTCTTCACTTATAGAATTAGTCTTATCCTGTTGTCTTTAGAATAGCTTACTACGTTTTATCTCAACGTAGGCTGGGCATGACTCGGCCTGGCCCAACAATTTGGGTAGCGGGTCGTGACACTGGTTATCTCTCCATGTTTAGACAATTTTCCACAGGAGTACGGAGCGGCGTTGGAGCTATCTTACATCGATGACGAGGCATTCACTACTGATTTCTAGTCTATTCTATATTTGAGACATTAGTGGACATTATTTTACATCTATTTCATTTCTATTTTTGCGGAGGTTGGACTCCGATCTTGTGAGACTATTTTTCATAGCTGTTTGGAGTGAGTATGTTCACCCGGCTATCTTTTGATACTCTGCTTTATTTATTTGGACTTTATTATCTTCTGTGTTGAGCTGTGATGAGATTAGATATGTTATTCTGGCCTGTGATTATTTTATTTACAGCTTATGTGCATATATGAGGATTCTATATATTGGAGTATTCTTCGTATATGTGCAGCTGGCATGTTCACGTACTCGGTCCTACGTAATTTGGGACTGGGGCGTTACATATTTTTGTGGTGGCCCATGCAGGTCAATGTTAATATTGTTGGGTTACATGACTGTGCCCAACAAGCCTGCATATAGGAATAGGAATATCTCATCCAGAACTACTACTACCTCTTGACTTCCAATCTTTTTGAAACTTCCTTGATTATTTGATTTCCTCATATCTAATCTTCCTAATATCTTCTTCGTGCCAACAGTATGCATTTAAGAAGCGGACGTACTTCTGCCTTGGCCCTCACATCTGGTGAAGAGGCTACTCCGGAGGGACAGAATCCTCCTATGACTCCAGCGACACCATACCAGCCAGGACAGTCGCAGCCTACTACGACACCGACGACAGAGCACCCAGAGATCGCAACACCCTCAGGCAGCCAGGCTGGACAGACCACTACCATGCCACCGGACGGGAATGTACCCCTGCCACCACCACCACCATTCCCTCAGCAGTTTTCCCCACAGTCGGGACCACAGATGCCTCCACCACCGACTGATGGGAGCCCTACTTCTCAGTTTATGTGCGCCATGATGCAGGCTCAGTGGCAGCAGGCTGAGCTGATGAGACAGACGATGATGGCAGCATTGGCTAGACCTCCACCATCACCTCCAGTACCAGCACCAGCACCGGCTCTGCATCCTTATGAAGGCTCTATCAAGAATTTCATAGATATGAACCCCAAGGCCTTTAGAGGAACAGAGAAGCCATTAGAGGTGTCACAGTGGCTTATTAGTACCGAGAAGCTACTGAAGGCATCCCAGTTGCCAGCTCGAGATTGGATGACAGCAGTAGACCTATTGTTAGAAGACAATGCTCACCACTGGTGGAAGGCGGAAGAGAGACGACTAGGCACTGGGATCACCTGGAAGCAGTTCTATGATGCATTTTATGAGAGATTCTTCCCTATTCATGTTCGAGATGGTTTCTATGACCAGTTCCTTCATCTGAGGGAATATGACAGTTGATGAGTATGACTCAGAGTTCAATCGCCTAAGTCGATTTGGTGCGGGATTGATTCCGACGGAGTTAGAGAAGGCGAGGAGATTTCACCAGGGGGTTGCACCAGCGCTCAAGTCTTATACGACTACTCAGTCTTGAGTCTCCCATTCAGCTGTCTTGGAAGAAGCTCGTGCTCAGGAGATTCTTCGCAAGGAGCAGCAGCAGACATCGAGACGACATACCCCAGCAGTTACACCAGCCCGAGCTACTCAAAGTGGACCTATTATGAGGGCCATAGGACAGTTCCAGCAGAGGCCCTCACCTTATCAGAAGCCCGTTTGCCATTACTGCGGAAAATAAGGACATCTCCAGAACGACTGCAGGACTCGCCTTGGATTATGCTTGAGATGTGGATCCAATCAGCACATGCTCAAGGACTGTCCGGAGCAACATGTGATAGTACAAGCTCGGCAGAACCCGAGACCCACAGCCCCAGCTCTCCCAGCACCATGGCCCGTAGCAGGAGCACCTCGTCCACCATTGCCTCCCCAAGGCGTACAGTACAATAAGGCCAGAGCTCAGGGCCCAGGACAGAATTATGGGCAGGTATTCTCACTTGCTGTTGAGGATATAGAGACAGAGGCAGAAGTTATAGCAGGTATGGTTTGTTTGCATCTTTTCCTGCTATTACCTTATTTGATACTGGAGCCACACATTCATTTATAGCCACTAGTTTTACCACTAGACACAGCATTCCTATCACACCCTTAGCTAAGAATGTTAAAATCCTCACTGGAGGAGGAGTTGTACATGTTAGTGGTGTTTGTAGACTTTGCCCTGTAGTGATAAATGGCAGAGAGATGATGGCACGACTTCTTGTATTTCCTATGCCGACATTTGATGTGGTTCTTGGAATGGACTGGTTGAGCCAGTATTTCTCTCTCATAGACTGCCATAGGAGCAGTATTATCTTTAGACCACCGAATGCGGCAGAGTTTGAGTTCACCAAAGAAGACGGAGAGAGTTGTGATACACCCACATCGGGGACTCATATGATGATGCATGACACCTTTCAGCACCCTATCATCACCGAGTTCGAGGATGTATTCCCCGAGGAATTGCCAGGACTACCATCTGACCGAGATATTGAGTTTTCTATTGATCTTATTCCCGGAGCCGAGCCTATTTCATCTCGAGTATATCGTCTGGCACCCAAGGAGTTGGTAGAGATGAAGACGCAGATTGATGACTTATTAGAGAAGGAATTTATTCGTGCCAGTGCGTCACCATGGGGAGCACCCGTTCTTTTTTTGCCTAAGAAAGACGGGACAGTGCGCATGTGCATCGACTACAGAGCATTGAATGCAGTGACGGTGAAGAACAAGTATCCCTGCCGCGTATAGACGATCTATTCGATCAACTGAGTGGAGCAAAAGTATTCTCCAAGATTGACTTACGATCAGGCTATCACAAATTGAAGGTTCGGAAGGAAGACATTACAAAAACGGCCTTTCGATCGAGGTATGGACACTACGAGTTCTTGGTCATGCCTTTCGGTTTGACCAATGCTCCCGTAGTTTTCATGAATTTAATGAACAAGATCTTTCACCAGTACTTGGACAAATTTGTAGTAGTCTTCATAGACGATATCTTGATTTACTCCAAGAGTCAAGAGGAGCATGAGCAACATCTACGGATAGTTTTGGAAACATTGAGGAAGGAGCGACTTTTTGCGAAGCTTAGCAAGTATGATTTCTTTCTCAAAGAGGTATCATTTCTTGGTCATATTGTTACGGACGATGGTATATCAGTAGACCCAGAGAAGGTCACAGCAATTAAATCATGGCCCGCTCCCACATCCGCTTCAGAGGTGAGAAGTTTCCTCGGACTTGCGGGTTACTACCGACGGTTCGTAGAAGATTTCTCTTGAATAGCGGGGCCTATGACTCGATTGACTTGCAAGGATCAGGAGTTTGTATGGACAGACGAGTGTCAAGCCGCTTTTGACGAGTTGAAGAAGCGATTGACCACAGCACTGATCTTGACACTACCATCGGGCCCAGGAGGATTTGTGATCTACAGCGACGCATCCGGGAAGGGATTAGGATGTGTATTGATGCAGCAAGGTCGGGTAGTAGCATATGTATCGCGACAGTTGAGAGTGCATGAGAAGAATTATCCGACCCACGATCTAGAGCTCGCAGCGGTTATCTTTGCTTTGAAGCTATGGAGAAACTACTTGTACGGCGAGAAGGTTGATATCTACACTGATCATAAGAGCCTCAAGTACGTATTCACACAAAAAGAGTTGAATATGCGACAGCGACGTTGGTTGGAGTTGATGAAGGATTATGAGATCGAGCTTCATTATCATCCGGGCAAGGCTAATATCGTGGCAGACACATTGAGCCGCAAGCCCATGGCACACTTTTTGACCATACGGAAGGAGTTGATTAGAGACTTGGAGCAGCTTGGTATTGAGGTAGTATTGCTAAGATCAGACAGCGTATTAGCCAACCTCCAAGTACAATCATCATTAGTAGGGCGCATCAAGGTAGCATTGCCCAATGATGCTAGATTTAGACGGCTCAGAGAGAGGACCGAAGCAGGAGAGCAGACAGGATTGAGGATCCACCCCGACGGGATATTGCGATGTGGTGATCGCATTTATGTTCCCAATGGAGAGCTACGGCAGGAGCTGATGGCAGAGGCTCACAGTTTGACTTACTCTATTCATCCCGGAGGAACCAAGATGTATCGTGACTTACGACAGTATTATTGGTGGCATGGAATAAAGCGACAGATAGCTCGTTTCGTTGCCAAGTGCTTGGTATGTCAACAAGTGAAGACGAAGCACCAGAGGACGGCCGGATTATTACAGCCGCTACCCATTTCCGAGTGGAAGTGGGAGCACATTACTATGGATTTCGTCACGGGTTTTCCTCGGAGTCCTAGGGGACGTGACGCAGTGTGGGTGATTGTTGATAGACTTACCAAGTCAGCCCATTTCTTACCTTTTAGAGTGGGCCAGTCGACAGAGGTATTGGCAGAGATGTATATGGAGCAGATTGTGAGATTACACGGTATGCCTGTTAGTATTGTGTCAGACCGTGACTCGAGATTTACCTCATATTTTTGGAGGAGCATGCAAGAGAGTTTGGGCACCCAATTGAAGTTTAGCACATCATACCATCCACAGACAGACGGCCAGTCATAGCGTACCATACAGACACTAGAGGATATGTTGAGAGCATGTATGCTTGACTTTGGCAGTTCATGGGAGAACCATCTTCATCTTGTTGAGTTTTCCTACAACAATAGCTATCAAACGAGCATTCAAATGGCTCCGTTTGAGGCATTGTATGGTAGAAAGTGTCGGTCTCTTGTTTGTTGGAGCGACATAGGAGAGCGACAACTATTGGGTCCCGAGTTGGTCTTGAGCACAGTGGAGACAGTGAAGAAAATTCAGAACCACCTGCGAGCAGCGCAGGATCGTCAGAAGCAGTGGGCAGATAATCGTCGTCGACCCTTGGAGTTCAAGGAGGGTGACCATGTGTTCTTGAAGATGTCCCTCACTAGGGGCACGATTCGATTCGGATGACGTGGTAAGTTGAGTCCAAGGTACATTGGCCCTTTCGATGTCTTGGAACGTGTTGGAGAGGTTGCCTACAGATTGGCATTGCCACCGTCACTAGAGGGAGTGCATGACGTATTCCACGTATCTCAGCTGAGGAGGTACGTGGCAGACAGTAATCATGTGCTTGATCACTCCGAGATCACAGTTGGACCGTGTTTGTCGTACGAAGAGCAACCAGTAGGTATCCTCGATCGTCGAGTGAAGGTGTTACGGAATCAATCTATTACATTGGTTCGCGTGGCATGGAAGCGTCACTCGCCAGGGGAGTCTACTTGGGAGCGCTAGGACGACATCCGAAACCGCTACCCGTATTTGTTTGAAGGCGAAGGTATGTCTTGCATATTAAGTACCATTATATTCCTTGTATTTCATTGATTACCCGACCTTAGTTTAATTTCGAGGACGAAATTTTCTTTAAGTTGGGTAGGATATAAACCCCCACTATTTCTAAGTAATTTAGTGATTTTTAAAAATTATTTTTGCTATATTAATTAGAATTAAAGAGGTAACTAGTATATATGTGTGTATTTATAAATATATATAATATGGATGATTGTGTGCTTGTCGTATTTTAAGTATTACTAATTATAGTCTATTATTATTATAAACATTTTGTTACTTATTTACAACTTATAGGATTTTTGTGATTGTATTCATATGTATCTGTATGTGTAGTATATATGTGTGTATTTATAAATATATATAATATGGATGATTGTGTGCTTGTCGTATTTTAAGTATTACTATTTATAGTCTATTATTATTATAAACATTTTGTTACTTATTTACAACTTATAGGATTTTTGTGATTGTATATATATATATATATATATATATATATATATATATATATATATATATATATATATATATATATATATATACGGTATTAAAAAAAAGAACTTGCAGTGGTGAGCCGAACCCCCCACAAACGGCAGCAGCTAAAGCTGCAGGGGGGGCCGACCCCTAACCCACTCCACAACATGGCCAGACCCACCTAATACAAAAGCAGACTTAGCAGCTGCGCTGCTATGTTAGCAAACCCGAGCCCTTCCATATCTATTCCTAAGACTATTAGAAGTAAGCGGCGGCAGTATATATAAACCGCTCCTCAAGCCGAACCCTAACCCTCCAAAATTCTATCTCAACCAGAAGTCCTCGACCTCGAAGACTCTCCCCCAACCAACTGTACAACCTGGTCGCCATCGGCGATCACTGGAGCCACGCCGCACTCGTCTAGACCGACAGCAAAACAGAGTAAACTCTGTATCAAGCACTGCCCAGGTAACAACTTCTCATCCCGATTTCTCCTACGACTCTAGATCGTTTTGAGTTTTGTAAAGTTTCATAGAAAGCCAGTATAACCCCCTTCACATTTTCCTTTGATGGATCCCGACACCGTTCCTTAGATCGGTCAAAAATTCGACACGAAGTTGAGCCCGCACCGCTCGAAAAACAGAGCAACAAGGCTGTTCCAAAACCCAACTTAGAAGCCAGATTTCGATCTGTATGTCGAGATTTTTCAGAAACTAATTGAACACGGGTGAAGACAACATAACCAAGACTAAAAGCAACTGGTAGATCGGTGTTTCAATTACTGTACAAAAATTGAACCCATGTTAAACTGGTGTGAAAAACTGGTTTCAAAATAGTAGATTTTAGAAAAATTTCTCCGATACAACGTGCGCCCCGACAAACCGGGCGACGTGGTCGCGCACTGTACGCATCGAAAGGCGCGTATGGATGTCGCGGACGTATGGGAACTGACGGAACTCAGTTTCGTCGCGTGTGCGCGACGAAATCAACGTGTATCCGTCGAGATATCCCTTATCGGCGTTTTGTAAACTTGTCCATATCTCCGTGTACAGTCGTCAATTCGAGACAAAACTTACGCCATCAGGTCCGAATCGAAATTCTGGTCCTATGTGCCATGTTTGGTTCGATTCTAAGAAGGTCGAATCGGAACCCATTTTTGGCGGGCCCGCGACCCACTCAAACGGGCGATTTTGTGCACGGCTCATCGAAATCCAAAACTGGACATACCATTGAGTTTCTCTCCTCAAACTGAAACTGTAGACACGTAGTTTGACGACTTTAGAGACTATAGACTTCGGCACGCATTTCGGTGCAAAACGGGTCCAACGGCGGACATCGTTTTGACCCAAAATTATGATTTTGCTCCTGTTCCAGAATTTGACTTTTGGACAGGCATTTCCTAGGTATATCTTTTACACCGAGTGTATTTTTGATATTTGTTTCAGCGTCCGGAGTTGTTTGGAGATTGTGACGTTTCTTGGCTGACATTGTGATTACTTGGACTTTCCACTTTGCACCATCAGGCAAGATACCTTGCCACCTTACTCTGTGATTATTATATTTCTTATTTTCAGTTGTTATTTTCAGCATTTTTTATTTCTTGACATTTAAACTGTGCGTCCAAGTCACACTTGGGTGCAAGCGACTCTATCGGTCGTTTTTTCGCCTTATTTATTTCTCTTGCATTGACTTAGTCTAGTGACCACCCGTTGATGTTGAGGTATTGCTATATCTCATACGGCCTTGACACTTATTGTATCATGTGATGTAAGTCACATGTAGGACACGTACCCGCGTAGTCGGCTGGCCACCGATACGTATGGAGCGTGCGACGGATAGGAGTAACTGCCAATAGTATTGCATGTTAGAAGACTTGGCGGTTACTAGAGGTTCATATCAGTCATGGAAATGATGATACTAGGCATTGGGTGGGGAGAACAATACCTGACGTATGGGCTTCTTTGCACTTCCCTGATTACCTGTGCGCTCCTCCGGAGACGCAGGCTCCAGGCGCCCTCTGACGTTTTCCAGAGCGTTATGGACGTAGCCCCTTGCACATGGTGCCCTCTGACGCTTCCTGAGCGTTATGGACGTAGGCCCCTGGTGCCCTCTACGGGAACTATGTCGATCCCATTTACAGCCGGGGCTCATGCGTCGAAGGATTGTATCTTAACTGCATATTCACAGTAGAATGGTCTGGAACCCGATTGCATGTATACTTTTTTCTCTTATTATATTATCACAGTTTATATGGTATGGTATTTTCTTGTATCTTGCTATGTCCCCTGAGGACCTGGTTATCTCTCCAGGTTTAGACGATTTTCTACAGGAGTACGGAGCGGCGTTGGAGCTATCTTACATTGATGACAAGGCAGTCACTACTGATTTCTAGTCTATTCTATATTTGAGACATTAATGGACATTATTTTACATCTCTTTCATTTCTATTTTTGCGGAGGTTGGACTCCGATCTTGTGAGACTATTTTTCATAGCTGTTTGGAGTGAGTATGTTCACCCGGCTATCTTTTGATACTCTGCTTTATTTATTTGGACTTTATTATCTTCTGTGTTGAGCTGTGTTGAGATTAGATATGTCATTCTGGCCTGTGATTATTTTATTTACAGCTTATGTGCATATATGAGGATTCTATATATTGGAGTATTCTTCGTATATGTGCAGCTGGCATGTTCACGTACTCGGTCCTACGTATTTTGGGACTGGAGCGTTACACCCATGCAGGTCGAGTTTATATAGTGGTATTCGAACTAGAGTATCACTACAGCCTGCAGTAGGATTAGGATATTTTTGAAGGTACTCAATCACAGTTAGGATTCCTTGAGAGATTCCTGGGACGACCCTTGAGAATCTTATTTAAACTTCAATTTGAAATCATTTCCCTTGTTTGTTGCTTTTACTCCTTGATTATTGAATTTAATTTTGTTGGATCGTTGTTGATTTTGATTTTCCTATCGAGATAAATTTTATGGCATGAGTTACGATATTTTCTGATAACATATGTTGACGGAAATAACAGGGATGGTAAAATGTCTACTTGATTATGGAAACTGTAGTTTATCGCAGCCATATTAGCTGGCGTGGCAGAAACATAGAGACCTGACTTCGGATGTACGTATCTTGGTTATGAGATTTGGAATTTCTCGCAGCTATACTAGTCGGCATAGCGAGAATTCCAGATGACATGATTATAGAGGTGCATGCCCCAGTTATGGAATCTATCGTTTATCGCAGCCTTGCTTACTGGCATGGCGAGGACTCTGAGTAACATAATTTTGGACAGACACATATGATTATCAGACTGTATCTTGAGGAGATTTTTAAACATATCATCCCTATCGTACCCTTCTGTTATTTTAAATTATTTTCCAGCATCAATAATTTAGGAGTAGGGATATTTTAACTTTATAGTGCTTATTTATATGTAGTTCTTTCTTAGTATGACGATTTGATGACTTGTGATTAGGCCCTTATCTTAGGGATGACAATATAACCTGGCTTTAAAATAGTGACTCTTGTAGCTGGTTCTCCTTTGTTTATATTTACCAGTTTTCATATGAAATGATAGACTGCCTTACAACCTTGATGATTGATTTACTCTTTTTCTTTCAGTATGGCACCCATGACCCGAGCCCGTCGCCTGAGAGCAGCTGCAGCTACTGAGAGTGTGCTTCCACCTCCTATTGCTCAAGAGGTAGTGACCCCTCAGGCTGACCCAAGGGTAGTGGCACCTCCCGCCATCGAGGAGGTATTAGCATCCTCACCAGAGAGTTTCTCTCCACCACCTGTTATTCAGGAGAGAGCTGCAGTCTCATCTGAGACCAAGAGTCCTTCTTCGCCTCCTCCTCTGCCTCCAGGAGCGGTATGCCATACCATACCCTCGACATGTTTGTTTCCTGACGGAGCTCAGATATCCAGACTTCTCCGAGATGTTTTGGAGGCACAGAGAGTTCAGGCTGAGATCCTGAAGGAGCAGGGCCGCGGGATCCAACTGCTGTGGGATTTGGTACATTCAGGAGGAGAGCCTAGTTCTAAGAGGACGAGGAGCAGTGTATACCCAGAGCCCCGTGAGTACCCAGACAATCAGCCTAGACCAGCCTACCCAGTGCAGACTCCTGTTCAGCAGAGGCCAGCTGAGAGAGTGCTTACCTGTACCTTCTGTAAGAAGCCTGGACATGTATGGGGCTATTGTAGGAAGAGAAGCGGGGTGTGCCTGTTATGTGGGTCAGCTGCACACATGCTGCGAGACTGTCCTGATGCACTTATCCCAACCAAGGCTCCGCCTTCGGAAGGAAGTTCCAGCCACCAGACCTAGTTGGGGTGAGTCCTTGACCTATACCTTAGCCAGTCTTGATAATTGATTTCCCTACCATATTGTTGTATGTTTTGATACCTTATGATTACTTTTGATCTAATATGACTAGAATGGCTAGATGAGACCTCAGACTGATACCACTTACCAAAATCCTATATGCTATCTTTCCAATTGCATGATTTAGATAAGTTTTCTATTGACCTTGATTGTTGGGGTTTGACCTAGAAGGGGTACGATCATCTTAATTTCGAGGACGAAATTTTTCTAAGGTGGGTAGAATTGTAACACCCAGTTTTTCAGATGAGGGTAATTTTGAAATTTTGTAATTATAATTATTAATTATTGATATTTATTTCATATTATGATTTTTGGTGATTTTTAATCATTTTTAAACTATTTAAACCAAGACTTGTAATTTTGGTATTTTGCTAGTGTAACACTAGAGACAGCTTGACCTAGAGCCTAGCCATGTGATTAGGGTGTTTCATTTATCATTTCCAGTTTGAAGGTATTTTTGTCATTTTGAATTTAATATATATTATTTAGAATTTAATATATTATTAAGAATTGTGTGATTTTAATATTATTTAATTGATTGCCATGTATTGTGATTAGCCTAACTTGGTTTGGACCTAACCTAGATTAGTCATAGCTAGTCTTAGCTAATCATGGTTAGTGTTAGTTAGTATTAATTAGAATTATTGGAATTTAAGTGATTTTTGGTATAATTTAATTTAGTTCTATTCTTGACCTTGACTCATGGTGACTTTGGAGACTGTCCTAGAAGCTAACCCTAGTCATGACCACTTGGTTAGATTATGAAACCCTAGTTTAACCTAAGTTAATGATACTCTAGTCATTAGAATTAATTTGGAGAAAATAGGGATAATGAATAGGCTAGATTATGACTAGTGATTTCATGATCCATGACTTATGGCTTAAGGCCCATAGAGCCCATAACCCAATTAGTGAAACCAAAACCCTAACCCTAGCACCTATGGCCGGCCAAGCCTATCCCCCCCTATTTAATGCCTCCTAGAAATTAGGGCTAGCCTCCTTTAGAAATATTTGCAAGTTTGAGAAAGAGGTAAGTCCCCAACTTCAATAATTCCTAGAAAATCATATTTATTTCTTTTTTCATCCAAACTAATTGCAATAGGCTCTAAATTTATTCTTCTTACTGTTGGTATTGAGAAATTTCAGGAAAGAAACAATTTGGGAGAGTTTTGGTGGCTTGAGGATCCATTCTCATTTGGGGCTTTTTGAGCTTTGCAAACCTATAGGTAATTTCGAATCTACACCATGAAATGCTATTTTTATTGCATATCAGGAAGCCCTAGGCCTACCCTAACTGTAGGACTAGCTAACCCTAGGTTTCGAGTCCGATACGTGTCCGTATCGGAAACGTATCAGTCCATGTATATATGTGTTTGATGAAATGCCCCAAAGGGCATTTCGATTGGATTTTAGGAATATTTTTGAATAAGAAATTAGGGTTTAGTGTTGCTTATGGGATTCCAGTGTTCTGAGCACGTATTGGTGTCGTTTCGTGTCGCAACGGACACGGGAACACGCGGGTGCAGCACGCGCGCGCGAGCACTGTTGCTCCCCTGCTTCTCGGGGTCATTTGCGCCATGGACACGCCACTTTGACACGTGATTTTGGACACACGAGTAGGGACACTGACTGACACCACGTGTGTCGAGTTTCACGACCTATCGTGTCGTGTCGGACATGCAGTTGGCCATGCACGGGGCGCGCACTGTGTGTGTGCAGTGTATATTTTGTTTCCCTATTTTCAATTCAGTTTTAATGATTTAAATATTGATTTTAATTGTTAATTTGATCCTAAATATGATGTATGATATATGTTAGATTAGTTTACATGATTAGTTAGGTTGTTGATGTGAATTTGGATTCGATTTGGGTTAAATAGGCATGCTCGACTGATACCATATCCTGATACATTCATTTCCCATTTCTGAACTGTTAGTTCCTATTTAATCCCATTTCTATTGAGGTTTCAACTGTAAATTACTCTCACATGTTTGTTAGTCCATGTTAGTACAATGTTTACATTCGAATTAGACTTTTGGTTTGAGAATGGGAATTAGACATTTGTGTTGGTTTTCGAAGGAAATAGATTTGATTTTGTTTTATTGGTGAACTGTTAATCTGAGAATGGCTTCTTAACTATAACTGAACTGATTTCCTTTCCTTTTCAAAAATTGTATTGAAATGTTTTCCATAAACCTGAGATTGGTTCCTGCCTACTGATTTCTATTTGAACTGAGTTTTGTCTCCTCCATAATGTAAACTGTGATTTAGTAATGTATTCACTGTTACTCCTTTCCTAAAACCTGAGAGTATTTTCATTCCTTAAAGAACTGAAATATATTGATTTTGTTCATTGGGTATCTAGTTAAATTGAATGTTCATTCATTCTTAATATACTGAATTCCCTTCCTATAACCTGTCAACTGTTTTTCCAGATTTTTCTAAGCTATGATTTGTTTCATGTAAAACTGTCAATTGATTTCCATTTCCTTAACTGATTTGAGTGATTATTTGCCATGCTAGGTTCTTATACATTGTGTTAGGTTCATTGAAGCATGGTTTCGAAATAGGATGCTATGGTTTTTCGAATGGGATGAGTTAATTGTTAACCTATCAATAGAACTGTCAATATTGGGTTCACTGTTAAGTTTAATATGAACTGACATGGGGATTATGGATTGGTTTTCAATGGTTGAATTGGTGTTGGAAGTATTAGATTGAATGAGTGTTGAGTCTTGAGTTAACTGTTATTATAGCTAATTGTCATTTGTACAAAACTGTAATTGATTCCTGCCATTTTGTTCACTGATTTCCCATCCCTCATGATACAATGTTTTCAGCCTTGTAGTGCACTTTTTTTCTATTCTAGGATATCTCTCATAACACACATTGATATTCACATTGCCATGCTCACTGTTACATGTATCACTCATTGTTTTCTAATTTCTGAACACACACATGTATTCCCTGAATTCCCTTTAACACTCACTGTTTTCCTCTATGTGGCACTCACACACACTTTTGTATTCTCTCACACCCTCATGTCTCACACTCTCTTGAAACTTCACTAACACACACACACATGTCACCACCACAATCCTTCTTCCTATTCTCTATACATATGTATATATATATATATATATATATATATATATATATGTAAATGAGATGTATATACATATATGTATCCTATATAATGTGTGTGTACTATTATATATATATATATATATATATATATATATATATATATATATATATATATATATATATATATATATATATATAAGATATATATTAGATATATATGTATGTGTGGTATACATATAGTAGCCTATATGCTATTGTGTATTCTATATTAGATTATATAAATATATCTATGAGTGTATTATATATTAGATATATTTTGTCTTGTGTATATCTGATTTGTGGTTTGGTTTATTGGCATGATATAGCCTATGGCCTATGGGTGTGGCTTGAATGCCAGTATAGAGTCTAGTTAGACTTGTATAGCCTTGTTAGACCTAGAATAGACTAGTATAGACTTGTTTGACTTAGGTTTGACCTAGTTTGACTTCTAGGGTTGACCAGAGTTGACCAAGAGTTGACTTTGGCCTAGATTGACCTAGATTCATGTAGAATGCATTGTAGTGCATCTTATTACCATTCTGGACTTATTGTGACTTGTACTGTTCTAAATAGGAGTCAGACACCACTCCTCGGACAGTACTTTCATCTTGGACATTCAGATAGCAGGCGAGTACATTCTCTGATCTTTTCATACATGTCTGGACTATATTCTTGCTCTAGATTACTTTACTTGATGCTGACACGTATCTTCACGGATTAGTACTATATGGATCCTTTCCTGAGATGTTATCCCTCTACGGGTGCATCGGGTATTTCATGTTCATGTACTTTATCATGTGCAACAGGTACTCCTTGTACTCGTACTAGTTCATGTATTCACATGTTCTCATGTGCCTTTATGTACTATCATGTGTCTCATGTACTACTCATTACATGAGTTCACATATCTTTAGCTGTATTCATGTGCCAATAACGTAACTTGAATGGATCCTTGTGTAGTGATTGGGGCGGGGTGAGTAGAATTGGTTATGTGATCATTATCCCCAGTATGTATTCATGTGCCTCTTAGTTGTATTCATGTGCCTCTTAGTTGTATTCATGTGCCCCTAAGCCGTTTACATAACCATATTGTACTTTAAATTACTTAGCCACTTACAGTCTTTACTTATCATGTATTTACTTTAAGTTACAAAATATCTCCTGTTTTCCCGTACTTCCTTTCCAGCATTTCCTATATTTTACTCTATTGCATGCTTTATACTCCTAACCTGTTATGAACTGTTTTGAGAGATATGCGCTCGTTCCCGTCCTGATTGGACCTGTTGAAAATTTTACAGAGGACGAGGAGGAGGCCTGCTTAGATACTTTCTATGGGACAGCCTTAGAGGACACTTGCGATCCGGACTTCCAGTCGGATCCCTTAGCTGTAGAGACTGTTGCTCCATAGATATCTTTATCTTATTTCATTGTATTGGAGTTTGAGTTGTTTATTTGGATCTGTATTATTTCTGGATGTTAGTGGAGTTTATCTAGACACTTAGCTTTCTCTCTATTTGTATTTCCTGTGGATTTGGATCTTGCATATTTTATATCATTTTATCTTATCGTATTCTACCTTAGATGTGATTGAGATATATTCTGTTATGTCATCCCCATTCGGAAAGTATAACTGTTATTACCTTTAACTGTTAGATGTTGTGACCTAGGACAGCGTTCTACCGCCGACACTGCGGCGTAGGCTGGGCGTTGTTACCTACTCGTACCCTCACAGTGGGTGCGGGTCGTGACAGGACGGCACAGCCGGCACGACGATTCAGAGGTAAGCGGTGGTGGTGGTGTGTTTAATTTAGGTTTTCTTTGGCTGTGGTGGTGGATGACTTTGGTGATGGTGGCTGACTTGGCCGGAGTGGCCGGAGTGGGTAGCCGGGTATGGTGGTCCGGCGATGGGGTTCGGTGGTGGTGGTTGTCGGTTTTTGGGTCGGTCGAACGACAACATTAGAATGTCGGGGTGGCGGAAGTGGTGGTGATGACCACGGTGGTGTGGCTGGACAGAATTGGGGACGGGGTATTCTGGCAGAAGTGGCCGACGGAGATGGGGTTTCTGTCGGTAGGCACAGGTGAAGGACGGCACGGAGGTCTGGTGGTGTTGGCAGGGGTCGCAGTGCACCGCAGCGGCGATGGTCACTGTTGGAGGCGGTGGGCTGGCAGGGAGTTGGCCAGATGAGGAAATTAGGGTTAGGAATTGGGTTAGGGTTTTGGGAGTATTGTATCGGGGTTGGAAATGAAGTGTCGGTCTGTGTCCGACACGACGTTGAAAAATGTATATATAAAAATAATGGAAGAAAATTTGGGTGGACACGGACACGATGCACAACACAATTGAGATGGTTTGTGGTTGATGGAATTTGTGGTAGATGAATTATGGAGAAAATAATATAGAGGAGTACCTGCCTATTTATAGGATATGGGAATTTCCAATTAGATAAGGATTAGGAATATTTAAAACCCCAATAGATAAATACCATATAAATTTTAAATAAATTAATTAAATCAAAACCAATCCCAATCTAGTTTAAATCCAAATAAGTCCAATAGATAAATCTTCGTCCTTAAATTAACTATTTAAATCAAACCAATAAATCTAACCATAATTTAAAGTAGAATAATTAAACTAAAATATCCTTTTATAATTAATTAAAAATAATTTCAAAAATAAATAAATATTCTTAAATATCTATTTGAATAATAAAATATTAATATTAATAAATTTCGAAAATAGAATTATATATAAATTTAAATTAATGTATCTCATATGCAAGGAATATTTGCATAAAATAAACTTTAAGTAAAATACAAATAATTATTATATATTATTTGAACTAAAAGTAGAAAAATATTTTTCAAAAAAAATATGTATGCTCGCACATATTCGCACTCGTTGAGCAATTACGAAAATGAAATTTCGCGCGCGACGTACAATGCAACTATGCGACGTACGATAAAAAAAATTTTAATACCAAATTTATAAAAAAAATATAGTAGAAATTTAGGGGTTTTACATCCTAGCCAACTTAAAAGAATTTCGTCCTCGAAATTAAGAATGAGTAGGGGTAAGAAGGTACAAGGGTATATCGATAAGGAAGCACAGTCAAATCATTGGGCGAGACAAGGAAACAACGTTGAATGAAAACATGCATTAGAGTCGTAAATTTAATAATGGCAAAGATAACCATGGATTAACGCAAGAAAGAAAATGTTTTAAGATGACGCGCAATAAGCAATAATATGGGTTCAAGTAAAATAAAAATAAATTCGAGACCTTAAAGTTATGGTCTCTTGAGGGTAGGTTGAGGGCACGATTTAGAGAGCGAATTAGATTTCACTCCTATATTTAAGCGATTTGAAAGTCGTGATAGGGCCAAGAAAAGTACAACGCCTTCGTCCTTCTAAAATAGGTGAAGCGAAAGCAATAAGGGTTCCAAAGACGATATTATCGAGTACGAATACGTGATTCAAAGACGACCGAAAATTTTTAAAAGAATTGTCAAGGCAGTCCTGGATGGGATTCTAAAGGACAAGTTTAGCTATGTCCCCATCCACGAAGAACGATAAAATAAAGAGAACCAAAGTCACTACTAAAATATGCTATATTAGCGACGTGTATTAGCGACGTAAGAAAATAACGTCGCTATATATGTAATATAGCGACTCCCGTCATGTGACGTCGCAAATCGTCGCTAACTAGCGACGTTCAGCGACATTACATAAATTACGTCGCAGAACAGCGACGTTCAGCGGCAGAGTATTAATATATGTCGCCATATAATAAAATTTTGCGACGTTTAGCGACGTCTTTAGTTGACGTCGCTAAATGTTTTACTTAGGGCACGCTGTTTCCTTTTCCCCCTCACTCGAAAATTTCCAAAATTTTCAGAATCCCTTTCCCCCCCGCGACTCTCCCCCCACCCGGCGACTCTCTCTCCCCCCCCCCCCCGCGACTCTCCCCCCCGGCGACTCTCTCCCCCCGCCCCCGGCGACTCGCTCCCGCTCCGACGAGCTCCTCCTCCCCCAATCCGAGATCCTCCTCCTCTCCCTAGCTCCTCCTCCTCCTCCCTCTTCCTAAGGTAAACCCTAACCCTAACCCTAACTCCTCTCCCTCCTCCTCCTCCTCCTCCTCCTCTCACACACACACACGGACACACACACACAGACACACACACACACGGACACACACACACACACAGACACACACACACACACAGACACACACACACTGACACAGATTTTATCATATTCTTCTTGTGCTCTTTTTCATATTATTATTCATGTGTTATTTATATGTTGTATCTCTTTACATGTATATATATATTTATATATATATTTGTGTGTGGTTGTATATTTATTTGGGGTTATGGTTGTGGGAATGTTGAGAGGTTTTGATTGTGGAAATCAATGAAAGGATGAGGAAATGATGGAGATTGAAGGAGGATAGAAGTGTGCTTATGGGGAGGGGGTTTTGGACAGCAACCAGCAGCCTAGGCTGCTGTTTTCAGCAGTTTTGGGGGGGGGGACAGCAGCTATATGCTGCTGAAATTTGCAGCAGTGTGCCCCCCACTTGACATTAGTTAGCCTACTTATTAGCCCATCCTTTTAGCCTATCTTTTAGCCATTAGTTAGCCTACTTATTAGCCTTTAGTTGGACACACACACACGGACACACACACACAGACACACACACACAGACACACACAGACACACACACACATGTCACCTATATATATATACCTACATGTTATATATATGTGGTTATATATAGATATATATGTGTGTGTGTCTCTTGGTATAATATTCATGTTGTAGTGTTGTGGTTATATTGTAGTGTGGTGATAGTGTGGGAATTGATAAATGGAATGGATGTAAGGATGATAGGAAGGATTAGTGGACCTATAATCCTATTTATATGTGTCCTATATATGCCTATATGTGTGTGTGTGTGTGTTAGCCTATATGTAAGCCTAGGTGAGAGCTTATGAGTGTGGTATCATGGGTGATATATGTGAGTGAGTGTGTAAGTGAGTTGTGTGGATGAGTGTGAGGTTAAATGTGTTAGATATAGGTTAGCATCTTAGGCCATATCCTAGTTAGATATGTAGTTGTTAGTATCCTAGAGTGTTAGAGCCTTGGTTTGGGATACCAAGTTGGGGTTAGAAATAGGATACTAGTTAGCTATTGGTATGTGTAGATATATATTAGATAGATAGTTGGATGGATAGGTGGAAACACTTAGCAAACACTTAGACGTTAGCAAACATTGTTAATTGGTGTGTTCATCTTTGCAGAATTATTTCCAAATGGAGCTGAATTACTACTTGCAGAATCGTTCATGGATGTACAATCGTCGTCCTGAAGATATGTGTGGTGTGCGGGATGAATACATAGCGGGAGTAGAGCAGTTCCTGCAGTTTGCTAAGGCGTTCCCTCAGTACATGGACGGCACCAAAATTAAGTGTCCGTGTGTGAAATGTCATAACGTGAAATATTATCCAGAAGTGGAAGTGACATATCATTTGTACTCGAGGGGTTTCACGCCTAATTACTATCAGTGGACCGCACACGGAGAACTTGTGTCGTTAGCATCAGAGCCGGAGCCTTATGTTGAGCCGTATATGCATGCGGGACCTAATTTTGTTTCAGATAATCATGCATACGATGACGGGTGCGTGAACATGGTTTTCGACGCTGCTGGGCCCAGTTTTGTTCCTGATGCAGCTGAGGAGGCACCGAATGTCGACGCTGCAAAGTTCATGGAGTTGCTGGAGAATGCAAGGACTCCATTGTATCCTGGTTGTGAGGATCATTCACCGTTGGAGGTGGTTACAAGACTTTTGAGCATTAAGTCAAATTTTAACATGTCGCAAGAATGCTACAACCGAGTGCTGGAGTTGATTATAGAGATCTTGCCGGCGGGTGCTAAGTTACCTAAAGACTTCTACCGGTCTAAGAGGATGGTGAGATCGCTCTGGATGGGATACGAGAAAATCGATTCTTGTCGCAATGGGTGCATGCTGTACTACAAAGACGACAAGGACGCAGATGTGTGCAGATTTTGTGGTGCTGATCACTATAAGCCAACTAGTACAGGAAGGTCTACCGGTGCAAGAAGACCGACCGATTCAATGCACTACCTGCCTTTAACGCCGCGGTTGCAAAGATTATTTATGGTGAAAGAGACGACCAAAAATATGAGTTGGCACATGCGAGAACAGATTGAAGGAGTGTTGGATCACCCATCCGATGGAGAAGCGTGGAAGCACTTTGATCGAGTGTATCCTGATTTTGCTTCAGATCCACGTAATGTCAGATTGGGGCTATGTTCTGACGGTTTTACTCCTTTTGGTCTTTCGGGATCCCAGTATTCGTGCTGGCCTGTGATTGTCACTCCGTATAACCTACCGCCTTGGATGTGCATGAAGACCGAGTACATGTTTCTAACCGTTATAATTCATGGTCCGAACAATCCTAAGAGGAACATTGATGTGTACTTACAGCCTTTGATAGATGAGTTGAATCAGTTATGGGAAGTAGGCGCTAACACGTACGATATTTCCAGGAAGCAGAATTTTCAGATGAAGGCAACCCTTATGTGGACCATCAACGACTTTCCGGCATATGGAATGTTATCTGGATGGAGCACTCATGGACGTCTCTCATGTCCGATTTGCATGGACCGTACTAAGGCTTTTCGCTTGAAACACGGAGGAAAACCGTGCTTCTTTGATTGTCATCGACAATTTCTGCCAAAAGATCATCCGTTCAGAAGGAACAGGAATGCATTCCGTGTCGGCGTTGTAGAGAAGGGTGATCCACCGCCAAGGTGGTGCGGAGCCGCGATATGGGAGGAGGTTAGAGATTTTCCAAGTGCTATCGAAGATCCTACAACTGGGTACAAGTGCGATGGATTTGGTAGAGATCATAACTGGACAAAGAGGAGCATATTCTGGGATCTGCCATATTGGAGTACCAATCTGATCAGACATAATCTTGATGTCATGCATATTGAGAAAAATGTGTTTGATAACATAATTAATACTGTGATGGACATAAAGGGAAAAACGAAAGACAATCCCAAGGCCAGGTTGGACTTAGCAGAAATATGCAAACGCCCTGCATTGCATTTGATAGAGCAGAATGGAAAACAGTTCCTGCCGAAGTCGATCTTCTCACTGGACAAGGAGGATAAAGTGAGACTTTGTCGGTGGATCCAGGGCCTAAAATTTCCAGACGGATATGTGTCAAATCTGAGAAGATGTGTCGATCCGAAGGAAAACAAATTGACGGGTATGAAGAGCCACGATTGTCACGTATTCATGGAGAGGTTAATTTCGATTGCATTTCGGGAATTCTTACCGCAGGCAGTTTGGGATCCATTGACGGAGCTTAGCATATTCTTCAGGGACCTTTGTTCTAAGAAATTGCTCGTTGATCGTCTAGAAAAGCAAGAGAAGGACATTGCGGTAATACTGTGCAAGCTAGAGAGGGTGTTCCCTCCTGGATTCTTCGACTCTATGGAGAATTTGCCGATTCATCTATCCTATGAGGCACGTGTTGGTGGACCCGTCGAATATCGATGGATGTACCCGTTCGAGCGACATTTGAATCACCTAAAAAGAAAGGTGAAAAATAAGGCACGGGTCGAGGGTTCTATTTGTGAAGCCTATGTTCTCGAGGAGATTACAAACTTTTGTTCGATGTATTTCAAGCCTCATGTTGCAACTAATAGAACGAGAGCTTCCAGAAACGACGACGGAGATCATGAATGTAATGATACAATACTGAAGGTATTCAATGCTTCAGGAAAGCCGTCGGGTAAAATGAAGAAGAGATATCTGAACGATGATGAGCTAAGGGCTGCTCAGGTGTATGTATTACTCAACTGCGATGAGGATGAAGTAGAGAAGCTGGAGGGGTAAGTAATTAATACGTTTACATTATTTTAATAGTGTTGATTATTAGACTATTACATTAATTGAACGATGTTGTTTTCAGCATATTTAATGATGAAGTGAGGTCAGGTAGGCCACACATAACAGAAGAAGAACTAGAACAAGAAATGAGGCATTATTTTCCATCATGGTTGAGTGCATATGTAAGACTTGAGAACTCTGTAATTACCTTTCAGTATATGCACGACGATTGAGAATGAGCTTAATTTATTTTTTCGTGGTATTTAGGTCGATAGTCCATACGCAAGACTTGAGAATGAGTCTATTAGAACGCTAGCCAAGGGACCAATTTATGCTGCAAAAATATGGCCAAGCTACTGTGTTAATGGGTTCAGGTTCAGGTCAACAACTTGCCCGATCAGAGACAACTTTGTGGATCTCGACTCTACCAAAAACAGCTGTTTGTGTATCAGATCTTCGAACTACAAAGATGTTGATGCGGGCAACGATTTCTACGGCATCCTATGGGAGATTGTGGAACTGACATATAGTTATGGAATAGAGCCTGCTAAGATTGTGTTATTCAGGTGTGATTGGTTCGATCCGATTGAAGGTCAAGGTTGGAAAGTAGACAAGCACGGTCTTGTGGATATAAACTATCGGCGTCGATATCAAGCATATGAACCATTTGTCCTATCAAGTCAGGCTCAGCTCGTGTACTTCACACGTTATCCTAAACGGGGAACAACAAGGTCGGACTGGTGGGCAGTATGCAAGACCAAAGCTAGAAATACCTTTGAGGTTGACGATATAGCTTATCAAGAGGATGAACTACCTCTTGCAACAAATAATATAGAAGTGGACAATACGGAAGTTCCTCATTACACATCTAATTGTGTAGAAGAAGTAGAATTATCCGAAGAGGAAGATGCAGCTGAAAGTGAAGATGTAGAGGAGGAGGAAGAAGAAGAAGAAGAAGAGCTAAACGAACAAGATGAATTTTCAGAAGAGGATTAAATATGTACGACGCGGAGGACGTCGCGGAGGACGTTATCTTTAGTGACACTTTTGTGACAGATATTTTCCAAAAATCTGTGATGTATTTAGTGACACTTTTGGGACTATGATATTTTTCAAAAATCTGTGATGTATTTAGTGACACTTTTGGGACTATGATATTTTTCAAAAATCTGTGATGTATTTAGTGACACTTTTGGGACTATGATATTTTTCAAAAATCTGTGATGTCTATCATATAAATATGTTATTATCAGGTATGGCAGGAGGACGACGCGGAGGACGTCATCATACGAGTCAGTCCCGTGTGCCTCGGGATAGGGAGGCAGATTCCATACCCTCATCCTCATCTCCGAGTACGCCAGTGTACAGTACTGTTCCCGGTCCATTACCGGGACAGGGCAGTTCCAGCAGGTTGGCGACTGATCTTCCCTCGTCGTCCAGCATTCCACCATCGTCGTCCAGCATTCCTCCGGCGTCCAGTATTCCTCCTGCGTCCAGCACTCCTCCTGCCAATGCCCAGCATATGGAGGACGGGGATGAGACTGATCATGACCAGGCAGGAGGTGATAGCGACCCTCCATGCGCTCCACCGGGCGAGACGCGGATGGAGATTTGGACGGACGGGCCTACGAAGTAAGTTAATTAGTTAATATATATTTCTCAAATGATTATATGTACATATATATTCATGAAATTTATTATTTTATAGATATCGGCCTCCTGCAGTACAGAGAGCGCTGGGAAGATTTCTGAGGGAGAACTATGGTGGGCCTTGGATTAACTACTCAGATGCTCCCGCCGATAGGAAGGCCTTTTGGTTGGCCCACTTCAAGGTAAAAAATTTGTTTATTTTTAAATTTTAATAATCATTTTTGTATATTATACAAGTTTTCTATTTGACTTCTCGTAGAGGACCTACTTCTATCCACCACACCGGGCGGCGAAGATCGAGGGCCAATTTCCTGCCGTCGCAGGCAAGCTCATTCGTGATGCGATCCGCGACCAGAAGGATCGTGACCACGCCGGAAAGCCGATCCAAGGTTGGATCACGCCAGAGCAGTGAACTGCGATGAAGGCTAGATTCGCCGAGGACGGGTACCGAGAGCGGTCTGAGAAGGCCAAGATGGCGCGGTCGAGCGCCGGTAAGTGGTGTGGTGGCTCCATTCCTATGACGGAGCATTTTCGTCGTCTGGTACGTTTCCTATGACGGACATCATTTTATATATAGTTGGAAAGAATGTTTAATACTAATAATAGATAAATATATATTTTAACAGGTAAAAAAGGGTGAGGACCCCAACATGGTGACCGTCTTCCTGGTCACCCATCGGAGGGCTGGGGAGTTCATTGATGAGAAGGCGACGCAGGCATATGTACGTTCTATCCTTTATATTAATTTACTATAACAGAAAACAGGAAAATAGATATCAATATAGACTTTAGCAAACACTTAGACGTTAGCAAACATTATTCTAGGCCAAGTTTCTTCGGCTACAAGAGGAGGCGGCGGCTGCTGCTGCTGCTGCTGCTGCTAGTGCGCCAGCAGAGGGAGGGGCTGGTACTTCCTTCCAGCCGCCTACAGCTCCATCGCCGGACGACCTCTGGATGACCGCCGTTGGTGGTCTTCAGAAGGGTACGTACTACGGTACGGGATCCTACGGCGCCTATTTGGCTTCAGAGTCATCCCGGGCCCCCTCTGTCAGTGCGCAGTCTCCAGCTTCGCAGGCGTCATCACAGGCGCATGATATTGCTCGTCAGCTCCAGGAGCTGCGTCGCGAGTTGCAGCAGCAGATTTCTGAGGCAGCTGGGGCAGAGCGACGATCCGACGATCCGACGATCACCGGACGATTTGATGCGATCGAGCGCAGTATGCAGGATATGATGACTCTGCAGCAGGCTACAGCTGCTAACTTGCACACGCTCACCGAGTCTACGCAGCGCACAGAGCGTAGACAGGTCGAGCTGGAGGGGACGCAGATCGCCATGTCTGCCACACTCAATCAGGTACAGACTTCGCTTGAGGAGAGTAGTCGGAGGATGGTGAGTTCCCTGGCTGTGCATGCTGAGCGACTGCGAGAGATAGAGCAGCGTCCTCCCGGTCCATCGACGGCGCCGACTCCAGACGTTTCACTGCCTCCGGACGTTGCACAGCTCACACAGGAGCAGTACGACATCATTTTATCCCAGATGCGCAGCCGGGGTCCTTTGTGATGTCTTTTTTATTATTTGTTGTTGATACACTGGTTTCTCTGTTTGTGAGACTCTTATTTGTGGTTGACTTGTATTGGTTGAGATACTTCTTTCTCTGCTTGCGAGACTTTTATTAGTTGTATTGGGTGATGATATTGCTCCATCGTCTTTTATTGGTTGTATTGCTTGTTAGACTTTTATTGTTTGTAGACTTTTATTGATTGTAAACTTTTATTGGTTGTAGACTTGTTTTGCCATTTATCTGCGACGGGGATGACGAATATACCTACGCTGGGTTATAAGCGATGATCCGATATACAAAGGAGGTGCTGCCCAAATTTTAAAAAAATATAATGTGTATTTTTGTGATGATGTGTGTCTGTGTTTACAGTGAATGTGAAACACAGACACACAGCATAACAAAAATAGCAATTATTTTTTTTTTAATTTTTTTATACAATCTGCGACGTATAGCGACGTTCTGCGACGTCTAGCGACGGAGATAGAACGTCGCTATACGTCGCTAACTTGCGACGTGATGTCGCTATACGTCGCTAAAGTGCTGACGTGGGATATCATCATATCTTTGTCGCTAGACGTCGCTAAAGGGCGGACGTCGATAACTTTGTCGCTAGACGTCGCTAACGTGCTGACGTGGCTGACATGCCATGTCATCATATCTAAAGTTCAATGCGTCGCTAAGTTGTCGCCCTACGTCGCCAATCTGACGACATACTCTATAGTCGCTAGACGTCGCTAATTTTGCGACGTCTAGCGACGAGTTAGCTTTCGTCGCAAATAGCGACGAACTGCGACGAATTGGTCATCTGCGACAAGCCATTACGCGACGTCAAATTTTCGTCGCTAAATCCGTCGCAGTTTATGTTTAGCGACGGATTTTCCTCATTTAGCGACGTATTCTAACGTCGCTAATATGGGGTATTTTAGTAGTGAGTGCACTTAGTTGATCAGACCATTATGCACCGGTTCTGATTAGACAATATGTTAGTAGGAGCGACCCAAATAACATATGTCTTGAACAAGCTCGATAAAAGAATAAGCTTGCAAATACTTGGCTACATTAGCATCATTAGTCTAGATAGTAAAAAATATAGGCACGTGAGATTAAGATTGAAATAAAGAACCAATATGCATAGTTTAAGAGTCATGAGGATCTAAGTCGTGATTATTCCTATACCATCATTCTACGGTTTTATTGACCAAGGCTTGGTTGACCAAATGGGTTAAATTCCTCTAGTCTTTATGGTCTAGATAATACTATTGGTATTCCCTTAATGGTCAAGGGTGTGTCAGGTTGTGGGGTATTCTACCCAACTTAAAAATTAAGCTAAGGGTGTTTTGGGACAATGTCTAACTAGTGGTCACCTGTCTAACCTCTAGCAAGCACGAAGGGAAGATAAGAATAGGGATGGAAGGAATCAAGCAAGATGCAATTGATGAGTCAAATGGTTGATAAATCTAGGAAAGAGGGCAAGTATGTGGATGAGATCCTAGACTTCTAATCCTATTCGCAGGCTTGCTTGGTACGTTAAAGTAACCAAACAATTTATCTTGACTTGCATGGGCCACCACAAAAACATGTAACGCCCCAGTCCCAAAATACGTGGGACTAAATATGTAGACATGCCAGCTGTATACATACAAATTACAGGGCCTTGTACATATACATAAGTTGTAAAAATGTAGTAATCCAGGAAAAACTAAATCTCATCCACAATGAAAAGAATAATAATATAAAAATCAACTTGAATATTTATGGTACAATCGTTGGGCGGAGACAAAGTCCACTACCAACTATCTCAATGAAAGAAATGTACATGAATCGAAAAATGGCAAGACGAACCAAGCGCAATCGTCTTCGAAAGAATGGAGAAGACCACGGCCTTGGCTAGGATACCTGCGGAAAACATGAACACACACCTGGGAAAAAAACTAGGTCCTCAGACGGACGTAGCAAGATACAGGAGGAACAAGCTAATATGAACTGTCAGAATAAAAAAATAATATATAAAAGACTACCCTAGACACAAATATGCAAAGGAGATTCTAACCGCCTAATGTGCAATTTAGAGGACAACTTTCATGCGCATGGGTGGGATTTTAGGCTATGTGTACGTAACTGGCATCCAGTCATCTGTATCCGGCCGTAACGTCCAAAACGTCAGAGGGTATCTGTAAATAAATCGCCACAGTTCCATCCGAAGACTGTGGTTTACCTGTTTGAATTCCCATACGCACTAGCGACTGTCCTCCCCCAATATTTCCCACACTGTCCAAGTCATGTCCATGGCTCGTCCAGTTTTGTAACTGCTTGAGTCTCTAAAATCCTAGTCATAGCAGTTACAATCATCTATCCGTCACACGACTTTAGAGAGGGCCAGTCTATAAGTCGTGCCCTAACAAAATATCTCATACCGTGTAGTGTGAGTGTCATGGCCAAAGGAGATATAAGAATATCACCCAACAAGAAGGTAGTTCGTTAACACTAAGTTAACATGCATAAAATAAAATAACGACTAATAAAGTCGCTTGCACCCAAGTATGGCTTGGACGCGCAGTTTATAAAAATGGAAACTAACAATATGAAACAAAGTAAATAATGCGGAAAATAAATAATATGACAGTTAATTAGCAAGGTATACTTGCCTGTTGCGACGCCTGGGGAGCTGCCTGGTGTGGTACAATAAAGGTGGCACAAGATCGACTTCGGTGTTACAACTACTCAAGGGGGCCTCTGTTGACGACACAGACGGTTCCATCGGATCCAGAAGCGTCGAATTTGTTAGGGTAGACATAAGGTAGTTTGGAATTGGCAAGGAATATAAAGATTGGGACTGGTCATGGATAGGAGAAAATTCAAAAGAAAATGATAATAATATATATTCTATTTTAGAAAACTATTTATAATACTTTGAAAAAAAAACTATATTTTGTTTACTTTAGCTAACCATATTCTAGAAAATCATAAACTAATATATCAATATACTTTTTAGATTTATATAGCAGATTTAAAACAGACGTAGGGTCAAGCCCAATGTCAAAATACTTATGTATAACCTTATATCTTAAATAACTTATATATAAAATCCATTTAGAAATTTCCTATAGTTTATATAACATCTACCAAATACTTTATATATATATTTCTTTATATATATATATATATATATATATATATATATATATATATATATATATATATATATATATATATAACTCGTTGTGATGAAAATATACAAGGAACATAAAAAAAAAACCTAAAGGAATATAATATAACTCGTTGTGATGAAAACCTAAATTAATTTATACAAGGAACATATTTATGATTTAGAAAATTTTGTGAAAATAACCTACCCATATTATAAAAATAGAAATTCAACCTTAATGAGCCCTATATGTAGAAATAACTATAAAAATGGTAACAGTAATTAATAATAATTAATATACTACTAAAACTCTTTACACTAATAAAAGAATCTGTTTATACTAATAAAATAATTAATATACTAATAAAACGGTTTACACTAATAATTAATAAACTGTTTATACAAATAAAATAATAATAATAATAATTAATTATCTATTTACTTTCTTCTTCCCTTTTTTTCACAGAGAGAACTAGAGGGTGAGGAATGGGAAAGGGAGAGAGAGAAAGAGGGGATTCGGGCGGAGGCTTCGCCGGGCGCGGTGGCGCGACGGCGGACGGAGGGAGGTAGGTGAGGCGAAGGGGAGAAGGCGGCCACACGGTGGGGCGTTCAGTGGAGGCGGCAGAGCGGCGAGAATGGGTGCGGTGGACAAGAGAGAGGGTTCGGGGGAGATCGGAGCGGTGGCTGAGTCGGCAAGGTGGGGCGGAGGCTTAGGCGAAGGCGGAGGAACGGGGAGAAGCGCCGGAGAGGGGGTGGCCGGCGATGGGTTGCGCGGCGACGGCGGTTTGGCGCGGTGCTCGGCCGCGGAAGAGGAGCTGCGGCGCCGCGCGGAGGAAGGCTACTGGCGGCGTGGGTTTGTCGGTCGGAGAAGGAAAGGAGAAGCGTGGCGGAGGCGCGGTGTTGTCCCAGCTCGGCCGACGGTTCGGCGAGATTGGGGCTAAGCGCGGGGGACGGCACAGCCGGCGCGGCGATTCAGAGGTAAGCGGTGGTGGTGGTGTGTTTAATTTAGGTTTTCTTTGGCTATGGTGGTGGATGACTTTGGTGATGGTGGCTGACTTGGCCGGAGTGGCCGGAGTGGGTAGCCGGGTATGGTGGTCCGGCGATGGGGTTCGGTGATGGTGGTTGTCGATTTTTGGGTCGGTCGAACGACAACAGTAGAATGTCGGGGTGGCGGAAGTGGTGGTGATGACCACGGTGGTGTGGCCGAACAGAATTGGGGACAGGGTATCTGGCAGAAGTGGCCGACGGAGATAGGATTTCTGTCGGTAGGCACAGGTGAAGGGCGGCACGGAGGTCTGGTGGTGTTGGCAGGGGTCGCAGTGCACCGCAGCAGTGATGGTCACCGTTGGAGGCGGTGGCCTGGCAGGGAGTTGGCCAGATGAGGAAATTAGGGTTAGGAATTGGATTAGGGTTTTGGGAGTATTGTATCGGGGTTGGGAATGAAGTGTCGGTGTGTGTCCGACACGGCGTAGAAAAATGTATATATAAAAATAATGGAAGAAAATTTGGGTAGACACGGACACGATGCACAACACAATTGAGATGGTTTGTGGTTGATGGAATTTGTGGTAAATGAATTGTGGAGAAAATAATATGGAGGAGTACCTGCCTATTTATAAGATGTGGGAATTCCCAATTAGATAAGGATTAGAAATATTTAAAATCCCAATAGATAAATACCATATAAATTTTAAATAAATTAATTAAATCAAAACCAATCCCAATCTAGTTTAAATCCAAATAAGTCCAATAGATAAATTTTCATCCTTAAATTAACTATTTAAATCAAACCAATAAATCTAACCATAATTTAAAGTAGAATAATTAAACTAAAATATCCTTTTATATTTAATTAAAAATAATTTCGAAAATAAATAAATATTCTTAAATATCTATTTGAATAATAAAATATTAATATTAATAAATTTTGAAAATGGAATTATATATAAATTCAAATTAATGTATCTTATATGCAAGGAATATTTGCATAAAATAAACTTTAAGTAAAATACAAATAATTATTATATATTATTTGAACTAAAAATAGAAAAATATTTTTCAAAAAAAATATGTATGCTCGCACATATTCGCACTCGTCGAGCAATTACGAAAATAAAATTTTGCGCGCAACGTACAATACAACTATGCGACGTACGATAAAAAAAAATTTAATACCAAGGAATTATTTTAGTTTTATTATTATTTTATTGACTTTATTTCTAGTTGGAAAATATGTTATTATCATAATTTTTATATATTTGTGAAACTATTTTCGTATGATTTTTATAAAATATTTAGACATGTTAATTATTCTAAAATATGTTTCAAAATATCCTTTAGTAAGAATATTATTTCAAGAAATTATTTTTGTTTTAAAAATAGTTGTTTAATGGCAACGAATATAATTTCGTAATAATTAATTATTTAATGTATTCTTTTGATCAAGATTAGATTGGGTTAAATATTTACTGGATAATACCAAAATTGTGATTTAAATTAGATGACCTTTTAATTGATATAGGTATATGTCAATATGATTTAAACTGCTTGATGTTATCTAGTATTCATTTAAACTAGCATTGATTTTAATTAGCTAATGGATATTGAACTAGGTTGGTTTAAATAGTAATTATTTTCATTATATATATTAATAGTTAAATAAGTTCTAAATGTATATATATGTGATACTTATATAGACAAACATATCTTTGTCAAACTTTCAAATCTTGGATCCCTTGTATCCAACTAAACCAAATCCTAATTAACGTAGCCTTAGCCCTATTCCAGTCAAACTATATATATGCAGGATACAAACAAATCTCTTTCCTCCTAATCTCTTTTACAATCAAAATATATCCATTACTTATAGTATATAAGGGGATTGACCGCCTCCTTCCCTGTCATCCCGATTTCTCTTCCGGCCGACCACCATGCCGCATCCCCTGACCGCCCACCATATCAACAGCCACCCACCCGAATCCTCCTCCAACAAACAGACAGAATATGTGCCGTGTCAGTCGGGTCCGACCCCGAGTGTCCGTGATCGTGTCCATCCATCTTATTCCACTTTCTATTATATTTACATCAACCAATTACCGTGTCCGACACACCAGACACGCCATCAAATCACCCCGCCACCACCGTAAACCAAAATCAACACCACAATTCCTTACCTCCTCTGCTCGGCCTCGTCCTCCTCATCAAAACCAGCCGTGCATGGTGAATGACCAGCGCCCGTGCTCGCCGAGCCAGCCATCGACGTGGTCGCGTCTTCCGGGAGCCACGAACCCGCGCCCTGCACTATCGTGGCCGTATCGGACGAGGCCACCAGCGCTCGACTCCAGAGGCGAGGCAGCGCTCGCTCCAGCGGAACTCCCTCGACCCGGCCATCTGCCGCTCGTGCTCCGTCGGGTCCGACTTCCACAGAGAGTGGAGCCCTCTCCTCCTTGACGCCGCTTGCCGCGAGCGCCGACCGCCGCCACCAGCGGGGTACGGTCCGTGCGCCTCCTTCCGCCCTCAACGTGCGCAGCGCCGCCCGCGCCTCCCAACCGTCGCCGCCGCCGACTCGAGCAGTTCCTCCTCTTGCGGTCGCCCACCCTTGCGCCGCAGCCCTTGTGTGAAAACCGCCACGCACGGTGGTGGAACCTCGTGCCTCGTCGGGAGCACCCTCGCCGACCCCATCTAGATCTCCGCCGACGCCGTGTTCACGAGCTCCTCCGCCCAGCGTCAGGAGAAGAACCCACGACCGTCGTCGCTTGTGTGCCGGGCCGAGCACCGCGTGGCCGACCTCCTGGTGGCGCAACCACCACAGATCTCCGGTCAGATCTGGAGCGCTTGAGCCACCGCTCTTGGCCGACTCCGCCGCCCACCGTCTGCGCTCCGCGCGCCGACCAAGCCGGGAAAACCCCCTTTCATCTTGGTGAGTTTCCCCTGATTTTTCTCTTCTCTCTCTGTCTCCGAGACTGTTCTTTATTAAGAAATGGTTGCTTCTCAGCAACCGAAAAACCATGAAAGGAAGAGAAGAAGAGGTCATGAGTCATGACTCCTCTCTCTAGTCTTCTCCTATTAAAAGAATTAAGAAAGTTTTCTATTCTATGCTCTCTCTCTTGAACTTTAGTCCCCAACACTTGGAAACTGTGATTTGCACAGGAATTCGATGGAGAGACAACTAATGTATTGATTTCCTTTTTATATTTTATTACTTGCTATATATTCAGTATGGAAAATGCTAAGTTTACTACCAAATTTTTACAACCTACTTACAACTACTCTCTTCCACCCCTTACACATGGGTCCCACCGGGTCCCACCACCACTCTCACACCCCTGCTATTTGGGCTCCATCCGGCCCCACCATTTTTTCCTCCTCCAATCGAAGTCCGACACGTGTCCGGTTGTAGAAAAGTTGTAAATTTTGGTTGTAGGCATAGCAAAGCTATTCAGTATATAAGAAACAGCAGTAGGAACCGAAAATAAGGGAGAGAGACTCATTTATGTTAATAGCAATAAATAGTAATACAAGTGAAGTAATACTCTTCTTCATGGCCATATCATTATGTATAAGCATTGGTGTATAATAATGGCAGTATTTATTATAAATACATATAAATAGTACTATTATCATTTGTAATATTATTTTGGTATTAGTATAGTGTTTTACTAAAATGTATATAGAAGTAAATAATTTCTTAAAATGTATTTCGCAAATAAAAATTTATATTAGTATTTTTCTAAATTGGATTTTATAAATAAACGAGTGGCAAACCAACCTTGAATCCAAATATTCCTTCAGCCTTAACTAAACAATTATATTTCCTCTTAGGCTAGATTGTTCATTACTAAACTAATTATAGTTTTTGCCCTAAAAACGATCTCTAGAATTTCAGGTACTTATTCAAAAATATTTTGAATAATAAATATGTAGTTTTTAAAGGTTGTGACTAATTTCTAAAATAGTTTATAGATAAATAATTTTCTTACATATATATTAGGGTTAAAGGGATAACTTTTCTTATATCAAATTCCCTCGTAGATTATCCTTGTTCGCGACTAATAATATTCCTACTTTCCTTGCCAAATATGAATTTCTCCATATCAACCCTAGGCTAAGTGGACTATTCCAAATGCAACGGGATTGTCGGTTTCAACAGCTAAGGACCACAGGCAAGTGCACTTTCTGATTGCTTTTCGATTCATAGTAGTCTTTTCATTTCATGTCTATACATATATCTTGCTGCTTGTTGACACGTTCATCACAAGGAGTAGTCGGGAGGGGAAATATCTTAGTATACATGTGGACTATCCAGAAATATCCCAATATGTCTAATCTTGCATGATAGCAGCTGCACACGACACGTACAGTGAGCCGTATTTACCCCCTAGCCGTTCACATGTTGAAAATGATATTTCACACCACCTAAATAGATGTCTTTTATTAGTTTTTCCTTGTTTACTTCTCTATCGTGCTATGTCATCAGTTTTCTTACTAGCTTTCATATTCCATATGCTATTTTCATATCTTGTTAATTCTATTGTTTTGTATTGCCGTCGGTCTGTGTACTTGTTCCAATCCTGACTGGATAACCAATATTTTTTAAGTTTAGCCGCGATCACTCTTAGCACTGGGAAGACTTGGGTATGCTGAGGTCAACCTAGAAATAGAAAATAGTTGTACCATTTTTCATTAATTGTAAAATCTTGTATTTTCTTTATTTTTTAAAATGATGTAAATGTTGTAATAAATTTAGAAATGTGAATAAGCAGTAATTGTGATATTTGAGCATTTATTTCTTGCGGGCTTGACAGCGTTCTACCGTCGACTCTGCGGCATAGGCTGGCTTGGACACGTCTCGTATCCGAAAAGCGGGTGCGGGTCGTGACAACGGGTATAGCCTGACCTGTGCTACTACTTGCTCCATAGCTTGCCATCCCGGCCGGGTCGAGTCCACGTACTTGTAGCCGGTTGGCTGGAAGCCTGATTCTTGACCCATACCAATCACATTATGCTATAATATTCGAGGCACTTTTATATTTATTACATCAGTTACATGATTTACAGTTCAGCTTATTTTTCCTGCATGATTCATCCTGACATGATTTCCAGTTTACATATCATGTTATACTTACATCTTGATATGTTCATCTTGTACTCTATTATGATTGACTGTTAGAGCATTTGTCATTACTATAGAATTTGTTGCCAGCGTTGTACTCGTTCATTTTCCTGACAGTATAACATTATGATATATCCAGATGACATAGATACGGACTGCTCTACCTACTATGGGTATGGTCAGGACGTAGACTGCGACCAGTTGACACCCTTGGAGCCAATGGATGATAGTACTTCTGTCTAGATCTTTTTATCTAGGTTTGACTGGACTGCGATCCAGCTAGCTTTCAGACTGTAGTTTTCTATGTTATATTTTGAGACCCTGAGATGTTATGTATATATCTGGGCTTGTGTCGGACACTGGACTAATTTCTATTTTCATCTATCATATGTCTTTCCTTCTGAGCTATCTACCTTAGTTTTATTCTGTGATTGAGACTGTATTGTTATGTCACCTCCACTCGGAGTGTATATACTATACAGGTACGTTTATACTGTTAGTCATAGTATTTACAGACGTTATATACAGCGTTCTACCACCGATACTGCGGCGTAGGCTGGACGTACCCACGTGCTCGTGCCCCTCATAAGGGTGCGGGTGGTGACATATTTTTGTGGTGGCCCATACAGGTCTGTATCGTAATTAGTACAATCTCGTAATGGTGCTCGACTTAGAGTGCTAATTACAAGCCTGCAATTATGACGTAGGACCTAGGACATGATAGAAGTTTCTCAATCACACCTAGAAAAATTTCCGATCTTTTGATTATTATGATTACTTCCCTTGTATTAAATTAACTGTCCTTCTTTGATAAATCTACTCATGTGCCATATTGATCTCTTTGTTTCAATTCGTCTCCAGGATGACGAAGACGCACACGCAGGCCACTGGATCGAGTAGTTTGCCCGAGAGATCTGACCAGGCCGAGGAGGAGGTTCAAGAGACTGTCCCTAGTGATTCTACTATCCCGGAGACCTCGGCAGTTGCACAGGGAGGTCTACCACCTCCACCCCAGAAGGTTTCGGTCGTTGTTCCAGAGATACTGCCGCCACCACCACCGATACCGACGGATACACATCACATGTTTCTTCTCCTTCAGCAGATGATGGAGACTCAGCGGGCCCAGGCAGAGGCATCGCAGCGCCAGTCGGAGGCGTCACACTGTCAGATTGAGATGCTGAGACAGAGCATGGAGGACTCGCATCAGCTTGCACTGGCAGCAGTGGTAAGAGTGGCACCGGGTACGGTATAGGGCCCTACTGGCTAGCAGTCGTACCAGCAGCAGCCCAGGCCGGGGGACAGTATTAGACTTTAGGAAGATGAGCTACAGGGACTTTACGGGCACGGAAGGCATCCTTTATACAGACGATTGGCTAGAGGATGTGCAGCGGAGCATGGAGCTGGCAGAGCTTCCTAGAGTACTTTGGGTTTCGGCCGCAGCCAGCCGATTCTTCGACATCGTGCTGACATGGTACCGTACGGATCCTCGTGCGTCGGTGAGAGGGCTGACATGGGAGAACTTTCGGAGGCTCTTCAAGGAGAAATTTTTCCCGGACGTGGCTCTTACAGCATTGGAGGGCCAGTTCGTGGGTCTAGTGCAGGGGAACTCGTCGGTGGACGAGTATGCAGCTGAGTTCTTCCGTCTTAGCAAGTTTGCTCCCGATATGATCCAGGATGAGGGGCAGAAGGCTCATAAGTTCTGCAGGAGACTTATTCATGCAGTGCGCACCCGCACCTTGGGTCGTCGTGACGCGACGTTCGATCAGATATTGATGGACGCACAGATTGCAGAGGAGAACTTCGGCCTCAAGCTGAAGCGGAGCGAAGATATTATAGAGGCGAGTTCCAGTACGGGACCGGCCAAGCGCCTCCACTTTTAGCATCAGCAGAGGCCGTTTCAGCAGCAACCTCTATTACAGATTCAGCGGGCACTGGCGCGTGCCCAGCAGCATCAGGGTCAGGGTCAGGGCCAGAGGCAGACCCAGCAGTGTGCTTTCTGCGGAAAGATGGGACACAGCAGAGACGTATGCAGGAGGAGGTTAGGCGCTTGCCTATTCTGCAGAGGGACCGACCACCAACTGAAGGGCTGTCCTGTTCGGGCAGCCAAGGGAGGCCAGGACAGGGTGCAGCCGGCTAAAGGACCAGCAGTGCAGCAGAGAGGTCCTCCACTTCAGACCCAACAGCAGCGCATTGTTCAGCACCAGAGGGGAGCACCCGCGGGCAGGGTGTTCGCTTTGGCAGCAGAGGAGGAGGTAGAGCCCGTGGAAGATGTTGCAGCAGGTCATGTTCTCCTTGATTCTTTTTCTGCTTTCGCCTTGTTTGATTCTGGGGCCACTCATAGTTTTGTGTCTGTTTTCTTTGCTCTGAGACACCATATTATTGCTGAATATATGGGTAGGACTTGCAAGATTATGATCGAGGGAGGCATTATCCTGGTTTATAATATTTGCAAGGGGCAGAGAGTCATCCTGAGAGGCCGGGACTTGAGTGCGTGTCTGCTCGTAATTCCCCTACCGAGGTACGATATGGTACTCGGTATGGATTGGTTGAGCATGCACCATGCTAGCATTGATTATAGAGGAGGCATAGTTCTTTTTAGGACGCCGGGAGAGCCAGAGATCGAGTTTGCTTGAGGAGCAGCGGAGCCGAAGGCTGGATTCTGTAGAGCTTTGTTGGCGGGGCAGGATTTGCCACATCCGTTGATAGCTGAGTTCTCGGATGTCTTTCCCGAGGAGTTGCCGAGGATGCCGCCAGACAGGGACATTGAGTTCTCTATAGACTTGGTGCCGGGCGCCGAGCCCATTTTACAGCATGTCTATAGGGTGAACAACAGCGAGTTGATAGAGCTGAATAAGCAAGTCGACGAGCTGCAGGACAATGGGTTCATCAGATCCAGTTCTTCGTCCTGGGGAGCGCCAGTCCTGTCTGTGCCGAAGAAGGACGGTACGTCCCGTATGTGCATTGATTACCGGGCTCTCAACAACCTCACTATCAAGAATAGGTACCCTTTGCCGAGGATCGATACCTTGTTCGATCAGCTGAGTGGGACGAAGGTATTTTCGAAGATAGACTTGAGGTCTGGGTATCACCAGCTGAAGGTGAGGCGGGATGACATTCCCAAGACGGCATTTCAGACTCGGTACGGCCAGTACGAGTTTACAGTGATGCCATTTGGGTTGACCAATGCTCCCGCGGTGTTCATGAACTTGATAAACAAGGTATTCCATCAGTACCTTGACAAGTTCGTGGTAGTCTTCATAGACGATATCTTGATCTATTCGAAGACGCAGAAGGAGCATGAGGAGCACTTGAGAGTTGTGTTAGAGACTCGAGCAACTCTACGGGAAGCTTTCGAAGTGTGAGTTCTTCTAGGACCAGGTGGAGTTCTTAGGTCATGTTGTGACCGAGCACGGGATCTCAGTGGACCAGAGGAAGATTTCGGCAGTCGAGTCTTGGTCTACGCCCAGTTCAGTTGCCGAGGTTCGGAGCTTTCTGGGTTTGGCTGGCTATTACCGAAAGTTCGTCCAGGACTTCTCGCGGATTACAGAGCCGATGACTAGACTAGCCAGGAAGGACATAGAGTTCGTCTGGACTGTTGAGTGTCAGGCTGCATTCGATGAGCTGAAGAGGAGGTTGACTTTAGCTCCGATCTTGACTTTGCCATCTGGGTCAGGAGGGTTCTCGATCTACAACGATGCTTCGGGGAAGGGCTTAGGTTGTGTTCTTCAGCAGCACGGGAAGGTGATTGCCTATGCATCCAGGCAGTTACGTCCTCATGAGAAGAACTATCCTACTCCTAATCTGGAGTTGGACGCGATTATTTTTGCTTTGAAGTTATGGAAGCATTACCTGTACGGAGAGCGAGTTGAGATCTTCACAGATCACAAGAGCTTGAAGTACGTGTTCACTCGGAAGGAGTTGAACATACGACAGAGGCGGTGGTTAGAGCTGATAAAGGACTTCGATATATCACTGCAGTACCATTCGGAGAAGGCTAACGTAGTTGCAGATGCCTTGAGCAGGTATCCAGTTGCTATGTTCTTGATGACAGATCGTCATCTGTTGGCCGACCTGGATAGTTTGGGTATCGAGGTCATCATTCTGGGCGTGGAGATCCAGATGTGGGGTTTGCAGATTTAGTCTGAGCTGATGGATAGAGTCAGGTCAGCACAGTATGATAATGTTGCCCTGAGGAGCATCATGGAGCAGGTACGGACGGGCTTGCTTGACGATTTCTCTGTAGCCGAAGACGGGTCGTTGCGGCACGGTACTAGGCTGTACATTCCGCGTGGAGAGCTTCGGGAGGAGGTTCTTCAGGAGGTGCATCGCTCTCAGTATTCTATGCATCCTGGGGCCAACAAGATATATAGAGACCTGAGAGAGCACGTATGGTGGTATGGCATGAAGCGTGAGGTAGCTCATTTTGTATCTCGTTGCCTTGTGTGTCAGCAGGTGAAGGCCTAGAGACAGAGACCAGGTGGATTGCTATAGCCGCTACCCATTCCCGAGTGGAAGTGGGAGCACATCACCATGAACTTTGTATCTGGACTTCCACGATCGCCAGGAGGAAAAGACGCGGTTTGGGTCATCGTTGATAGATTGACCAAATCGGCCCACTTTTTGCCTTTCAAAGTGGGTTTGTCTACGGAGAGGCTGGCTGAGCTGTATGTTCGTCAGATCGTGAGATTATACGGAGTTCCGGTGAGCATAGTTTCAGACCGGGATAGCCGATTCACTTCTCACTTCTGGAGGAGTTTGCAGGCTAGCTTGGGCACCTCGCTCAAGTTTAGTACCGCTTATCATCCTCAGAGAGACGGGCAGTCGGAGAGGACTATCCAGGCTTTGGAGGATATGCTTCGCACATGTGTGCTTGATCTCGGGGGTTCCTGGGAGGACCATCTTCACCTGGTAGAGTTTGCTTACAACAACAGCTACCAGGCCAGTATAGAGATGTCACCATTTGAGGCTCTATATGGACGAAGATGTCGTACTCCTTTATCTTGGGACGATGTCGGCGAGAGGGCGCTTCTTGGGCCGGAGATGGTTGTGGATGCGGCCGAGAAGGTCAGGTTGATTAGAGACAGACTTCGGGTAGCTCAGGATAGGCAGCGGTATTGGGCCGATAGTCACCGGAGACCGTTAGAGTTCGAGGTTAGTTTCAGTTTCCTGTCGTATTATTTATGATTGTTTGTTAGTTATGTGCTGAGTTTTATCTTATGTCTAGGTTGGTGACATGGTGTTTTTGAGGATATTCCCGACACGTGGCACGATTCGCTTTGACGGCGGTGGAAAGCTCAGTCCGTGCTATATCGGACCTTTCACCATCATAGAGAGGATCGGTGCAGTACCGACTGGACTTGCCTACTAGGCTTGAGGGAGTGCACAATGTGTTTCATGTATCTCAGCTGAGGCGATAAGTGGCAGATCCTAGCCATGTATTGGACCATTCAACGATACAGGTGGGACCTACTCTCAGCTATCCAGAACAGCCGATGGAGATTCTGGATCGCAGGAAGAAGGTGCTCCGGAACCAGGTCATACCCTTGGTTCGGGTTGCATGGAGACATCACTCTCCAGGTGAGTCTACCTGGGAGAGGGAAGACGACATGCAGGAGCGTTTCCCTTATCTTTTCGCGCCCTGAGGTATAAATCCATTTCCTTTATTTCTGTTTGTGATTTCCTGTGCTTGTTGTCTTCAATTTCGAGGACAAAATTTTTTAAGGTGGATAGACTTGTCACCCTCACTTTTCCAAGTTAGGGGTAAAATGGTAATTTTCCATTTTATAATATTTTTGAGAATTTTATTTCATGAATATTAATATTTAATGATTATAGGAGTCGGGTTCAAATTCTATCGCATTCCGAGTTAATTTGGGACTCCGAAAAATTTCGACTTGAGTTGTATTTAACATGTTAATTAGCCATGGCCCACCCAAACTTAACTTTTAGGTTTAGGAGTTTGGACTAGTCCCCCATGAGTATTTAAGCTTAATTATGATTTTTATTTAGTTTTAGCTAATCCCAAAACCAAACTAGGATGATAACTTAGCATGTAAGTAAGGGAGGGGCGAACTTGTAAATTGCAAGTTGCCCCAAACCCATCCCCATAGGGCCGGCCACTTCCCCCTTTCCTCTTCCTTCTTCCCACTTTAATTTCCACAACTTCTTCTTCTCCAAGCTTCTTTCCAAGTAAAGAATAGAAATTCCTTAGGAATCATCACTAAATAATTCTCTTCTTCCTATTTTTCTTCCATCCCACTCTTCCTCTTCCCCAAGTGAAGCTTCTCCAAGCTTTTGGGAGCAAGAAGTGCAAGGGTGTGTCCTAAACAATTCGTTGTGTCGGAGCCGTGTCGGAGGACTTTCGAATCGGGAATCCATCTCCCGATAGGTACAACCTATTCTCAAACTTATTCTTATCATCATGTAATCTAGATTGGACCCCGTAGGATTTATCCCCGTGTTCGAGTCCCTAATCGTGTCAAATTTTAGTCCGTCTGGAGTGTCCTAGGAGAAGTTAGGTTTTCTGGTTGTGTCCTTGAGTTTTTCCCAAATTTGGACACTTCTAGAATAATTTAGATTTCTGTCTAAGTGGTTAGGCACTCTTAAATTCATATTTATTTATGTGTGTGTGTGTCCATATGTATATGTGTGTGAGTGTCTATATATATGTGTGTGTCCATGTGTGTAAGTGTGTGTGTGTCCTTATATATATATATATATATATATATATATATATATATATATATATATATATATATATATATATATATATATATATATATATGTGTGTGTGTGTGTGTGTTTGTGAGTATATATATATATATATATATATATATATATATATATATATATATATATATATATATATATATATATATATATATATATATATATATATATATATATATATATATGCATATATATAGATATGTATGTGTGTGTATATATATACATATGTAGATATGTATGTGTGAGTGTGTGTATTTACATATATGAAGAGGGGAAATGGAATAAGATTTATATAAGTGAGTGTTTATATATATATTAAAGAGATTGAGGGGGAGTTTAGAGAAGGATATAGAGAGATTATAGAGAGAAATAGAGGAGGGAAATGGAGGAGGAAAGGAGAAGGGAAGGGAGAGCAGCCACCAGCAGCTAGGGGGGCCAAGGGGGCTGCTGCCCCCCCCCCCCCCCCCTCCCCAAACAGCAGCAGCAGCAAGCAGCAGTACCAGCAGCAAAGGCACATTCCCCCCCCCCCCCATTTGACCCCCTTTTGATCCCACTTTAACCCCTATATGTATACCTATATATACATATATATACCCTATATATTAGCTATATATATACCTATTTAGCCCTCTAAATAACCCCCTAAAGTTAGTCCTAAGAGAGTGTGAAAAGAGAGAGTTTGAATGAGTGAGTGAAATGGTTGAATTAGATTTGGTGAAGGGGTGATTTTGAGTTCCATATTTTGGAACGTGTCAAAACTTGGAGGGGACTTAGTAAATGTAAAATAGAGTTTGCGGGTAGGCTCCTAGGTGGAAATCGGGGTTGCGTGTGGGATTAGGAGAACGATATCGCACCGTACCATCGAGTATCTTGAGATATTAAAGATAACGGGTAAACGGGCGATACGGACCGTAAGATGGGCTGGATGTCCACTTATCCTAGAGAACTTGGTAGGTAATGGTTGTACAGGCTAGTACCCTACTACCCTAGGAAGCCCGGAGTGGAATTCCTAAGGGAAGGCGACTTGGCGTCGAGTTAGAATGGTTAAGGGTAAATGTTTTAAGGGATAATCGGGTAAATTCAAAATACGGGGTTCGGGTATTCGAATTGACTTGAAACTTTGGTGACTTGTTAGGTACACCCTACAAATGTCATTTTTGGACCGATTTTGGCTCGGTTGACCCAGAGTTGACTTTTTATCCAAAAGTCAACCGTGAGTCAACACTTAGTCTAGATTTGACCAAATCCAAACTAGAGCTGACCAGTTGACCAAAAGTCAACTGTTGGTCAATATTTGACCAGTTTGACCTAGGGTTGACCTAGAGTTGACCAGTTGACCAAAAGTCAACTGTAGGATAACTCTTGACCCCGTTTGATTCGCTTTGACTTGTTTTGACTTGCGATGACTGGTATGACCTAGAGTCGACTTAGTCTGACTTAGATTGACTTAATATAACTTGATTTGACCTAGATTGACTTGACAGGACTTAGTATGACTCAGTGAGACCTAGTTTGACCTAGATTTCATATCATTCATTGTGAATCATTCTTAAACTTGTTTAAACCTAAATTAACATACAATATCTTATCTTTAGGTTTCTGATTACCACACTGAGCATTGATATACCCTACAGCTCAGGACAGCAGGCGAGTCCATTCTCTGATAGCAGTTACTTGTTTTGATATCTTCTCTACCAGTTCAGTTATAGTGTTTACTTGATTCTCGACACATTGGTGTACGGACTAGTATTGTCGGATTCCTGTCATGAGATGTCATTCCTGGATTTCTTGGGATACGGGTACTTGCTTGGTCTTGATTCTTGTACTTGCATTGACGCCGATTCCTGAAGAGGACTTGCTCCCCTCTTAGGAAATCCCGCATCATGACGTGTTATGTCCGGATTCGTGTACTATTCGGGGATGGGGAATTTTATACATAGTGTGATCAATGCCCACCTTGATTTACTACTTGTATCATAGCTATAAACTCACCTCACGATGGGTATAGTCTGACCTGTGCTACTACTTGCTCCATAGCTTGCCATCCCGGCCGGGCCGAGTCCACGTACTTGTAGCCGGTCGGCTGGAAGCCTGATTCTTGACCCATACCGATCACATTATGCTATAATATTCGAGGCACTTTTATATTTATTACATCAGTTACATGATTTACAGTACAGCTTATTTTTTCTGCATGATTCATCCTGACATGATTTCCAGTTTACATATCATGTTATACTTACATCTTGATATGTTCATCTTGTACTCTATTATGATTGACTGTTAGAGCATTTGTCATTACTATGGAATTTGTTGCCAGCGTTGTACTCGTTTATTTTTTTGACAGGATAACGTTATGATATCCAGATGACATAGATGCGGACTGCTCTACCTACTATGGGTATAGTCAGGACGTAGACTGCGACCAGTTGACACCCTTGGAGCCAATGGATGATAGTACTTCTGTCTAGATCTTTTTAGCTAGGTTTGACTGGACTGCGATCCAGCTAGCTTTCAGACTGTAGTTTTCTATGTTATATTTTGAGACCCTGAGATGTTATGTATATATCTGGGCTTGTGTCGGACACTGGACTTATTTCTATTTTCATCTATCATATGTCTTTCCTTCTGAGCTATCTACCTTAGTTTTATTCTGTGATTGAGACTGTATTGTTCTGTCACCTCCACTCGGAGTGTATATACTGTACAGGTACCTTTATACTGTTAGTCGTAGTATTTACAGACGTTATATACAGCGTTCTACTGCCGATACTGCGGCGTAGGCTGAACGTACCCACGTGCTCGTGCCCCTCATAAGGGTGCTGGTCGTGACATGTATCAATAAGGTAGGAACAAGAGAAAACTGGACTGTGTGTGTTTATATGGGTTAAATTATAATAATTTGTGGGAGGGACTATGTATCATATGAGTGTGTTAGTTAGTTGATTGGGTTCATGTGAGTATAAAATGTAGTGTATGTATTAATATGTGAGCTAAAAAAAAGTGTATCAATGTGTGCACAAAAATATTGGGTTCATGTGAACAGCAAGGCAGTCCAGTATGCCGGAACCCTGGCTGCAAACAGTATGAAGGCAGCATCAATTGTAATTATATGCATCTCTGTGTGTGTCTAGGTGCAGCAAGATACTACATTCCTATATGTAGTTTCAGCAGTATCATGTGTGATTAGAAATCAGCACTACAAAGTGGGTATCGGAGTTCAATTGTAGATTTAGGGTGTATCTAATATGTGGGTATATGAAAGTGTGTGCATGTGGAGCTAAAATTGTGCAGCAAAAATTCGAGTATCAACCAGTCTAGGTATTAGTGTGTAAGTGTTAACACTATATACTTATGTCTAGTACTGTGTGTGTATGTTATGGTGTTGGCAGTGTGAAGAACCTAGTGTAGTAGTTGTATGTACAATAGCGTATCAACAGGTAAGCAAGTGAGTGTGAACTAGATTGTAGTATAAATAGATTAGGATACTGTCCAGTGTATACCCTTTGTGTAACAACATAGCTTCCTATAAGTGAATTTGTGTATGGGAGTATCCAATGTACGTGAGGTTTGACTTATAGTGTGTGTAGGCTCAAAATACAGGAAGAACTATGGGCAGAGTGGTTTAGTTAACAAGATATTATAGAAGCCTAATAGTGAATAGATAAGACGATCTTAATTTTCCAAACATATTCATTGATTTAGTTCATTTATATTTTTAGGACCTTTGGACTTGCACTCAGAACTTAACCTGTACCATCAGCAGAAGACCCGCAAGCAAGTACATGCTCTCAGTTTTACTTTACTTTATGCATGTTGTACATATTCCGTTCTCGTATCCTATTACTCGTCCTACAAACTTGACTCGTGATAGAGATTTCTTCATGTCGTAATTACTTATTGTGTATTCTTGAATGTGTCTTGTTGGAATAAAGAAATACTAAGAATAGCATGAAATTCACCAAAAGCCTTGACAATACATGATTGCTAGTATGTCACGTGCGTTATCACAAAATAGACGAATGCTAGTTCGTTATCAACTGGCGTACCTTATTTCCAACATGATTACTAGTACGTCGTCAACTGAAATACCTTATTCCCAAATTACATGAATGCTAGCTCGTCATCAATTGACGTACCTTATCGCTATCACATGAATACTAGTGTGTCATCAACTGACATTGTCTTATTACTTGTCTAGTACCTACATGCTAGCTTGGTATTTCTTGTTATAATGTTTCACAATGTTCTTGACTCTACTTGTATGTTTATTTCCGTATCAGCTGCTCATGTCTAAATAATTGGTTCATGTTTAACTTTACATATCACTTTACTTGTTTCATGTTACTTCATCATATTGTTCTGTAATGTTGAAGATGTATTTGTAATTGCTTTAATCCTGACTGGATAACATTTTTATGCGATGAGTTCGAGGACATGTGTCTGACCCATTACGGAACACATGAGAACTAGGGGATGGACCCATCTGAGATATAGCTTGTTGACATCTAGTTTAGCCTAATTCACCTAAATTAGTATTTAACCGGATTTGTCTTCGGAACATTTATTTGAGATGTATTTATATTTGGGATTTTATATTGTCCTTAATGTTGGAATTCAGACTTGTTTTGTAAACTTGTGACTTTCTTAGGATTTCTATATATTCCTTCTTGCATGTATCACCCTTAGCACATGTGATTTGAGTACTTATACATATTGATTGCTATTTTAACATGCTACCTTAAGATGATAATTCAATATAATAACTGCACAAGGTTGAAGTCCATCGAGGAAGAAGAACAAGTCATCCTTCTCCCCCTGCTATATATCATGAGCATCACACGTGTAAACTCTATAATATACTCCTTGACCGTTTCGGTGTACATGCTTGAGTTCCCGCAAGCTCTACCTTGTTGCAAACTACACGTTCTCCGGGTAGAACTGAGACTTGATGTTTTTCTTGAGATCATCCCAACTCTCAACCGAGCACAAAACCCTTCACTATTTTCATGCACCTACGACGCCACTACAACATAGCATCATCGACAAAATTGAGTGAAGAAATGTTTACCTTCTTGATCTCATTATCGATGTACAACGCCTTGAAGTATCACTCCATGTTCCACAAGAAGTTCTCTACTTCTTATTATTTTGTATCCCACTAAAGAATTTTGACTCATCTCGGTACCTCCCTACTCGAAGGTCCATTGTTCATAATGGCCTTCTCCAAAATAGAAACTTTGGTCTTGAGTTCTCCGCAACTCTCGACCATAGTCTTTAGCTCCTCGTAGCATGGACCTTCTCACACAGGTCTAAAATCTCTACACGATGTGCCATGAGCTCCTCCTCAAGTGCTGATCGAATCTCTTGGATTTGCTTATAAAATATTGTCATAGACGAAGCGACGTTATCTCCAACCCATCATCTAGCTTTGTATTGCTTTGCTCCACAGAGCCCATATACATCACTATGTTTCTCAAACTCGTCTCCAAGGTCTAGAGGCATTCTGCATGATCGACAATGGTACGCTCCGTTGTAGGTTCCTTGCTCTTTTCTATTGGTCCTGGTGTTCCTCTCCTTAGGCAATGTTGGCCTCTCTTAGACGTTTCAGATGTCGATATGGCACCAACCAACCGTCATTATGAAATTATTTGTTATGGACTTAGTGTTTTTGCCTACACATCATTCTGTGCGGCGCATGAACTTCATCCTCGAAGAACAGTGCAAGCTTTCCCCAAATGCTTAGCTAGATCGCTAAGGCAAAAATGAGAAATATAGAGCAAAAAAGAATTAAAAACTTCACTATACTAGATAGAGTTTACAATTTCTTGGATGGTGAGGAGAAAATGAACCACTCACTTATTTATAGGAGCTCAAGGGTCTTACATAAAACTACAAGAAACTTCTAGAAAAGAAACTTCTAGGCCCAAGATATTTACATGATGGAAAGTGTCACGCCCCAAGACCAGAATACTGACAAGTGGGGACGGACAAGGCCAGCTACGCAATCTCAAATCACAACAGTACTCTAAAATTACGTATAAGTTGTCAAGACATGGGGGTTACTTCTACAAGCCAACAGTCGATCCTAGGTTAAACAATCCTAGGTATCTCAATCACAGGCAATTATACAAGGTACAAGAAGTATGATCATCAGACATACAATAGTAAAGCGTCCTAAACCATTTATACATGGATGATCATGAAGCTAGTCATACCAAAATAGAGAACTAGCAAGAGTAATAGTCATACATGATAAGCTCTAGCTATAGTCTAGAATACGCACATCATGTCTGGGCCCGTAGGCTAAATACCAAAGACCAAAACACGAGCTAAACACGTGCTCGAAGGCTAAACGCCACAAAAGAATAATATACATATCAGGTGGGAGAATGAAACAAGAAACCCACTCAGGTACTCTGGTGCTCCGGACGGTCACCGTCGAATAGATGGTACGGAAGATCCTCTGGGCTCCTCTATCAGATCTGGCCAAACAAAACCAGTGGGGTCAGACCCCCAATAGCAAGTACCACAAAGGAGGCCAAACTATGGACTAAAACCAGCAACCACTAACATCAACAATTAGAGATACAAATGAGTAAGAGCAGATCGAGACTCGTGCACTACTAATGCACTTATCCCGAACATAGGAAGACAATAAGTAAGCATCTTGGAGCATAACGTAATTAACATGTGACATAATGTAAGTGTAGACATGTTAAGTAAACAGAAGCTTGAGAACATGTAAAAAAGCAATTGCACATGAACTTGTGAGATAGCCGGGTCATAAGAGCATGGTGACCCGGCATAGGGAGTCATGTATAGCTTATGAGATAATTGAACATGTGAGCATGTAAGAATTATATCATGTAACCTTTCTCCTGAACAGAACTTAGTCTTGGATCATTTATCAACAAGGTAAAGCATAAACCATAGCGTACTGAAATAAATATACGGACACTTCCTAGACAAAACTAGACTGGACTGACTCCATCCATCAATCACGGTCAAGCAATGAGTACGGCTTGATATATTAGCTAACTAGGGTTATCACAAGCCTTGTTACTAGCAAGATGCAATGAGGTATCCCTACGGCCACAAGTCCTGCAGACTATCCAGGTTATCCAGACGCAAGTTATAAGGATTTATAGTGGATAAATCGCCCAGGAGACAAATGTATCCCATGTACATATAATAGTGGGTACATCGTCCAGGAAACAAATGTACCCTAAGAGAGTTATTAGGTGACTTGGGGGTGCAACACATGACAGTGTGCATATTACTTGTTTCATGAAGTGCCCCACATGACAGTGGGCTGGAAATGTGCCCTACTCGTCGGCAGGCTATAAGTCCACCAGAGAAGGCGCCCAGATAACGGAATTGCTTGTAGCCGGAATACCTTCCTATATGAACTACTTGATCAATCTAGTCATTAATCCTAGCCAGATTCAGTATGAATCCCTGACCGTGGAAAATCAGGAATTCATGTCCTAGACATGATGCAATACAGAACATATAGCTTGTACAAACACACTCAAAAGAAACACCCACGATGTCCAAATTATTCATTACTTGTAAGCCAATAAAGCCGTCGCAACAGCATTCATGGTTCATGTCATATCATATCATGTTACTTGTCTGGATTGTACCAAGACGGGTCACTATCATGTTAAGAGTACTTGTTAGGGTGCGCCACGACGGACCATAATCATGTTAAGCAAAAAAGTGACATGTAACTTGAGTGCACCGCAACGGATCACTATCGTGTTAAGCAAAGAAGAAAGACATTCATTATGAGTGCACTACAACGGGTTACTATCATGTTAAGCAAAGAAGTAATACATATATCATGAGTGCCCCACCACGGGTCACTATCATGTTAAGCAATCATAGATGTAAGAAAGCTTGTAGATAGATCTTGATAAAAGGTGCATCATAACATATGAGAAGGAATAAATGAGGTAACTACTTGGCCTAAAACACCAATTGAATCTGTGCTAGCGTTAAGGGTATGAGAGGGGTACAATCATTCTCTAACTGTACAATATTATCAAATCATGTTAAAAAATTCATTTATTAAAAAAATATCAAGCTATTTAGTAGGGTCGTCGCAATTTAGGCCAAGATAGAAAACATGTAATGCAATCATAAGCTCCATATCAAGAATGAAAGAAACCTGCATAAAATAGTTGGTAGCACATTCTTGAAGCCAAAAAAAAGATCTACAACTTTTATGTTGGGAGTTGGGAGAAATTTTGGCCATAAATTAGCCAAATAGGGCATAAAACAGCCAAAATAGGCACTATGCGACACTATGCAAGCCATGCGGCACTATGCAAGCCATGCGGCACTATGCAAGCCTGCGGCACTATTCATTCCTGTGGCACTATTTATTCCATGCGGCACTATACAAGCCATACGGTACTATTCATTCCTGTAATGACCCGCTCCGCCCTAGCGGAACGCCGATTCAAACGGCAAGTACAACGATTCAAATGAGCCGTCGACCCGAAGAGTTGGCATCGACCTGATGAAGAATCGATGCAAGGCTTAAATTGGCCCGTCAAAGATGAATCCAGACTTAGACTTTCAAAGGCGCGCTTGGAGTATCGCTCGGCCGATGCGAACATCGCTAAGGTTGGTGGCTCCGATGAACCCGTCTTTGCTTAGCCTAGACACATAACAATACGGACACTATTGCTAGAATCGCTAGGCGATGACACCGCTCATGCTAATAAATGACTCAACGCACCTAGCTAAGGAAATAATCTCATCTTGTATGCTTGTATAGAATATGGAAAAGAACATAAAAAATGTGAGAACTCTCGCACCGCGCTCTACGCTCGTGCTAAGGCACAAGCTTACGTTCAAGTCCCTTATGCGTTCAACAATGAAACAATGAACGGTTTACAACAATGAAACGAAAGACTATCGACATAGTTGTTTCGAGTAGAGTATAGCAACATTGGAAGACTTCGGGACCGATGGGTCGCCAAGGCGACTCTCGCACGGAGAGTTGCATAATGAATGAATGAATGAACGAATAAGTGAATGAATGAATCAACGAAAGAATGAATGAATACGTGAATGAATGAATGAATAAGTGAATGAATGAATCAATGAATGAATGAATGAATGTGTGAATGAATCAATGAACGAACGGACAAGTAAAAGAAAGAAAAGAATGAATGAATGAAAGATAAGAAGGAAAAGAATGGTTAGCGACAGGTATGACGGGCACGTGCAACAGGGCTCGCTACCCGCGCTGTACGGACGCCAACCTGGTCGATAACGTATTATGGCTCAAAGACAGCCGTTAAGTTAAATGACAAGTTAATACGAAATGGTCGTGGACAACGCGGCACGAGCGAGGGAGGAATATCGTGGCCGTAAAGAAGAAGGGATTCCGCGGCACGATCGAGGGGGAGGAATATCGTGGCCGGCCTAGGCGGAATCAAAAAGGGGACTTACGGGCTACATTGAGTGGGGGCTCGACCACTCAAGGAGACGTAAGGCCAGGCATTTCAAGAGACTATCAAGGTGTACCAGCCATCACGCTTCGATAGGTGAGAATGCCAAAGAAAATTTGTCCAAAATGGCTTGTGATGCCAGCGACCGGTGCATATAGACTAAGTGGGCTTTGCTGGTGGCAATCCACGTGCAAGTCCTTGCATTAAAACAAAGTAGTCTAAGTTAACTAAATAAAGCGCCTTCTGTACATGCTTGAAATGTAACACACTAAACGATAAAGAGTACTTCATGCAAATGAGTTAGAGAACGTGCCTACGACGTGCTAGAACCTGAGACAGGGACACACACTTGACATTGAAAGTTATATTAAATTGTTGACTAACTTGGTTTACTTTGGACAGGGAAGGCCGGACGGTAAGTATGGGTAAGTCGTGCATGTATTTCCATGCAACACGTTAAAATCGGTAACACGAGATAGGTTATGATATATGCCATAAAACTGATCCTAAGGCAAGATTAGAAAGACAATAAATAATAGACGGTGCACAAAAGTAAATAGAACGTGTTTAGTAATGATAGCATTGTGGGTGAGCTAACCTCCCCACTAGTGCATAACAATGTACTGATAACCCCACAGTTTGCTTGCAGGACGCAGGACTCGTCATCGGGTGCGGAGCTTCCCTCGAACGTGCTAAGGCGCGGAGCTAACTCTGGGGCCTTGGAACGTTTCAAGAAGCTGAAGCACCCTATACAGGACATAATGTATCGGAACATCGCCATGAATTATTCCACCTTGTAAGCCACTTGGCACGCCTTTTATGTTTCAGAAAGAGAGAGAGCTTGAGCGAGTTGTAATCTCGGCCTAGCGCCGCTGGTAAACTTCTTGAATGTCAATAAAGAGTTTGAATTCGCTTCAACTTGTGTTCATTTACTTTTCGCTGCAAATAGGGACACTCTGTGCGACTCTGTGGCCTAGCTCAAATCGACCGTTTCTGGGATTAGCCTTGCACGGGCGCAACCTAGGCCCGTGTGGCATCACGCCTTAGCGAGGACGATCGCTCCTGCGGGAGCGGGACGTGACAATTCCTGCAGCACTATTCATCCATGCGGTACTATTCATCCATACGGCACTATTCACGCAGCACTATTCATCCATGCAGCACTATTCATCGTCCCTGCCAGAACCAGGACATATTAACTAGAAAATGTCCAAATCTTATTTTGACCATAACTTCCTCAAAACAAGTCGAAATCTAACTTTTCAAAGGTCCATTTTGGGTAAAATCGAATTCTCTACAACATAGAACAATTAAAACTTGATAATAATGAAGTTTAGTAGATCAAAACCCAAGAAAACCGAAATGGCTATAAACTTAGATCTACAAGAATTCATCCATGAAAATAAAAAACTTCAAGTTCTAAAGATGCTTAGAATCATGTAAGGAAGAGTTTAGAACAAACAAAATAACATTTTTCCAACATTTGGCAAGGTGTACTTGCCTTAGGTTGGAGGAGAGAATGAAGAGGAAGAAGATGAAGAGAATGAAAATAATGGAGAAGAGAGAGAGGAGAGGAGTTGGGTTTTATACAAACCTTCTCATCTCAAACCCACCTAAACCAAACCAAGCCCAATACCAAGTTGAACCGAACCAAATTAAACCAAGTCAAGTTTAACCTATACTTTGGAAAATTTTAAAATATTCGAAAACCAAGAAATACGAAATACGGCTCAAAATACGTACCCGTACATAAATACTGATACAGTGAGACGAGTCTCACAGAAAGATTCTATGACTACTAAAAACCTAGAGAAACCTCATGAGAGTTCAAGAGGACTCCATCGATCACCATTATCTAAAGAATTCTAGAGCCTTCCAACTAAACCCCTATGCTTACAACAACGTCTCGGTGGATAGAAAAATCTTGTGCGTTACAAGCAGCTCCCCTCCTCCTCCCCATGAAACCATCGCTCCTCCGCTCGGATCGAGCTTCCATCACCGCCAACTCTTTCCTCCTTCCCATAACCTCGGGCACCAGCACCATTATCTCTACCATCATCAACGCCTCTCTCATTTTCCTTCCCACTGCTTCTCACTTTACTCTTTCCTAGAAAACCATTAGCCTCCAGTTCTGACGTCATCACGACCTCCACTTTTCCTTCTCTCTGCTCGAGCCTGACCTCTGCCAAGCTCCCCTCTCCTACTAGATCATCTTTATCTTTTGTGTGGGAAAGAAGAATTAGGGTTGGGGTTTTAGTGGGCAAAAAATGATGGAGGTGAAGTTGAAGATGATGATGGAATAAAATAAATTACGGTTAGAGTTTGCTTGAATTTGGAAAAGGTGGAGAGGAGGGAGAGGGGAGGGGGACTCCATCTCACGGCTGCCAGTGTGAGAAGATGATCATGGTTATTTTGGTCCTAAAAAATCCACTTTCGTTTGTTGGGATGAAAATCAATCCATGAGTGGCATAGAACTTAAAAATATTCAATAGTTGACAGTAGTGATTTTTATAATATTAAAATTTAGGGTATCAACTTAAAGAACTTAAATAGTTCAAGTTGAAAATAAATCATTAATTAATAATGGTATAGGTTATGACAACTGGTAAAGTGAAAAATGTTATTTATAAGGACACATCAAAAGTTGATCAGGACTGTCCCATTCTTAACTTTTATTTATTTACAAATTTGTCACTGAAAAATTTACTCAGGGCTATCCCATTCCTAGGTATAAAAAGACTCTCTTTTTCTTTTGCTCTCTTCTCCTTCTTCACAAGAAAAAGAACAAGAAAAAAGAAGAAAGAAGAACAACAAGAAGAAGAACAAGAACAAGAAGAAAGAAAACAAGAAGAATATCTCTTTCTCCAAATTCTAGTTTATTTTTTTGCTCTCTTCTAATTATCTTTTTTTCCTCCAAACCCTAGTTTATGGATGAAACCCTAGTTGTAGAAGAAATTGGGTTATCAAATCTATCAAATATATTAATCTATTAATCAATTTTTTTTCATTAATAGAAGAAATTATGGATGAACCCCTAATTCTAGAAGAAATCGATTGGTTGAGCAATTTTATATCAGGACTGCCACAATTTCTTGCAGTCCTAGAAGTATTGAGGACAGCCAGGAATTGTGGCTGTCCTGAATGGGACTTGCTGTACAACAGGACTGTCACAATTCATGGCAGTCCTAGTCCTAGAAGTATTGAGGACTGCCAGAAATTATGGCAGTCCTGAAAGGGCCTTGCTATACAACAGGATTGCCACAATTTTTGGCAGTCCTATAAGTATTGAGGACTGTCAGAAATTGTGGCAGTCCTGAAAGGGACTTGCTGTACAGCAAGTATATTTTAGGACTGCTACAATTTCTAGCAGTCCTAAAATCGAAATGGCCGAATGAAAAAATATATGTTATGATTTATTTCCATCTTGATAATATAGTGAAATATACATTTTAGGGTTTACTTTTATGCATTTTTGTGAGAAAGAATGAAATAAACATGTTAGAGTTTATTTTCAAGCATTATTTATGAGGAATCAAAATGATGAGAATGAAAATTATGGAGAAGAAAACTAGGATTTTGATGAAAATGATGGAGAAGAAAATTAGGGTTTAGAGTGGAAAAATGGTGGAGAAGAAGATGTATAGTTTGGGGAGTAGGAAATGGTGAAGAAGAAGAAGAAGAAGAAGAAGAAGGAAAAGAAGAGGAGGAGGAAGAAGAAAGTTAGGATTTTGGAAGAGAGAGAGAGTAAAATTTACAAATAAGAGTAAAATTTGGGGTTTGGGGGTGTGGGGTTGGGACAGCCCCATGAGTAGAAAAATGGGATAGCCCGAGTAATTTTTTCTCAAACATGGGCTAGCCCCAATCCTGGCTAGCCCTGATCAATTTTTGATGTGCCCTTATAAATAACATTTTTAGTTTATTTTGTATATCTTAAGTTCGACCCATCACAGATGTAGTAGGATATCTCTCTCTCTCTCTCTCTCTCCCTCCTAATTCTAGGGGTGAGCATTATTCGGTTTTGGACCGAAAATAAAACATAATCGAACCGAATAAGAGATTCAATTTGATTTGAAAAAAAAAATCGTTTAATTCGGTTTCGTTTTGAAAACACTAAAATTCTTTATTCGGTTTCGGATTTGGATTTTGGTCCAAAATTGAATAAAACTTATACAATTATGTAATACCTTCAATTTTATGCACATTTGGTTATTAAAAATGTGTATATCTTGAAAACAACAATTGTATATATATTTTTTGAATTTTAACTTTAATAATTTAACAAATAGTCCAACTTCGTCACAAATTTAAAATACAAGTGTGTTGATAAAAATGACAGTTTTTAATACTATTAACCACGATTCCAACTTTGGATCCAACCCATCAAATAATAAAAATATTCCAAACAAACAAACCTAATAAACCGTATTGATTATTTGGTTCAATTCGGCTTTGGTTTTGGTTAATTCGGTTCGGTTTCAGTTTTGAATTTTTAGAATTTCGGGGTTTTGACTTTCGGTTTCGGCTCGGTTGAAACCGAATGAACCGAATGCTCACCCCCTACTCCTAACATCAAATTTTGAGATCACAGGACTATGCATCGAGACTGCAAAATGAAAGGGTGAAAAAGGAAAGGCGGAAAGAACATCAAATTGCACATATTCGGCACGAACTTGCTAGATAGACGGAAGTAGATGGTGCAAACTATCATGAAACATTAAGAACAAAATAACTGTCAATTTACAAGAGTGATGCACTAGTGCTATCTTTGCACTTAACTAATCAATCAAGATTCTAATTACAATATTTGACGGATACTGCATTTCCACTGCACAGGGATGGATTCTCATTTCTTCTTGGAGAATCTCAGGCACCGGTACTTCTCGCCGCTCACAGTGATCTCCAGGGCTCCATCTTGGTTATCCTGATTAGAAGCAGTGCCCATGAGAACACTCTTCTCCTTCTCCAAATTCTCCTTCTCCATCTTCAGCCTCGTCTCTTGCCGAGCAATCTCAGCCTGCAAAACAAATGTCCACAGTCACATTTAGAGTTATTTGGAGTGAATCACATGCGCTAGAGAAAATTTTCAACTACATAGGTATGAAATAGTAGGAAGAGATAAAAACTAGTATTCTTTGAATTCCTCCAGTCATTCACAGCATACCAATTTCTACATTGCGCGCAAAATTAAAAGGAACCCCAAATCACCAATCACGAACTGCCTAAAACAAATCAAAAGAGTCGTCTACTAAGAAGACTAGGCTTGTGAATTGTGTTAGCAGGAAAATTAGTTCTTATTGAACCGCCTGCAGCTTGTTCGTTCTGCCTACAATGTCGGGCAAAAGAAAGATAAAAGTAAAAAAGAAGAAGAGAAATATCAATCTAGGTAAATCAATTAAAAAAAACTAATAACATCCATGCAACTGGTAGGTGCACCAATCAGATTATTTTCCCCCAAGGAGGATCCAAGTTTTCTCATAGCAACACTATGGGTCATACAAAACTGCCTTTGAGGTATCTTATAAAAACTTGGCATCAATAACAGATAATATTCACGAAAGCAAGATTTTCTTGCAAATCCTATTTCATTCAGACCAATGGCATAACCTATGACAATATAGATAAGGAAATAATGCGTATATAACAAACATGTGATCAGAAATTTCTGCAAATAATAGATAAGTAAATTATCATGTTCGTAGTTTTATAAAATTTCAGGAGTTTATGAATAACCAATCTCTACTATGCATTTGTAGTATATCCCATAAAGTTCTTATAATATATCTGACAACGTTCATAGAGGCCAAAACATGGGTATTGGTACAAGGGAGCACATGCTCTCTGTGACCATTATGCTTTATTCCCTTCCACTGCAAATAGCCCAGAGGATAGAGAGGCAGCTAACTTTACACTACAAGAATGGATTCTATATGAAAATGCAGGTGTTTTGTTCAAGCAATGAAACAAAAGGCACACCAACTGTGAAATGATCTCACCCTTTATGAAACTTAAATATTAAAGAAGAAGAAGAGACACTTTATACATCTATTTCCATATTTCAACCTTTGGATCCCTAAGCAGTTTATTCTTCATTCCATCAAATACCAACAACAACAGACATTATCCCATTTTTGGGGGTTGGCTATTTGAAACCATTTTCTTACATTCAGCTCTGTTAAGGGGCATCTCCTCTATAACATTAACAAAAATCCCTATTCTAATATTAAATAACTAATAGTCGTCATTTCAGAAACAAAAAAGGAGTCAAGTAAATATGAAACAAAAATTTAAATGATAATCTTCTCCCTTGCTACTGTCTTATTCTTCACACATCTACTGCCACAACAGAATACCATTTTATCGTTGTCTAGCAACTTATAATAATAGACTACGGCTTCTTCTATCGCATGTTGTTATTGTTTGTGATAGTCTAATTGAGCCTTTCCTTTTGTATACGAGGGGACATGAGATTCAAACTCTTGATACAGTGTCATTAATGCCGACTATAGTGCTTACATATGATACGACGAGCCGATCCCAATACAATAATACAGCAATTTCGCAAACTATAAATGGTGGGGATAAGGTAATAACTACTGGATCATTAACATCTTAAGTCTTAGTTTTGTTTATCAAAGTAAGAAATAATAGTTAGTAAATGAATATTTTTAAATTGCATGAAACTTTTATCACTAGAATGAGAACAGCCTAGAAGTTGATTCTCCATAGCTCATAGAAGAGAAAAAGGAATTATTTTTTACAAGAGAGTATATTGTGGTAAATATGCACTGATACCTCATATCTTCCTAGCACTATATCATCTTGTCACTACCATTTTAATATTTATATCTTTTAATTCATTAATATACCTTAAGATATAGTAAGTAGAGTTTAAAATATGGGACACATTAGGAAGTGCATCCGATACAACTCTGCTGAAATTTCGGCGAGTCAATAGGATCAAAATACAAGTAAGGCACCTCCTTTGAAGTTTCCGTGCACCAAAGATCATCAGAAGAGGCAATAGTTAACTTCCACTGGCACTCCTTTAATAGATTGAAAAATTTATACATAAAGGCCAAACCAAACAGGGTAGCATTTATTTTACCTTGAATTCTTGGTGAAATAATGAAGGGATGGGATGTGATTCCTTTAGGATTAGTTTCAACATGTCACTGAACCATACACAGATGTACCAAATGTTAGCCCAATGATTACTTTGATTATTTTGATTATGTTAATCGATTAAGTTTCTTGTTATGAAATCACTAATGGTCATACAATCACTAAATTGTTAATATTTAACTTAGGCAATAGTCCAAGTATCTCACATTTATCATCATCCACACTTGTTATCTCATGATATCTTTTAGTGCCGGATACTACATACATTCCTATCATCAACGCGTGTATTTTACGAATTCTATACTAGTAGTGGGCTTCTTGTTATGTATATTGCTTTGTTTGCATAACATTTATTTTGTAGAGAAGTAATTTGAATATTTTGAAGCAAGATTAGTCATAGACTTATGCCGATGAAAAAACATGCCAGGCCAAAGATATAAGAACTCGTTGCATCTAAGTTAACTTGAAGAAGAAAAGCTACAAAGTTACACGGTCTCTAGCCATATCAAAGTCAACTTGAAAATGGAAGGCTATGAAGATGCAAGAGCCTTGATCAAAAGCCAAAGCTCTATCAAAGATAGACAATCTTGAAGGAGCCAAGTCATTTGAAGGATCAAGATACTCAAGCCATTTATGCATCTTTTCATTATTATAGTGTTAGTTGAGATATCCTAAAAGGATATAACTCAAGTAGGTAAATGGAATTGAAAGCTCTAACCTACTCTTAAGGAAAACTTAGAATTTAGTCTTACCCTAATCATAAGTCTTAGCCAAAACCAAATCCTAACCTTTCTACAAGGGTGGTACACTGCCAGTATACCACCTTCCTATTATATGCCTTAGAAAATCCTCAGTAGTACATTGTCAGTATACTGCTAGTGTACTGTCAGTATATTGTTATCAACTCTTTTGTTCACAACAAATTCCAGAGGTCCAAACCTTTGTTCATCAATATATTGGCACGGTACTAGCAGTATATTGCGAGTATATTGTCTCTGCTTTTCTCTCTCTACATTAAATGTTATAATGGCTATAATTATAGTCGTTATTATTGCAGCAGTATACTGTTGCTACAGTAACGATTCTATTTTGAGCAACAACTGTTTTGGTATATAAGGACTTGTTCTTCTTTCTTCTAAACCACTACTTGGAGTCGGTACTTGAAAAAACAAATACTCCAAACCTCTCCACATTCAAGAGCTTTCACTTGCCATCATCTATTTGAGATAGAGCAAAATTTAGTAGTAAATTTGGATCTTGAATTGTTGTATGAAGATCCCAATCCTTTTTGGAAGAGGTTGAAGTCCATAAGTTTTTGGATCAAAGCTTGCGTAGAAGTCACCGAGCCCTTCGAATCAAAGGTGGTCAGTCTTTCAGATCAAAAGCTCGCAAGTGTAATTATTTTCATAATAGTAGATTAAAGCCGGAAAGAGTTCCGATAATAGAGTGTCTTAGAGGATACCAGAATACATCGAAAATTTGTGTTCCTGCCTTATTTCTAGCACTTCTTTATATTGCCTATTTGCATTCTTTAATTGTGCTTAACTTTTGTTAAACCTTATTCACCCTCCCCTCTAGGGTCCTTTCACCAACAATTCTCACAAACTTGCCTTAATACAACTCGCTACCACTTTATCAAAAGACACTTGGCCTCCTAAATACTTTTTCGTTGGTTATCATATTTCTAGTGGTAATGTTCCGCTTCGTGCGGTGCATTACGATGAGTCGTTGACTCAAAGAGTTGCGTTGACCCGATGAAGTATCGATGCGAATCGATGCAAGTGCTAAGTTGGTCCGAGAGAAAGCATTGAACCAGTTTGACGATTCTAAGAAATTGAATCATTGCAATGCATAAGTCCAATTGGATCAAATATTGATTTTGGTTGGTTTCGTATGCAGGCTACGCTTTTAAGCTGAATGATAAGAGGTCGACATTTTGCCTTATTCACTAAAGTGTCCACGAAACCCAAATATTGCCTTGTAATGAACTATGGCAAAGTCAATGGACTTAGCCCCTTCAGTAGAATCCAGACTTAGACTTTCAAAGGCGCGCTCGGAGTCTCGCTCGGTCGACGCGATCATCGCTAAGGTGGGTGGCTCCGATGAACCTGTCTTTGCTTAGCCTAGACACATAATAATACGGACAATCTTGCTAAATCGCTAGGCGATAATCCCCTGCATGCTAATAAGAGAACTCAACGCACCTACCTAGGAGAATAATCTCATCTCGTATGCTTGTGTAGAACATGGAAATGAACTTGAAAATTTACTTGAATTCTCGCACCGCACTCCACGCTCGTGCCAAGGCACAGCTTACGTTTCAAGTACCTTATGCACTCAAGTATGCAATGAAACAATGAACACAACTTGAGACAATAAACAATGAATGGTTTACTGAATTGAGGCAGAAAGACTATCAAAATAGTCGTTCCAAGCAAAGTAATAGAAACATCGAAAGGCTTTGGGACCGTTGGGTCTCCAAGGCAGTTCCCGTACCAGGAGCTGCATAATGAATGAATGAATGTACAAATGAAAGAAAGAACAAATGAAAGAATGAAAGAAAGGAAAGAAGAACTCGAACGATCAGAAGCCGAGTGTCCCAGGAATCGTGTCGAGAATAAGTGAAAGAAAGAAAAAAAAGAAAAGATGATTAGCGGCAGGTATTGCGGGAACGTGCAACGGGGCTTGCTACCCACGCTATACGGATGCCGCCGTTAACCTAGTCGATAATCCATTATGGCTCAAGACATCCCGATAAGTTAATCAATTATGGCTCAAAACAGTCCGATAAGTTAAAATACGAAATGGTCGTGGACAACTCGTGCACGAGGGACGGGATGAAGGATTCCACGGCAACGATCAGAGACATCGTGGCCGGCCTATGCAGAATCATGGCTTACGGACGGCTTGGGAAGGGCTTGGTCACTCAAGCGACGTAAGTCGGATATTGCGTAGCCTATCAGGGTGTACCAGCTATCACGCTTGATAGGTAACATCACTACGAATACCATAAGAATAAGTCCAAATAGCTTATATTGCCAGCGACCGATGCATATAGATTAAGTGGGCTCGCTGGTGGCAATCCACGTGCGAGTCCTTGCATTGAAACAAGTAATCTAAGTAAGTTGAACAGCTAAGTAATTGAGTGAACATCTGAACAAAACGTGAATACAAAGACATCTTGAAAATGAGTATCTCGTCCACCCGAGACAGAAATACACCCATGACGCTCGTATTACTTATGCAACCAGTCAATTCATTATATATAAAATGTTGGCTAACTTGGTTTACTTTGGACAGAAAAGATCGGACGGTAAGTATGGTAAGTTGCGCATGTATTTCCTATGCGACACTCGATATCGGTAACACGAGATAGGTTTTGCAATATGCCATGAAACTGATCCTAAGACAAGATTAGTAAGACAATAACTGATAGATGATGCACGAAAATAAATTTAACGTGTTTGGTAATGATAGCGAGTGGGCGAGCTAGCCTCCCCACCAGTGCATAACAATGTACTGATAACCACATAGTCTGCTCGCAGGGTACGAGAGAACCTCATCGGGTGCGGAGACTTCCCTCGAACGTGCTAAGGCGCGGAGCTAACTCTGGAGCCTTGGAGCGTTGCAGAGGAGCTGAAGCACCATATACAGGACATAATGTATCGGAACATCGCCATGTATCATTCCATCTTATAAGCCGCTTGGCACGCCTTTTATGTTTCGAGAGAGAGCTTGAGCGATTTGTAATCTCGGCCTAGCGCCGCTTGTAACACTTCTTAAATATCAATTAAGAGTTTTGAATTTGCTTTAGCTTATGTTCAATTACTTCTGCTGCAATAGGGACACTCTGTGCGACTCTGTGGCCTAGCTCGAATCGGTCGTTTCTGGACTTGCCTTGCACGAGCGCAACCTCGGCTCGTGCGGCATCACGCATTAGCGAGGACGATCGCTCCTCCGGAAGGGACGTGACACTAGTTAGCCCAACAGTGTGGATTTTTCACATCTGACTAAAGAATTTTGGTGTCTTGGACAATTGACACCAAGGAGGAAACTTTGATATTTAATAAGTCCAATTCGGACTCTGACTTAATAAGGCTGGAATTTGTATTTGGAAAGGCTGTTCCAATTCCTAATCCTGGTGGGAGTAAATTTGAGTTCAGTTCGGATTTCTTTACTTTGGAATATTTCATCTTTCCTACTAATACGTTGATTGGGCTTACTAAATTGAGTTTATTAATAAACTATTGTAGTTTGAGTGCCCAACGTCCTCTTCTCCATTCTCTTCCTCCAAGCATTTCCCTCCTCTTTTTCTCAAGTGATCTATTCCTTTTCTTCTTCCAAACTTCTTGGAACTTTGATGGAGATTTGGTGAAACAGAGAATTGATAGAGTTCAAGACCTCTAAGTTCTAACAGGTTCCTTACAACTTTCTATGTATTCTAGGTATCCTAGATTAGACTAGTTCTAAGTTTCTAACAAAGTGTCCCTTGTAATGTCCCGCACCACACGGTACACTACGCGGAGTCGATTAACTCGAAGAGGTATGTATTGAACCCGAGTAAGCATTCAAACAATTTGAAGAGGTATTGATTATGTTGATTTCATGTGCAGGTAGCGTGCGGAGTTCCTTGCAACGAGCTGAGGCGTAGGCACGACAAATCGAATCAGTCGGGTAGTTCAAAGGAGCCCGATGCGCTAGTATGGTTAGATCAACGAGATGATCGTGCAACGAAGTTAAGGTGTCGAGCTGCATCGGCTCGGCTAGCGATAGGCAAGTCGACTTAAGTTGAGTGGGCTCTGTCCCTTCTCCCCTACTCTTGTATGCCTAATAAAATGTATTTGCTACTTCATTAATAAAAAGAGATTGTTTTTCTGTACTCTGATGTATGTCTTTTTTCGCTGCTTATGTTTGAAAATGAGACAACCATTCTGAGATTTTATCATCTTGCCTTGCACGAGTGCAACTCCAGACTCATGCGGCATCATGCCCCGGCGACGACGATCGACTCGACAGAAATCGATGCGAGGACGAACGATTTTCCGGGTCGGGACGTGACAAAGTAGTATCAAAGCAGTTCTATACTTTGGACCTTGAACGAATCTCTTTGACCCTGAGTTACTTCGGCTATCGAAATCAGTTAGCCCTAAGTTGTCTTCGCAATTGCATGGCTCATGAATTTGCTCGATGCTACACTGGATGTTCCATACAATATGTCTAAATACTTGTGTGTGAATTGTTGCATGTGTTTCGAAATTTACATGATGTTGTCGAATAATGTTGTGAAAGGTTGGTTGCATCAAGTGCAACAAGTCGTGCGATGTTTGTTGCATCGGCGCAACACGTCGCGAGATAATTGTGCATCCATGCGACGGTCGAGGATTGTAAATGGACGTATCGTAATTCGTAAGAGACCTTAGAGATTGTTTCCTTTGAGCATCGTCGACTCAAGTTGACCTCTTGTGTCGGGAGAGATTAAGCACGGTGTTTGGATAAGTTGCCTAGCGGGGGTAGCCCCAGATGCGATGCATAGATAGTCAGAGAACGTAAAACATATTGGACTAGTTGCATGCGAGGCATAATGTGAATGGTAGGCAAAAAAAATTTGGACATGTTGGACTTAGTCCATGTCATTGAGGCGAGACTTCAAAAATAGTTGGACAAAGACTTGAGTTATGCGAGAGAGAGAAAACGGTTGGACGAGTAGGCGTTGCGAAGATTTGTTACGATCGGATGCACGACTTGATGTAACGCGTGCGTTAGATGGTCGAATAGAAACCTATGGAATCGAAAATGTGTCTATGAATCATATTTTGCGCTGAAATGTTGTGTGGATAATCATGAGATATGGAATAATGCACATGCGAAGGATTTTGGGAATAAACGTAGGATCTGATCAGTCGAGATAATGAAATAGTTCGTATTCGATGATTTAAGTTGCACCTATTGACTTCGCTCGAATTCTCTACCACTGCACTTGGCTGAAATACATATATTTCGGAGATGTCTTAAATATGTGTATGATCCAAACTCAATGGTATACTGAATTCAAATAAAACTGCAGGAAAAATTTTGATATGTTAAGGAAATCTGCACGGATGTTAGAACATCGATAGTGGATCGAGTCTTGAAACGATCAAGAGAAACACATGGATTGAGTGTTGGTGACGAACCTTGTTCTAAGTGGTATATTATGTAATATCCCGCACCGCACGGTGCATTACGCTAAGTCGATTAATTCGACGAGGTATGGATTGGACCCGAGTAAGTATTCAAACAATTTGAAAAGGTATTGATTATGTTGGTTTCATGTGCAGGTAGCGTGCGGAGTTTCCTTGCAACGAGCTGAGGCATAGGCACGACAGATCGAATCAGTCGGGTAGTTCAAAGGAGCGCGGTGCGCTAGTATGGTTAGATCAACGAGATGATCGTGCAACGAAGTCAAGGTGTCTGCATAGGCTCGGCTAGCGATGGGCGAGTCAACTTAAGCTGAGTGGGCTTTGTCCCTTCTCCCCTACTCCTTCGTGCTATCTCGCTGCTTCATTAACAAAAGAGATTGTTTTTCTGTACTCTGATGTGTCTCTGTCTTTTTCCGCTGCTTATGTTTGAAATTGAGACAATCATTATGAGATTTTATCATCTTGCCTTGCACGAGTGCAACTCCAAACTCGTGCAGCATCATGCCTCAGCGAGGACGATCGACTCGGCAGAAATCGATGCGAGGACGAACGATTTCCCGGGTCGGGACGTGACTTCCCTAGTTTGGGCTATGTTCTATTTAAAATATTTTTGGCCTTTGTTAAACATTTGTTATCTTAAGTTTAGCCTTCACTGGATTGGAATTTACTTTTTAACTCATCTATAACCATGTTTCTAATTATCGATTAAACATCTACTGTCTACTAAAATTGGGTTTGTCATGCTGAATTAATGAAGTGAGGCCAATTTTTTCCCCAATTTGCCATCCGTTAGTAATTCTACCACCCTAGACTGCAGTGCAAGATTATTTCAATCAACCCTATTCAGTTCAGAACGTACTTCATTTTTCATCTGGTTCTGCCATAACTTTCCAAAGGAGAGGAAGAAAGAGAATGCAGAAAAAGCTAAAACATGTCCATAGCCATATGCAAGTGTCCCATGTAAATACATTGGTTTTGATGTTCTTCGAATGTTTGGCTTGTTACTATGTTTTGGCTTGTTTCGAGTTCTTGGATGGCAAATGTTCATAGAAATCCTACTACCCTAGTACCCTAGACAGCACTACTTGCACGTCAAGTGTGTACTTCTCAGTCGCAAGAAGATCCTTCCAACTAACCATCTGATCTAAATGTACTTCAGTGTGAATATGAGTTCCTCCCATAACTTTTCAAAAGAGAAAATAAAGATAGCAGAAATAGCCAAGACATGCAGGGGCAGACCCAAAATATTTTTGGAGGAGGCTAGGGGGTGCTAAAATACCTTAAATTAACAATTTAGGGGACATTGAGAACTGAACTTTAGACCTCTTGGTTAAAACCATGTATACTTACCACCTGGACTGCCACTTAGTTGTGAATTTATTTAAGTATCGCATCTATGTGGGTCTGCCCCTGAAAGCATGTCCATACTGGGCATTCGTAATTATCATCCACACAAGAGCTAAAACAATTGCCCAAAGCACATCAATTAACCAAACATCCAAAGGATACCCAAAACTTATGTTACACGAGTAGGGACACGAATACATATTAGGACATGATACAGGTAAGGGATATGGCATTTTCAAATATGTACATTGTAATCACCTATGTGCAGTCACCTATGTTGCACAGTTACGGGTACAAAAATAATATGAATATGGGCACCATTTTTCTGTGTCCGTGAACATAGTCCAAAACACAATAACTAACTATAACACTCTAAAGTGTCATTGTTTGTGTCGTGCGAGTCGGCATCTTGAATACAAGTGAGAAGTATTATCAACAATAGCAACCCCAAGCAGAATAAAAGACTAGTAATAAAATTGAAGGATTATAATAGGATTAAACCTCTTCTTGAGAGCTCTGTTGTCCATGATGTCTTTTTTTGGTTATGCACTTTAAGCTCGTGCAACCAAGGAGCACTCTCTGAGTTCCCCTAGACTATAAAGAGTCTATACGAAGAGGTAATATGATACAATTTGCTACAAGAAATTGCATTCATTTCTAACATATTACGCCAAAGTTACAACCCAACTAATAAATGTTATTTCAAAAGTATGAAACAGTTACAAGAAATAATGTTTCTCTTCTTTTTATCCATGCCTTTTTGATAAAATAGAGAACCTATACTACCTATAGGGCCCTAGAAACAAATACATCCCACCCACCCACCCCCATAGAAGAGAAAAAGGAATGATATATTACAAGAGAAACTAGAATATGGTATAAGTGCACTGATACTTGACATCTCCAAAGCATTATTTCATTTTGTCACTAGCAATTTATGTTTTTTTTTATTCTTTCAACTCGTTCATATACCATTGCCATAGTAAATAGTAAGTAAAGTTCTAAAATTTATGATGCACTAGGAAGTGTATCCGATGCATAATGTTGTTGTATCGGAGTGTCCACCTCCTTTGATGTATCCATGTAATATAGACCATCAAAAAGGCAATTTTTCCCTTCTATGAGCCTTGTTCACAATATTATCCTAACGGTAGTTGTCTATAGACTAAGAACCCAAATTGGCAGCGAAACTTCTAGACTCCCTCACATCTTAGGGGTTGGCAGCGAATATTCTAGAACTCGATTAATTTTTTTCCTCCTAAAATAAGAAGTATGTGGGATGGAACTTGATTTACTTTTTTCCTAAAATCTTCAAAGAGTTAAATCTGGGCCAGTGATAAAGGCACTACGAAACTTGTTAGGGGACATCTTCTTACAAATTTAGGCACTACGAGACTTCTCACCAGCACATTTATTAATACACTTTATACTTAAATATGGATTGATAAATGTAAATTTTGTTTTAATAAATGCGTTGGTAGAAGTACCCATACAAAAATACATATTTATCAATATATTAACATGCGATATGAGGATATATATGTTAACAAAATCCAAGCAGAAATTTAGTAGTATGGATATTTGTTTGATACACTATCAAGGGAGTCTGAAAACTCCACCAACGAATCTGGATGATTGTCACGTCACCATGACAAAGAGGAGGGGGTCGGCGACAGGAGTGTCTCTAAGGCCTCGTTTGGTTCGCGGAATGGAAGGGAAAGGAAATCAATTCCTTGGCATTTCCTTTCCTTTGGGAAATTACAATTCCCATTGATTTTCATTTCCAATGTTTGGAAATGCCAAGGATTTTGGAAAGGAAAGTGAATACTTCAAAATGTGGGAAAGTGATTCCTTGCTTGGATGGATGGAATCACTTTCCCTCCTAATTTTCCTTCCAATGGGAATCACTTTCCTTTCCTCCTCAATTCCTTTGGCACCCAAACATAGAAAAGTAATCATTTTTTCCTTCCAGCCCGATGATTCTGCGTTGTTGACACATTTTGTAGTGCGTGCCTAAAATTGTAAGAAGAGGCAATGAGTAAAGAGTAAGAGTAGACCTCTCTTCTTGATAGCTCAGCTTTCCAGGCTGCCTCCCTCTCGGCGACTTCCCTCTCCCTCTCTTCGATGTAGCTTTGCATCTCCCTCTCCTTCATCAGCCTGTCCTGTATGTCTGCGTCCACCGCCTCCTTCAGCTCCTCCACGAACTTCTCAACAACCAACTTTATACGAACAGACATCTCTCCCTCTCCCTCGATCTCCCTCCCTCCCTCCCTCTTAGGACCCGATAAATAATTTATTCTATTTCATCAATTAATTTAATTAATTAGGGTTTTGAGAAAGAGAGAGAGAGAGAGAGAGAGGGATGGATGGGAGCTTGTGTGTGTGTGGGTGTGGGGGGGGGGGGGGGGGGGGGGGGGGGGGGGGGGGGGAGAGAAGGAATGAAGGAAGGAATTTTCTATATTTTCTTTCTTTCTTTCACTCCTCAAACTTCCCTTCCCTTCCCTTCCCTACCCGGAAAATGACGGACGGTCAGATTTGTGGCAGTGAAGACTTATGTGCTTATCCTCTTTTTCTTTTTTTTTTCCTTTTCTTTTTCTAATGAGTAGAAGTCTTTTTCTCAAATAAAACTAGCTCCGTGCTTCTTCTTTATTGTTCAATATAATATTCAGTTTGACTGTATACTAATATTTTAGAATAGTTATAGTCTATATATCTAGGCTAAGAATGCATTTGAAGTATTCAGTCCGTGACTCACGATTTCTAAAAAGTCAAATCATGAGATGAGAGTAATGACAAGGAATCCAAATAGACCACCGATCAAATGGACAATAATTAAATCAGCATTGAACAGTTTCAGGAAAAATGTCGACTCGTTTGGTTTGCAGAATCATCGAATTGAAAAAAAAAATGATTATTTTTTTATGTTTGGATGCCAAAAAAAAATTGAGAAAGAAATGAAAGTAATTCACAATGGAAAAAAATTAGGAAGAAAAATAATTACATCCATCCAAGTAAGGAATCACTTTCCCACATTGAAGTATTCATTTTCCTTTCCAAATTTTTTCGCATTTCCAAACATAGGAAAGAAAAATCAATAAAAATTGTAATTTTCCAAAGAAAATAAAATGCTAAGGAATTGATGTCCATTCCGCGAATCAAACTAGGCCTTAGGAATGCATTCTCCAATAAAATGATATCTCGGATCTCGTATTTTCAAATAAAATGATATCTCGTGTTTTTCAAATAATAAAATGATAGCGTGCCAAGTATTCTCAAATAAAATGATACCACGTATCAAGCACAAAATTCTTTGCCAAGGCTTCAGCAGATTTGTTGTCAATTATGGTCTTGGTAGCATCCTCTTGCAGTAGATGTAAGTTCTTTCATATGCCAAATAGCGTGCGTGCGTGCACGAGTAGCAACAACATACTCTTGACTTCAACATATTGACAATGCTACGAGGGATTGCTTCTATGAACCATCTTCCATAAAGAACACAAACACATGCATAGTCGCTATCACAATAGACCAAAATGAGTTGTTCCTTCCAAATAACGAGGGTGGCAGCTCATGAGTCCAACAAAGGCTCTTGAAAATACATTATAGAACCTTATAGAACCTATATGTAATAGATTGCAACCACACAAAAAATAAAACATGAACATGAGAAAAATGCACTCTTATCTTGATTATCACTAAACAGCAATCATATAACATAGCTCATTTTTTAGGCATATATGAACTACTATCAACATATATTGCATCCATGTTGTTGAGATTTTGTAGATAATGGTTAGTTGAATCAAATGGTGAAAATACTGAAGAGCCTACTATATTTCCTGCAGAAGACACAGTTCACAAATGTTGGGAGGGAGCAACTCACTCAGAATGAGATGCTGAAATATCTTTGTCGAGACGGTTCGCCAGGAACTGTTGGTAAAATACATCAACTCTTCCATTCTGCTTCTCTTTTGGACAAAGGGACACAACAGTGAAGTGAAGTGGTTTCTTAGACATTTCAAACTCGAGTTAGGTTTTCGCAAGCCTAGTACAAAGCTAGTATTGATAGCATAAACAATTCTGATACAAACACTATGAAAAATCAACTTTACAATACTTTGTCACACTTTTTACAAAGAGCAAAGTAGTGGCTTTCTCAAGTACAAAAGTGTTCAGAGATTTCTTTCTCCTAAGCATGGTATATTGCTTGCTATCAAGCCTGCAAAAGATGTTCTGGATTAAATGATTATGGAGTTAGGTCAGGAGCAACATAAATTCACAGTATATTGTAACTGAGCATAATGCGCCTTAATATGAACCTCATTTTTCATTCTAAAATAAAAGCACATCAATGTGTTGTAAACCTTGTTAGTATGAACCCCATTTTTCATCTATATAATAAACCAAAATAATATTTACCGCATAAACATTAAATGGATAAAGAAGGATCACGACTAAAAGAAAGGATGTATATCAAATGGCTACGAATATCAACATCATCAAAATGATATTTACCCCATCATCTAAACATCACTCCTATCAGCATCATCAACACTAGACCAAACCCAGATTAATACTAAAAGTTCCACCACCATGTCCTACTCCTGTCTCTCCCTCCCACGTAAATCCTCCAATCAAGATTCTCTTTCTAACTGATCTCGTCTTTGCAAAAGATCATTTGAAGTCGAGAAAGATACCGACAGAATGGCCATTGACATGCTCACAAGGGCATTGCAAAAGAAAGGGTCCCCCTCATGGTTGGGCTGAAAGGGTATATTGTTAGGTTCCAGTAATCCAATTTTCTAATTTCCTACATTTGGGTAACTGATTTGACCTAGTCAAAGGTTGGCTATATTAGGTTCTCATGGATCACAGGAATCTTAAACTACGAACCGATATTACACCAAGGAAGAAGTCCGCAAAAGTGAAGTGAACCCGTCACAAAGAAAGCCGGTATCAAAAACAAAGCCCTCTATAAAAAAAGAAAAAATAAATAAACAAGTCCCCTAGGAGTTTTTCAAGTAAAATCTTGTGTTTGCCTTTGCAATTCTCTTCCATATTAGCTATTAGTAACCTTAGGATGCAGATGCATGTAATGCTAAAGGTAAACAAAACAACCCCAGTATTCTTTTTTCTCCCAACTTAGTTCCTGATATCCTCTATGCCTTCTTCACATGTTTACAAACTTCTATGCAAAAATTCATACTTGTTTACAAACTGCTATGAAAAAATAACTTGGCTTAAAAAGCATCCTCGCATACATTTCATACAGTAGTAAACCTTCTAACTTACTTTACATGCTTACAAATAGTTGTAACTAAAACCAAGGCAGAACAGCTATTGTGCAAGCTTCTGAGATATGCCTACAGATTTCATAAATTTTCTTTGAACTATCATTTTCCAACAAGGTTCCAGTCTCTCTAAACATTATCTCCACATCTTCAGATATAGAGGACCCGAGTGTCAGTTCGAGTTCCTGTATGTGATATGTACAACTAGTAAATGCAACTAATGTTATTCAACTACAACCTGTCAATATCATAAATCTCCATCCTAAGCACAACTGTTGCTGCAGAGAGGAAGCTAAACTACGATTCCACCACAGGTTAAGCTCTAATCAATATGCACATTTAAAAGCCATTTCCTATGCATACAAACAGGCTGAGGAACCTACCTGCTTTGAGTCCTGGAATGGTGAATCCCGTGTCTGCAACTAATGTTATTCAAGTACAACCTGTCAATATCACAAATCTCCATCCTAAGCACAACTGCTGCTGCAGACAGGAAGCTAAACTATGATTCCACCACAGGTTAACCTCTAATAAATATGCACATTTAAAAGCCATTTCCTATGCATACAAACAGGCTGAGGAATCTACCTGTTTGAGTCCTGGAATGTTGAACCCCGTGTCTGCAATAATAGCTTCTCAACACTGGTTTGACTAGTAATTTTATATATGGAAAATAGTGTAAAAATATAGTACCAAAAAATTTTGTTCAAAAGTAAATGCAGCCGATAGCTGGGAGGTATAGCCATTCAAGTATATACTACTTAAAAGCCAGCTCTACTAATACTTAACAAGTGAAATTAACACAAACTTCTACATAAGAAAATAACATGCTGCAATATACTACAACTGCACCTAAAAACAGAGTGTGAAAAAAGCTTCAGAAATAGTAAGTTCATTTCATCACACTGTAATTGCTTCAAACCATAACTAGCAACAGAGTAAGGTAGAAAAAAAGGGGAGAAACAGTTTGTCCGCAACTGCATTATCACCTGCAAAGTAGATGATATTAAGAAAAAGAACCAGCATTCCGATAAGAAACTGCACTGCATGATCACCTACTAAGTAGATGATATAAAGCGAAAAACAAGTCCAGTATTGTATTCTCTGAATACATCAGAAATCTAAAAGATTGCACCCCAATTAAGGGTACAACGAGGAGCCATATGAGGGAGGTAGGCGTGAAGGAGGTGGGTAACCACTATAGGTCGCTGGTCTGTCATAGAGACCACCAGTGCCTGCAAACGACTCAGGTGGATAGAGATAAGGCCTACATGGGCTCCGAGTCCCACCATGGCCCAAAGCAGATGAAGGAAGACTTGTAGCAGCATGGTTGTAAACTGAACCAGATGAAGCCAGGGCGTACGGCCCAGCCATATGTGAAGCATGGTCAGTCAGGCCATGCTGGGGGTAGACATGGTTAGTCGGATCATGCTGGGGGTAAGCATGGTCAGACAGGCCGTGCTGAAGGTGAGTCTGATGCGACGGTGGATAAGAATCTGCGGTAATAGGATGTGCCGAGGTAGTTGCTGGTGGTTGTGGACAGGAACGCTTTTTAGGTTGCCGCTGGTTCTTCGAATTAGACACAGCAGCAACTGCAGTATTTCGCTTCTTGTCGTTGGCCTTCTGCTGCTCCAATTGATTTATTCTCTTCTCCAGACCATCACGCGGATACTGTTTCTCTAGCTTACAATCCTCAATAGTTTTGAGTACTGATTGCAGAGCACCCATCTCTTGTGAAGCAGCCTCGCTCTGTTTGAGAAAGTAATATGCTATTTCAACAAATGTGCAACTGCTAAACTAGGGAGCTGCAAATAGGACCAACAAACATACCTGTGCTTGTTTCGAGTTTTTTCCATTCTTCTTTATTTCTTGGGCCATCCTCTTGGACTGCTTTACATAAGCTTCTAAAAGAGGCACTGGTGGAAATTTGTCCACAAAATTGTAAGCGTAAACCAATTTAACAGCGTCAAGCTGCCTACCTTTACTGCTTAGTTTCTGAATAACTTCTGCAAAAGACAAATTTTGTGTTTATGTCTAAACGAAAAATAATTATCGAGCATGCATAGAATAATCACAGTTCTTTAGCTACTGGATGTCAAAACCATCAGGGAAAAAACACTGGTACAATAAATAGTTGGCCTCAGAATTGCATAATCGCAGCATATACAAGACATAGTTGGCCTCAGAATTGCAGAATCACAGCATAGCAATAGATGCCTTAGTCCTGAAAGATGGTATTTTGTAATCTGTTATCATCATAGGCCAACAATTTGATGGATGACAAGGATGATATATTTCCTACTCAAGACATTACTGGCTTAAGTCATCTAACAAGTTGAAAGACTATTCTATAGGACCATCTAATCTATAGTAGCAGCGGACTCTACTCTCTTATGCAACAAAGTAAAAGGGAAGTGAAGATACTGTGGATCTGCTTCATGCATTGTACAAGATACATTAAAAAAATGCTATTCACATTGGTGCCATAATTTGTTAAAAAAAAAGGTCAAATAAGGATTCATTTACGAACAAATTGAATCACGAAATTATTTACTTCATTATAGAATAAAGAGTCTACTGGAGAAACAAAATCTATGTCTGATACAAGAAAATGGTTGGCTACAAACTGCAAGAAGATAATTGCAGACCTAATGCACATGGATGACCAGAGTGATATATTCCACGTAACAGAAAACAACACGACTTTAAAAACTGAAAGCATGAAAAGGCATCAAAGGCTTAAAGGATAAATAGCAGATGAAAGGTCCTGCTAGCTGATAGAAACACAAAAGAGCCAAGAAAGTTGGAATTAAAGAGACTCACGGTCATTAGATCAATGTAAACATGTGTATGCCTGTTTGAGAGGAGAGCCCAAACCCATCCCCATATCTTCCAATAAACAAGCACCCAAAGCAGATTTGATTGTACAAGGCCTCAGAATTGCAGAATGACAGCATGGCTAAAATGCCAATCAGTCCCGAAAGATGGTGTTTAGTATCAGGTATCATCATAGGCCAATATCGTTGCAAAATGAGAATTAAAGAGAAGGAGATCGATGTGTATTTGGGAAGAGTGCATGTGAGAGGAGACCCCAAACTCAACAAGTACACCTTCATTTTTAAAAAAAAGAAGACAAAACATATTTGATTGTACAAGGCAGAATGGCTAATGGAAATCAGTCCCGAAATCGGGTATTTAGTAATTAGATATCATTATATGCCAATATTCTATAAAAATTAAAGAAATGCAAACCTCAAATTCAGGTAAAAGTAAATAAAGGCTTACCACCTCCACCGGATACAAAGTGATATATTTTAGCCAAAAAAATGTCAGATCATACATAATTGGAACATTTGGCAGCTAAAAGAACAACAGGTACGAGGACGGGCAAAGGGAAACCAAAAAAATATCTTTTACTCGTCTAAATTAAAGCCATTTCACTACAGATGTATTTCAGATATTTGCCATTACAAATGTATAGCGTCAGCAAAGAAAAAATAGCATATAAAAAAAAAGCTACAAATGCCATTTTAACCAAAGATAAAAGCACACACCCAAGTAAAGATATAACTTAATGTGGTGCCACTGTTGCTAATATAACCTTTCCATTATTGAATGGGAAGTATAGAAACATATATCAGTGAACCGTCAATGAAAACCTAGGCTCTGCCGACTGCCGACCAACCATACGAGTAGGCCTCAGAATTGCAGAATTATCATCAAGGTCAAAGAGACCTACCTATCAGTCCAGAAAGATGGCATTTTTTTATAGGTATCCTAAAATCAGTATCGAGTGTCCGTGTCAGATACTTAGCCCGACACGGCACGTATATCACACTAGGAGGCGTCAAACCAAAAATGGCACCGTGTCCAAACCGTGTCGGTTTTGTCATGCTAGCCAACGAAAGCATTCAAGGAAAAGGAACGGAGTGGGGGTTAGAGTCGTTACCAGAAAATCTGTCGACGAGGCCGAGGTTCCTGACGAGGCCGAACGCTTGCCTCCTCCCCGAGACTCTGCAGAAGAGATCCAAGACCTCACCGTGGTCGAACAGGGACACGAGACTATACGAGGCGATCAGCTGCAGGAACACTATGATCTCCAGCGTGGCGACCCTCTTGTCGGGGATGTACCCCTTCCACTCCGCCGCCAGCTTCAGCGCCCTCTCCCTCGTCGACGGCCCGATCTCGGGGGACACTGACTGGAGCCTCTCGAGGAGGTTGGCGCACGCCTTCCTCTCCTTGTAGGACGTCGAGGAGGGGAACCCCTCGACGGCTTCGAGCACCAGCTGGGCTGGGTCGGGGGCGGCGCGGAGCGCGGGACCGAGCTCCGCGAGGACGGCGTCGAGGTCGGACCAAGCTCCGTTGAAGCTATCTGCGATGAAAGTTATCAGCCCCTTGGCGTCGTTTCCGACGCAGAGAGAGACGAGCTCGGGCCGAGGAGTGGCGTCCACCTCGGCCGCCGCCTCTTGTGGCGGCGGGGACGGTGGGAGAGTGGCGGTGGCGGTGGAAGAAGCTAGCTTCTGCCCTTCGGCCTCGAGGGATTTGAAGCGAGAAACGATGGAGCTCTCGATGGCGGAGAGGTGGTGCTCGAGGCCGTTCCAATCGAGGGTGAAGGTGGGCATGGCGGACCTGACGGAGTCGAGAGCCTTCCGGAGGCTCTCCTTCTTCTCCGGGATCGACTTGATCGCCTCTGCGATCTTCTTCATAGTAGCCATTGCTACTGAGTCTGATCGAGGAAGAACAAGAAGGAAACCTCAACACTGGGGGGGGGGGGGGGGGGGGAGGGGGGGGGGGGGGGGGGGGGGGGTGCGGGGTGGGGGGGGTGTGGGGGGGGGGGGGGGGTGTGCAGAGCCGGCCCGGAGGTTTAGGTTGCCCTATCCTGAAGCTAATTTTGGTTGCCCTTTAATCCTTTGGTGGGGTTATGATGAGCCTAAGGGGTTGTCCTAGCAGAGAGGGATTGTCCTAGCAGAGGGGGGTTGCCCAAGCCCCAAGGCTTGTCCGGCTTACCCCAGGGCCGGCCCTGTGGGTGTGTGTGGGTGTGTGGGTAGGGGGGGGTGGGGGGGGGGGGGGGGGGGGGGGGGGGGGGGGGGGGTAAAGATACAATTACTATTTAGTCCTTAGTATTCTCAAATGATAATTTATTATTACCTTTATGAGGGGTGGTGGGGTGAATTCACTCAAATTATTCTCATCTCTCTCCATTTTTTTTTTCCACTTTTGGGAGAAAAAAAATTTAGTGGGACCCACCTACTTTTTCTTTTTTTTTTCTTTTTCCAGCACGTGCGAGCTCAGTTAAATCGTGTGTCTCCCCGCACCTGATTTTTAGCCGGTCGTCATGTCGCTTCGGACTCTTCGTGCGGATCTTGTCCGCACTGGCTTTTTCATCATCGTCCGGCACGTACGTCTCATGCACTCCGTGCGCTCCACGGGACGGCCGACGCCTTTCGACGTCAGCAACTCAACGCCTCGCTTAGCCCACGACGCCAAAGGCGCCCCCGACGTCTTCACGACGCCTACGACAGCCAGTTCCGCCCAGCCACCCGTTCTATGCGCACAACGTCCTTACGACGTCTTTCCGACGTCCATTGGGCGCCGCACGACGGGCCACGTGGTCGGCCGTCGTTTATACTCGTGGTAGAATGGTGCCGGTCCTCGACCACCCGCGCGACGCCCTAGCCGATGAGTTTTCATACACGGGGCGCCCCATTCTGTCCCACGCCAGCTCAGATCGTGGCCATTTTTCGTCAGTCCTCCGACGTGTCCCACCTACTTTTTCTCCTCAAATTTTCCTCCCCCATTTTTTTTTCCTCATTCCCAAACACCATCACTATTAATTTTCTTCTTACTTTCTCCTCAACTTTTTCCTTACTCCAATTTTCCTCCCTTCCCAAACAGTAGTGATAGTGTTTGGGAAGGAGGAAAAAAATAGGAGAGGAAAATTTGAGAGGAAAAAGTAGGTGGGTCCAACTAAAAAAAATTTCTCCCAAAAGTGGGAGAAAAATGGAGAGAGATGAGAGGAATTTGAGTGAATTTACCTCACCACCCCTCATAAAAGTTGTAAGCCCCTGAATTTAGGGCTTATTTTTTTCAATTTTATAATTCAATTATTTTGAATAGATATTATTATTTGTTTATTATTTGATTTAATACTCTTTACCGTGCCTTTGACTTCTGGAGCGTCAGGGATGCCAGTCTCTGGAAACTTTCTTCTTGAAGTTTGAAGTAGACGAGATTACCTTCACGTCGATATATCATGTCCCATCCAAACTCGTTCCCTTGTGCTCCTTTTGTATCGCGCAAGTTCGGGTCAATTTAGACCATTTAATTATTAATTGATTTCCCACTCTTTTCCTTGATCTCCATAAGCACGTTACCGTGGTTTTTAATTTTGGAGCACCAGACTAGTCTTTTTCTTGAAACCAACTTGTCATGCCTGATCTACTCGAGACGCTCTTCACCCATGACCTTTGTGTCCCACTCAGACACTCCATTTTGTGCTTCATTTTCTTCGCACAACTTTCGGGTCAGTTTAGGCCAATAATTATCTACCGTAAAACCTGATTTATTTTCCAATTTAATTTCGGGACCCGACATCGACCCAACCTAGTCGACCCCAAATAGGGACATAGCCCACACGAAGCCTACTACCCGACTGACACTTGTATCCCATTTATTTGAGCCCCCGCATGCTACTTATTTACCCATGATTATAAATACCTAAATTAATTTAATTATTGCCTCCTGTCCGATTTTGACCCGACCCGGCTCGACCGGACCCGAGCCCAAGCTCCATATCGTTCTTTCATGACTGCCCAAATACTCCACATAATTTTCCTATTTTTCCGATTTTGAAAATATCTATTCTCTCTCTCACTAAAATATCTCTCTTAAATATCTTTTATATATATATATATATATATATATATATATATATATATATATATACACTCTCTCTCTCATCACTCACACCTCACCCCTCTCTCCAACACACACGCACACCCCACTCCCCATCACGTACAGCCAACCCCCCCATCTCTATCTCACTTTCTCTCTCTCTAAATATCACTCTCCTCCCTTTTAAATTACACTCACACCTACATACTTCTCACTTTCTCTCTCTCTCTCTCTCTCTCTCTCTCTCTCTCTCTCTCTCTCCAAACAACACCAACACCACCACAGCCATTTCCCCCCCTAGCCGAGAGCTTCCCCGAGCCCCTTCTTCCTCCTCCCGAAACACCAGCTCCACCCATCTTCTCCTCCTTCTCCATGCATCATCACCCATCTCCTCCTCCTTCTCCATGCATCATCACCACCACCTTCTCTACATTTTTCTTCTTCTTCACCATCCTCCATGGCCGAGCCCATCACCAGCCGAACCACCACCCACGCGAGGCCCGTCCCGCCACCGAGCTCTACCGTGCCGCATATGCAGCCCCGCCACCGCGCCGTGGCCGTGCCGCCGCGCAGCAGCAGCTGCAACTGCAGCCAACAGCGGCAGCAGCGCGCCACCACAGCGCGCGCTAGCCGCCGCGGTTGGCGCACCGTCGCGACCAACCGCCGCCGCCGTCGGCCACCCCAAGCCCAGGCGAGCTCCGGCGACTCCCCCCGGGTGCGCCGTCATCCTTCCCGACGCGTTAAATGGGCGATTCGTGCATTTTGGACGAAATCTCGTCGACGCACGCGCGGACGAATTTCAGAAAGTTTGCTCCGGGACAGCGACTTCGTGCCAATTTTCTGGACAATCCGACCGTTGGATCGGCGATTTCTTCGTTCCGTCACAATCTCGGTATATACCCCTTCATCCCTCTCAAATTTCACCTGTTAATTTTGTCGTTTGATACATCAAAACTGGCCAACAAGTTGACGTTTTAAATTGAACTGTTTTAGACAGTTTCGTGACGCCAACTTCGCGGGTTCGTATCTTCGTCGTCGCAGCTCCGGTTGGCGCGCTACCAGTTCCTGTGTGAAGCTGGTATAACCCTCTTCCTGCCCCCTTTAGATTTCATTTCAGTTTGAGCTTGTTAGGTCGGTCGAATTCGACGCCAAAGTTGGCCGTTCGAATTCTTAGTGTTGCACTTGTAAAATTCCATTTTTGAACCCGGGACTCCGGATTCAATTTCTGACACCACCAGTAGACTCGTGGCGTCGTTCTGGCATGTTTTCATATAAAGTTTGCTTGATTTGGAGAACGTGGGCCCTGGCACGCATTTTGGTGCAAAGCGGGTCCCACTTTCTGGGTCAACGGGTCATTTTGAGTTCGGCTTATCGGAATCCAATTCCGGATATACCGTTGAGTTCGTATCGTCATTCTGAATTCGTTGACATATAATTTGCTGATTTTTGAGGACATTAGCTCCAACACGCTTTTCCGTGCAAATCGGAATTTCAATGTCCTGGTCAACGGACCAATTTGAGATCGGGTCAACGGAATCCAATTCTGGATATACCGTTGGGTTCGTATCGTCATTCTGGATTCGTGGACATATAATTTGTTAGGTTTTGTGCACTTTTATTTTGACACATTTTTCGGTGCAAAGTGTGTCCAAGGCGGACATCATTTTGGCCCAAAATTATCGTTTTGCCCCTGTGTCCAAACTGGACTTTTGGACAGGCTATTCTAGCTATTTTGACCATTCTGGACACGTTGGTGATATTTATTTTATCATCCGACAACATCTATAGGTTTTACCCTATTATTATAATCCTTCTCCTTTTGTGGTATTTTGAGATCCATCGATTTCAGGGATTTCCCAATCACTGAAATTGAATATGTTGACCCTGTAGATGTTTATAGAGACTAGTCTTGACCCTGTTTGACCATGGTTGACTGCTTTGACTGAACGTCGAAGTAGAGTCAACATTTGACCTAGGTTAGACTAGTTTTGACCATGGTTGACCACAGTTGACTATTTTGACCAAAAGTCAACCGAAAGTCAACCGTAGCCTAAAATTGACTAGAACAGGACCAGAGTTGACCAATTGACCCAAAGTCAACTGTTAGTCAACATTAGTTAAATTTGACCTAGAGTTGACCCAGGGTTGACCAGAGTTGACCAGTTGACCAAAGTCAACTGTAAGTCAACCATTGACTTAGATTGATCCAGTTTGACTTGCTTTGACTTGCCTTGACCTAGTTTGACTTGGTATGACTTGATTTTACTTCCAAACCCTTATATTGATACGGTATTCCATCTATAGGTCCTCGAGGCACTGTTCTAGGACTCAGTTGACATATTCCACCAGATCGCAGGCGAGTACATTCTCTGATAACTTTTTCCCAATTTATGATAACTGTTATGATTCATGTACTTAGTGTAGATATGCTTATTCCTGACACATGGTTCTCACGGATTGGTATTCCTGGATCCCGACGAAAGATGTTTCTCCTTCTTAGGTTGGGATGTATTGTGCAAGCTCCCTTGTAGCTCTTGCTCAATATATGGTCACTGATTCTAGAGAAGATTAGCTCCCTTCTCATTAGAATCCCGTACAATGACGTGTCCTGTTTGGATCCATTCTACCAGTTGGGGAAGGGGGAGTAGTAGCGTATGCCTGTGATCATATCCCTTGCATTCTTGAACAGTGTGAGTCATATACCGCACTTATGACTTGCCATGCCAGTTCTCGACAGGTACCCAAGCCGATCACAAGTTGAAACTACTTCTCACACACATTGGATATATGGCTTACCTTGATTTGTGTACATACCATGATCAGTTCTATTTTTCCTGTTCTAGCTCTAGCTTTACAGCTTACCATGCCATGATACATACATGTACACTCCATGATTTTATTGTATATGCTCTATTTACAGTCTTATAGCTTTTATTCTATCTTGAGATCTGTTATGAGATATATGTACTCGTTCCATCCTGACCGGATATGTTGACAAAATTTTAGGAGTAGTTGTGCCCTCAATATTGGACTTCATAATGTTGCTAGCTGAGGTGGATCTCACTATTCTTCTATGTGAGTTGTCTGGTAGTTATCCTTAGTTAGTCTTGTTGTTCCTTCTTTATCTTTCATGTCTTATAATTATTATAGATTCTAGTTGTTCTAGTGATATTGTTATTATTTCTTATCTTATCTACATTTCTAGTTATGGACCTTTAGATATTGTAGTTAGTATAGTATACTTGACAGCGTTCTACCGCCGATACTGCGGTGTAGGCTGGGCGTGGCCCACGTATTCGTATCCGTATATCCGGGTGCGGGTCGTGACACGTTTTTAGTGGTGGCCCATGCAGGTCAGTCTTTGCAATTAATGCGAAGTCGTGGTAGTACTTGAGCTTATCTGTACTACTGCGAGCCTGCCCTAGGATTAAGGTTGAGTAATGGAATATTTTAGGATTTTGGTACTCAGTCACATATTAGAAACTCTTGGTAGATTCTAGAGATGATCCCTGGGAATCTTATTTCGAACTTTTTGAAACTTTTTCCATTTGTTCCTGTCCGTCCTGATTTCTGAAATATCTGTCCGTATCAAACTTTATTCCTTCTTGGGATGAGTTTGTGGACCCAAGAGGGAAGGTATAAGTTGAACTTGTATATCATCTAGGTTGGGGGGAGAATATGATTTACCAACCTCGTATCATGGTCGAGGTTTGTTTTAGATTATATTCCACCATTTTCTATCTTGACCTAGGTAGTACCCTCGGGACTTTCCCTAAGATTTTTCTCTGAACCCCATCTCGGAAGTTGTTTCCGTTGTTTCTATTAACTTACCCTTGACTTGTTGTTGAATTTTAAATCTTAATATTCGTTGTTGACCTTTGATTTTATTTTGGATAATTCTTTTAAGAATTGAGTTAAGATATCCTGATAAACATATTTTGGACGAGGATGATGAGAACAGTAAGTGTCTACTTTATTTATGGAGTTTAGAATTCATCGCAGTCATATTAGCTAGCCTGACAAGGACATGGAGCCTGATTTTGGATATACTATCCTAGTTATGGCATTTAGATTCTCTTGCAGCCATACCGGATGGCGTGGTAAGGAATCTAGATGACATGATTATAGGGTGTATACCTTAGTTATGGACTCTATCGTTTATTGTAGCTATGTTTACTGGCGTGGCGTAAATTCTGGCAACATGATTTTGGATAGACGTGTATAGTTATCAGGTTGTATCTTAAATTGATTCACTTCTTTTTGACCAAATGATGAGGACAATTCATACCCTTATTTCTCGACTTATCATTCATTTTTTTTCTCATCGTATGATGATTTCCTCATCTTGCCATCATTTTCTTTGACTCGTTTAGCTATGTCTTGATTTCACCAATCACCTATCTCATATCTACATCTATCATCTACACTTGAAAACTCTGAAAATTTTGAAATATTTATAACTCAATTGTTTGAAAATATTTTACGGATTTAGCCAAGTTAAGTTCCGGAACCTGTATTATCTGGCGTGGCAGCTGTGCACTGCAGCCATCCGTTGTATTATGGAACAAGGAAGTTAATCGCAGCCAGATGCACGCTGGCGCGATAGTAACTTCACGTGACATAATTACGAAGGTATATGGTTCTTGAGTTTTACTTTGACTACGTCCTATGCATCTCGTTTGGCTCGTACTATTCTTGGAAATATTTTGATAATCTTTTCTGTCTTGCTTGACCGGCCCTTACCTTGTCTGAATATTAATATGGATTGTTAGACCCAGTCTTAGGCTCCTGTTACCTTGTATTTTGATGATTGGATAGCCAGACCTAGTTAACAGATTCTGTAGTGTAACTATAATATGTTATTATGTGTGATTGTGATGAGTATATTTTCCTAGGGATTTATTGGGTTAAGCTTATAGGACAGATTATAGTGGACTTAGAAACCATTAAGAATGATTAGTTTGATAGTGTAGATTGATTTTAAGGTATCTAAGAAGGAGTAAGGAATATTATATTTAGTGACTACGGATTTAGGACTAGAATCTTGTGCTTAGATTTGAGGGTTTATATTCGGGAGTTCTTGAGTAAAAGAGAGAAGGCTCAATGTCCAGAATAGGTTTTGAATGTATAATTTCATGGAGCTTGTGATTAATAAAGATACTTAGGACGGGAAAAAGGAAAACAAACAAATTGCTATAGAGATTGGAATTTTAGTTGATGGCCAAGTATTGCTGATATATAGTATATCGAGGATGACCTATATTTTAGAGTATATGTAAATGTTCTTATTGATATGAAGATTCTAAGGGATAAATAGACATGGTTTTTATGGAAGAAGCTTGATGAACCTGAACCAAAATACCAGTAGAGAGAAACAGCATAGGTGATCCCAAAGGTAGCAGATTGAGTACTGTACTCATAGCAGTTGCATGTTTTAGCTTGACCTATAGGATGATTTTAATTTCGAGGACGAAATTTTTATAAGGTGGGTAGGATTGTAAGCCCCTGAATTTAGGACTTAATTTTTTTCAATTTTATAATTCAATTATTTTGAATATATATTATTATTTGTTTATTATTTGATTTAATGCTCTTTACCGTGCCTTTGACTTCTGGAGCGTCAGGGATGCCAGTCTCTGGAAACTTTCTTCTTGAAGTTTGAAGTAGACGAGATTACCTTCATGTCGATATATCATATCCCATCCAAACTCGTTCCCTTGTGCTCTTTTTGTATCGCGCAAGTTCGGGTCAATTTAGACCATTTAATTATTAATTGATTTTCCACTCTTTTCCTTGATCCCTATAAGCACGTTACCGTGGTTTTTAATTTAGGAGCACCAGACTAGTCTTTTTCTTGAAACCAACTTGTCATGCCTGATCTACTCGAGACGCTCTTCACCCATGACCTTCGTGTCCCACTCAGACACTCCATTTTGTGCTTCATTTTTTTCGCACAACTTTCGGGTCAGTTTAGGCCAATTAATTATCTACCGTAAAACCTGATTTATTTTCCAATTTAATTTCGGGACCCGACATTGACCCAACCTAGTCGACCCCAAATAGGGACATAGCCCACACGAAGCCTACTACCCGACTGACACTTGTATCCCATTTATTTGAGCCCCCGCATGCTACTTATTTATCCATGATTATAAATACCTAAATTAATTTAATTATTGCCTCCTGTCCGATTTTGACCCGACCCGGCTCGACCGGACCCGAGCCCAAGCTCCATATCGTTCTTTCATGACTGCCCAAATACTCCACATAATTTTCCTATTTTTCCTATTTTGAAAATATCTATTCTCTCTCTCTCACTAAAATATCTCTCTTAAATATCTTATATATATATATATATATATATATATATATATATATATATATATATATATATATATATATATATATATATATATATACACTCTCTCTCTCATCACTCACACCTCACCCCTCTCTCCAACACACACGCACACCCCACTCCCCATCACGTACAGCCAACCCCCCCATCTCTATCTCACTTTCTCTCTCTCTAAATATCACTCTCCTCCCTTTTAAATTACACTCACACCTACATACTTCTCACTTTCTCTCTCTCTCTCCAAACAACACCAACACCACCACAGCCATTTCCTCTCCTGGCCGAGCTTTCCCGAGCTCCTTCCTCCTCCTCCCGAAACACCAGCTCCACCCATCTCCTCCTCCTTCTCCATGCATCATCACCACCACCTCCTCCACATTTTCTTCTTCTTCACCATCCTCCATGGTCGAGCCCTTCACCAGCCGAACCACCACCCACGCGAGGCCCGTCCCGCCACCGAGCTCCACCCCGGCACCGATGCAGCCCCGCCGCCGTGCCGTGGCCGCGCCGCCGTGCAGCAGCAGCTGCAACTGCAGCCAACAGCGACAGCAGCGCGCCACCACAGCGCGCGCGAGCCGACGCGATTGACGTACTGCCCCGACCAACCGCCGCCGCCGTCGGCCACCCCAAGCCCAGACGAGCTCCGAAGACTCCCCCCGGGTGCGCCGTCGTCCTCCCCGACGCGTTAAATGGGCGATTCATGCATTTTGGACGAAATCCCGTCGACGCGCGCGCGGACGAATTTCAAAAAGTTCGCTCCGGGACAGCGACTTCGTACCGATTTTCTGGACAATCCGACCGTTGGATCGGCGATTTCTTTGCTCCGTCACAATCTCGGTATATACCCCTTCATCCCTCTCAAATTTTACCCATTAATTTCGTCGTTTGATACATCAAAACTGGCCACCAAGTTGACGTTTTAAATTGAACTGTTTTTGGACAGTTTCGTGACGCCAACTTCGCGGGTTCGTATCTTCGTCGTCGCAGCTCCGGTTGGCGTGCTACCAGTTCCTGTGCGAAGTTGGTATAACTTTCTTCCTGCCCCCTTTAGATTTCATTTCAGTTTGAGCTTGTTAGGTAGGTCGAATTCGACGCCAAAGTTGGCCGTTCGAATTCTTAGTGTTGCACTTGTAAAATTTTATTTTTGAACCCGGGACTCCGGATTCAATTTCTGACACCACCAGTAGACTCGTGGTGTCGTTCTGGCATGTTTTCATATAAAGTTTGCTTAATTTGGAGAACTTGGGCCCTGGCACGCATTTTGGTGCAAAGCGGGTCCCACTTTCTGGGTCAACGGGTCATTTTGAGTTCGGCTCATCGCAATCCAATTTCGGATATACCGTTGAGTTCGTATCGTCATTCTGGACTCGTTGACATATAATTTGCTGAGTTTTGAGGATATTAGCTCCGACACACTTTTTCGTGCAAATCGGAATTTCAATGTCCTGGTCAACGGACCAATTTGAGATCGGGTCAACGAAATCCAATTCTGGATATACCGTTGGATTCGTATCGTCATTCTGGATTCGTGGACATATAATTTGTTAGGTTTTGTGCACTTTTATTTCGGCACATTTTTTGGTGCAAAGTGTCCAACGGCGGACATCATTTTGGTCCAAAATTACCGTTTTGCCCCTGTGTCCAAACTGGACTTTTGGACAGGCTATTCTAGCTATTTTGACCATTCTGGACACGTTAGTGATATTTATTTTATCATCCGACAACATCTGTAGGTTTTTACCCTATTATTATAATCCTTCTCCTTTTGTGGTATTTTGAGATCCATCGATTTCAGGGATTTCCCAATCACTGAAATTGAATGTGTTGACCCTGTAGATGTTTATAGAGACTAGCCTTGACCCTATTTGACCATGGTTGACTGCTTTGACTGAACGTCGAAGTAGAGTCAACATTTGACCTAGGTTAGACTAGTTTTGACCATGGTTGACCACAGTTGACTATTTTGACCAAAAGTCAACCGAAAGTCAACCGTAGCCTAAAATTGACTAGAACAGGACCAGAGTTGACCAGTTGACCCAAAGTCAACTGTTAGTCAACATTAGTTAAGTTTGACCTAGAGTTGACCCAGGGTTGACCAGAGTTGACCAGTTGACCAAAGTCAACTGTAAGTCAACCATTGACTTAGATTGATCTAGTTTGACTTGCCTTGACCTAGTTTGACTTGGTATGACTTGATTTTACTTCCAAATTCTTATATTGATACGGTATTCCATCTATAGGTCCTCGAGGCACTGTTCTAGGACTCAGTTGACATATTCTACCAGATCGCAGGCGAGTACATTCTCTGATAACTTTTTTTCCAATTTATGATAACTGTTATGATTCATGTACTTAGTATAGATATGCTTATTCCTGACACATGGTTCTCACGGATTGGTATTCCTGGATCCCGATGAGAGATGTTTCTCCTTCTTAGGTTGGGATGTATTGTGCAAGCTCCCTTGTAGCTCTTGCTGAATATATGGTCACTGATTCTAGAGAATATTAGCTCCCTTCTCATTAGAATCCCGTGCAGTGACGTGTCCTGTTTGGATCCATTCTACCAGTTGGAGTAGAGGGAGTAGTAGCGTATGCCTGTGATCATATCCTCTTGCATTCTTGAACAGTGTGAGTCATATACCGCACTTATGACTTGCCATGTCAGTTCTCGACAGGTACCCAAGCCGATCACAAGTTGAAACTACTACTCACACACATTGGATATATGGCTTACCTTGATTTGTGTACATACCATGATCAGTTCTATTTTTCCTGTTCTAGCTCTAGCTTTACAGCTTACCATGCCATGATACATACATGTACACTCCATGATTTTATTGTATATGCTCTATTTACAGTCTTATAGCTTTTATTCTATCTTGAGATCTGTTATAAGATATATGTACTCGTTCCATCATGACCGGATATGTTGAAAAAAATTTAGGAGTAGTTGTGCCCTCAGTATTGGACTTCATAATGTTGCTAGCTGAGGTGGATCTCACTATTCTTCTATGTGAGTTGTCTGGTAGTTATCCTTAGTTAGTCTTGTTGTTCCTTATTTATCTTTCATGTCTTATAATTATTGTAGATTCTAGTTGTTCTAGTGATATTGTTATTATTTCTTGTCTTATCTTCCTTAGTTTTCGTGATGTGACATGAGTAAATTTCTAGTTATGGATCTTTAGATATTGTAGTTAGTATAGTATACTTGACAGCGTTCTACCGCCGATACTGCGGCGTAGACTGGACGTGGCCCATGTATTTGTACCCGTATATCCGGGTGCGGGTCGTGACAAAAGTAATGATAAATTATCATTTGAGAATACCAAGGACCAAATAGTAATTATATTTCTATCCATAAACAATAAAAAATTATTTTAAAATTTTTCCTTCCCCTACTTTTTGTCCATCCAAACAAAGGAAGAAAAAATTAATTTTCCTTTCATTTTACCCTCCTCCATTTTCCTTCCCCTCAAATTTTCCTTTCCCTCCCTACAAAAGTTCCGAAACACAGTGTAAGGGTCTGCTTGGCAATTGTAGGGGTAGCGATTATGAGGTGTTTTTAGAGTACCGGTTACGAGGGGTCCAGTTTTGGATAGTTTTTAAGTAGCGGCTTTTAAACCAGTCCAATCCATGCTTGTTAATTCACTAACGAGCGGTTCTGAAAGTTTTTTATACGAATAAATTAAATAGGGAAGGGTATCAGTAGTTATAATTATATATATTTTTGTGAGGATATAAATGGAATAAAAAATAGAGCCGCTCAAAATCCATCGATTTGGGGTGTTTATAAAGCCACCCAAAAATACATTACACCGATTTTGGGAGGTTTTTTTAGCCGACCAAAATCGGTGCCTCAAAAAAACTAACAAGCATGGGTTTTCATAAAAGGTCGGTTCAAAAACATCCCAAAACCGGTGAAAACACCGTTACCAAGCAGACCCTAAGGGTCCGCTAGGATTGAAGATTAAGAGGGTTAAGTGAAGGGAAGTTAAGTGAGAAAAAAATAAAACCAGTTTGAGGGCGGGGTTTAGAAGAAAGGGTTATAGAGGGTTAAGTAGGGATTTATTTCACCATCTTTTGTCCTTTTTTTAACCCCCCCCCCACCCCATTTCGGATGGTTAACGAGTGGATTGAGAGGTTTTATTTAAAAAGTCATAAATATTCTTTATTTGTTCTATAAAATATTATGATTTTTTTAACATGTTACTCTGTACCTTCCTAATTTGTGAAAATATTTTGACAAGTTCTAATCAAAATTTTAATCAAATTTAATTTTATGACATATGTAATAAGGCTATTATGGTAACTATCATATTTTTATTAATCCTCCACTCACTCAAAATCTCCAATCCAAGCAAAAGTTATTAAACACCCCCCACTTAACTCTCTCTCAAATCTAAACAAGGTTCTATGTATTGACTCTACTCCACCTCACTCTACTCTCCCTCATTTAACCCTACTTAACTCTGCTTATTTTTTCCCCTCAATCCAAGCAGACCCTTAAAAAAAACAACCAATCGAGGGTGAAAGCTCGTTTGGTTCGCGGGAAAAAAAAAAGGAAATTGATTTTATGATATTTTATTTCCATTAGAAAATTGTAATTCCAATCAAATTTTTTTTCGATGTTTGAAAAAATCAAAAAAATTGAAAGGAAAAGTGAATTTTTAGAGGGGAAAAATAAATCCTTGGATTGGTGGGAGGAACCACTTTTTTCCATATTTTCTCTCCTCTTGGAATCAAATTCATTTTCTCATCATTTCCTTTGACATCCAAACAAAGAAAATGAATCACTTTCTTTTTCCAAGGCTCCAATTTTGCAAACCAAACGTGGCCTCTGTTTGGTATAGGGGTGCAACTCGGGCGGGCTAAACCCGAGCCCGATCGGGTAAACCCGTTAATTGGTTGGGTTAGGGTTGTAGATAGTCGGGTTAGGGCTCGGGTTTGGGTTCAAATATTTGAACCTGATCATAAATTGGGTTGGGCTTGGGTTCATGTGCCGGGTTACCCGAAGAACCCGAAACCCGACTTTTATATTGTAATGACCATGGTTCGTATTAGTATTTTGGTATACGTGTACGTATTTTGACTCATATTGCATGTCCCATTGCATGGTTTACTTTCGTATTTCATTGATTATGGTTTATCTTGGTTGGGTTGGCTTGGTTCGGTTTGCCTTGGGTTCATCATGAACCAAAAGAAAATCCCACCTACCACCACCATCATCATTTATTAACCCAACACTCTTTCTCTCTCCTCATTCACTCTTCTTCTTCCTCACCATTACTCTCCACCTACCAGGAAGGTTTAGGCAAGTGCATCTTGCTTCATGGGGGAACTCCATTTTTATTGTTCCATTGTCTTCCTCATGTGTTTCTAACCCACTTTAGTACTTAGTATTTTTTTCATTTTCGTAGTTAATTTCTTGTAAATCTAGCTTTGTGGTATTTTCGATTTTCATGAGTTTTGATCTATCAAACCTGCATATTTTTGCTATTTGATGGTTCCATGATGTAGAGAATTCCATTTTGCCCAAATTTGACCTACGGGAGTCTGGATTTGGGTTTCTATTGTTGTTTGATGGAGCATGGAGGCCATGTGTCACGCCTAGAACCAGAATACTGGAGAGCGGGGGCATACATAGCCAGCTACGTATAATGAAATGGAATCCACCTCACTATACGGTCACGGCTGTCTAGATATATGAGGGTTTAACTACAATCCATCAGTCTCTTATGGTCAATGACAAGCCTAGTGTCTCAATCACAAGCAAGTAAGTAAGCGTTACAAGATGTAAGATCACCAAATATACAATAGTAAGACGTCCCAAACATTACATATTTAGCTGATCATGAAGCTAGTCGTTACAAAATGTGAAGACTAGCAAGAGTTTTAGTCATACATGATCAACCCTAGGATTTGTCAATCATGTCACAGCCCGTAGGCAGACAGTAATAAAGTGCAATCGAGCTAACACGTGCTCGCCGACTAAATGCCTCAAAAGAATAATTTTACAATAGAGTGGAAGAGCCAAAATAATCCACTCGTTGCCAGGATTCCGTCTAGTGGTCACCATCGGGCTGGAAAGTCGGTAGATCCTCTAGAGCTGCTCCGGTATCTGGCCATACAAAACCAGCTGGGTTAGACCCCAGAAAGAGCAAGTACCACAAAGGAGGCTTCACTTAAGAACTAAAACCAGCAATTAGCACAAGAATATAATTATATAATAAAAGACAATAATTATGGAAAAGTATGACAGGATGATATACGATGAGGTAACCATGGGACTATTCAGATAACCAGGTTACAACCCGTAAACCAAACAAGGACCGGGGTTGTAACCCTTCGTCTGAACAGAACTTGGTTTCTTCCACCATTTATCGGCAAGATAAAATAAGAAATTAGGTCACGTAACAATCTTGTACATGATCAAGACCAGACTAGACTGATTAGACTCCATCCAACAATTCACGGCCAAATAATAAGTACGGCTTGATACTTTAACTAACTAGGGTTATCACGGGCCTAGTTACTAGCAAGATGCAGCGAGATTATTCTAACAGCCACAAGCCCTGCAGACCATCCAGGCTATCCGGACGCAATTAGGGGTTGAATTCAAGTGGGTACATCGTCCAGGAAACGCATGTACCCTTAGGTGACTTAGAGGGTGCAACACACGATAGTGTGCTGGAAATGTGCTGTCACGACCCGGTCCCAATTTCTTGGGTCGAATCGGATCATGCCCAGCCTGCACCGTTGTTGAGACGGCGACAGTAAGCTGTTTCCACTTGCAGGTAATTCAACAACACAGTATAATTTGCCACAACTTAAATATTTCGAATAGTTTAAAACTTTTTACAACAAAATGAAAGATACATCTGCAATACACTGTTTTCCACAAACATCATGAATCATAAAAAGAATAAGAAAATCTAGGCAACCAGCTCATCAGTCTCGAGATCTTCGTCCTCTAGTTGGGATCTCGGGAAAAATACTGCGGAATAAAGCATCATCAGTGATACCTAAAATGTTGGGTCTCCAGTCAGGAGGGAGCAAAGTACAATTCATGCTAATCTAACAATTGAAATAATAATAGAATTATGCACTTTTAAACAATTTTGAAATCAACAATTTAAGCAATTACAGTTTTAAAACAGTTACAGTTCTGTGATGTGAATAGGCAATGAAATATGACCGGCTTGGGTTTGTTACAGTAAAGATATGGGATTTGTTACAGTGGGGTTTGTTACAGTAGAATTTGTTACAGTGGGGTATAGTCATACTCATTACACTATTCCCCAGTCCCCATTAGTTACAGTAGTTACAGTCAGTGCTCTCAGAGAGAGTTCCGTGTTGTATCGTGGTTTAAACTTGCAATAAAATGATTACTAAATAATTGTAAACTAACACAAAAATATACTTGCCTCAGGTTTGACTGGACTAGAAAGGTTGATACGTCGGGATGGAAGTTCAGACTCTTCCTCGAAATCCTACATTCGATAAGCTGTCTCAGAAACCAAGAATCGCCAATGCTAACTAAGCTAGTTGCAAATCTCTAAACTGTTCCCTAGTCAATTTTAAATCTTTTAATTAGCTAACACAAGCAAAACACGATTATTAGTGCGTTGTAATTATGAAACATCAATTTATATTTAATTCTGGGAAAAACTTGCATTTATCAATTTATTCGAAAAACTTGGTATTTATATTTATATATAAAAATACATTTTTCTTTTAAATGAGAAAAACATGAACTTCTAAAATTGCTACAATTATTATTAATAATCCTAAATTATGCGTCCGCACCATAACCAGAAAATCCAAAATCTACAGTTACTAATTATTACAAATTTGCAGAAAAATAAATGGGTTTATGCCCTTACAGGCCAATGAATTAAAATAAGAAGAAAACTTGTTAGTCCTGTAATCTTCCTACAAATTAATTATAATTAAACTAATAATTTAAATTAAAATAATTATAATAGTGAGTCTCAGATATTGGTCCAATCGTCATATAGGCTAATATCTCAACGTCCGGGCGAAACCGATTTCGTTTGCATTTAGCCAGGCCCATTGACCGATACGGTCGTCGCCCAAAATCTAAATATTAAATATATGTTTCCGAAATCCATTTTAAAATCATTTTTAAAATATACTTTAAATTTACGGAAAAATACGGCAGCATTTTCTCTATTTTTGGTTAACCCAAAAACTGGGAAATATGCCGATAATTTTCCTGCAAATCCCAAACCAGGGAATCCCAAAAAATATATATATAAATAATCCACAACCAATCCACAGATTAATTCGGAACGACCCGAAATAATTTCGGAAGTCCGAATCCAACCAAAATATCACAGAACGCTATCGAAAAAATCCGGAAAGCCCAAAATATACCGAAATCTATTTTCCGAAAAGTTTGGAAAGATCCAAACAATCAACAGAACCTTTCCAAAGGTTCCGAAAAATACGACGTCGCTAAAAACCGAATTCCCGGAAGGGAATCGGGGACCATTCTCATCACATACTGTATGAAAAATAGAACGGGACAGGGGTTATACCTCGGGTTGCTCGGCTAGAGCTCTCGGATAATTTAAAGAAAGAAATAATAATGGACAACAGGTGAATTCGTCAGGACAACAGGTTGCCGGAACAAGGAACAGACTCGGAGTCCGACTAGGGCACGCCTGGACTCGGAAAAGCCAGGAGAAAATAGAACCAGCGCTGAACGCTGGGAGCTGTCGGCGAAGGGCACCGACGAAGGGGTCCGCGCGGAGCTCGGCGGGGCGCGGCTCGCGGGCGGAGGGCTGCCGGCGAAGGGGTACGCCGGACGGGAAGAGGCCGGCGTCGGGTCGGACGGTCGGGGCTAAGGGCTCCGAGGAGAACAGTGCGCGGGGCACGGGAGGCTAGGGCGCGGCCGGAAAACAGGGAGGCGCACGGGTCGACGGTGGTGGAGCGCCGGGGTCGGGATCCAGCCGGCGTGGGCGGCCGCGCGGGTCCTGGGCGCCGTCGGAAGGGCGGCCGGGGGTCGACAAAAGGGCACTCGGCCTCGGGGGTGCTGAAGGGGTGGCGTCGGGCTGGAGGGGGTTCGGCCAGGGAAGGGGATCGCCGGAATAAGCTAGGGCACAGTTAGAACTTTGGGAAATGAATGAGAAAATGAAAAGAAAAGGGAGTTTATATAAGAGGAGAAGTTGGGGTTACGGGAGGAGAGGAGACTCGGGGGTTACGAGAATCAACAGCCATGGCCGTTCAGGAGGAGGGGAGTCGGGAGGTCAGCGGTTTGTGCCGAGGGGTCGGCCAAGGCCTAACGGCAGAGAAGGAAAGGAAATTCCTTTTTCCTTAACAATAAAGAAGGAAAGAGAAAGAATGAAATAAATGTGTGTTGAAATGAATGAGTAATTAGTGAATGGTCCAAAATGAACCGAGTAATAGTAGTGAATGGTCCAAAATAAAAATAACAGTAAATGGTTCCAATGATCATAGATATTTATAAATAATTTAGCTTATGAATTATATAAAACTGAGTTCAGTTTCGAAATTAATTTCGAACCGGATTTCGGGAGTGGGAACGGGTTCGGGTCTGGGTCAAGACAAAACAAAAATCCATGTTTATATTCTTGAAAAATAATAATTTTAATCTAACTAAAACATAATATTAATTAGAAAATTACATATTTTGATAAAATTTTCCAGATTTAATAATTTTTCTAAAAATGCAATTTCCTAAATTAACAACTAATAATTAATTATATTAGCTAAATAAAAATAAAAAAAATAATTATCTGAAATTACGGGTTTTACATGTGCCCTACTCGACGGCAGGCTACAGATCCCAAGTGGGGCGCCCAGATAACGGGATTGTCTGTAGCTGGAAAATCTCTTTATGACTACTGTGTTATTCTAGTTATTAGCCTTAGTCCTTTTTAGTAGGTACCCCTGACCGTAGTACTCAGGGGTCCCTGTCCTAGACATGATGCAAGACAAGACGGGTTCATTTGTACAAGCACAATCGTCAACGGTGTCCAGGTCATTCATTCTTGCCATGTCAAGCTAGCCGTGGCAACAGCATATCGAGATATATCATGTCAGGTTTATCATGTCAAGTATACCATGTCAAGTTTATCATTTCAAGTTCACTGTCAGGAGTGCGCCACGTCGGGCCACTATCATGTCATGTCATTATCAAAAGTGTACCACAACGGGTCACCATCGTGTCAGAGAACAATAAATATGGCACAAGCATACATATGGTAATTAAATATTAGCAGGGGCAAAGGCTGTGGGGGACTCATGCGGCTCAGGAAAAATTGGGCCATATGCGGCCAACAAATAATAGGCCATATACGGCCAAAAATAATAGGTCATATGCGGCCAGCAAGTTACATGCAAACAAATGCCAGCAATTAATTTAATGCTAATAAGCTTGCAAGCAAATACATGCAAGGCCATGCAAGCAAGCAATTAAAGTTGATACACGTGCATGCAAGCGGCCACGCAATTAGATTGTATATGCGGCCAGCAATTGGATTGGGCCATATGCGGCTACAATTGGCAATGGCCATATGCGACCAAAAATAGCATTGGCCATATGCGGCCAAAAATGCAAACGCAGCCAAATAAGCAGTTGGCATATGCGGCTAAGCAATATATCCATGCTGCCAATCATATATATTCATGCGGCCAATGTTCCTAGCACAACCATGCTAATGCATGCAATATTATGGCTGATGCATGCAATTAATGCATGCAATATGCGGCTACAATTGTTTGGAGCTAATATACATTCGGCCAAGTGATATTCCATGCGGCCAACTTGGTTTTCCAAGCAAAGAACTACTAATGCATGCAACTATCCATGCTAATGCATGCAAAATAGTTGAAAGGCCATACGGCCATTATAATAGCCATGCAAGCAAAAAGCTTAATGCATGCAGGCAAAAGCTAAAGCATGCAATTATTTATACTAATGCATGCAAATGCATGCTATTCCATACGGCTAACAATTGAACAGTATCCATACGGCTCAGCAATTGTATGCAAACTAATACATGCAAATGCATGCTAGTGCCATATGCGGCCAGCTAAGCTTGCCATATGCGGCCAGCAGGTGGTTCCATGCGGCCAAAAATGTAATTAAATAAATAATAATAAATAAAAAAAAGCCATGTAATTAATTCTTATGCGGCCAAGGCAAATAAATAGTAGCCATGCGGCCATGATATAGGTCAGCCAATGACCTATGCGGCCATGATATATTAATGCATTAACAATTAGCCTATGCGGCCAGCCATTATCTAATGGCCATATGCGGCTCAGGCAAGTTGCATGCAAATGCATGCAAGCATGCAAGCAACTAAAGTAAACGGGCCGTGCAATTAATTAATGCTCATGCGACTCAGAGCTAAAATGCTCATGCGGCTCAGCAACACAATGTTGCATGCGGCCAAGACTGTAAATAATGGCTCCCGCAGAGAACATGTCCATGGAAAAATACCATGGCCTCCATGCTCCTCCAAACAACAATAGAAATCCAAACCCAGACTCTCGTAGGTCAAATTTGGGTAAAATGGAATTCTCTACAACATGGAACCATCAAATAGCAAAAATATGCAGGTTTGATGGATCAAAACTCATAAAAACTGAAAATACCACAAAGCTATATCTACAAGAAATTAACCACGGAAATAAAAAAATGCTAAGTACTAAAGTGGGTTAGAAACACATGAGGAAGACAATAGAACAATAAAAATAGACTTCCTCTATGAAGCAAGATGCACTTGCCTAAACCTCTCTCTCTCTCTCTCAGATTGGTGGAGAAGTAATGGAAGGAAAGAAGAAAAGAATAAATAAGGAGAGAGAAAAGAGTGGGGGTTAATAAATGGTGATGGTGGTGGTAGGTAGGTGGGTTGGTTCTCCAACAAAATCGAACCAAGCCAACAAGCCGAACCGAACCAAGATGAACCAAGCAAAGAAATGCCCAATTAAACCAAGCAAGAAGACATGCAATACGAGACAAAATACGTACACGTATTCCAAAATACGTAATACGAACCACAGGCATTATACTATGATATTTTTTATGGACATGTTCTCTGTGGGAGCCATTAATTGTACTTTGGTCGCATGAGCATTTCTTAGCTCTGGGCCGCATGGCCATTTAATCGAATATTTAATTAAATTGGCCGCATGAGGATTTCTTAGCTCTGAGCCGCATGGCCATTTAATTGAGTTGGCCGCATAGGCTCAATGCATAGCTGGCCGTATGTATTAGCTGGCCGCATGGCCAATTACATTTTACATGCATATGAATGCATTAGCTTGCATGCATTAGTCTGCATGCTTATATATTTAATGCATTAGCTTGCATGCATTAGTCTGCATGCTTATATATTTAATGCATTAGCTTGCATGCTTTAGCTTGCATGCTTATATATTTAATGCATACATTTGTATGCATTAGCCTGCTTATATATTTAATACATTATGCATTAGCTTGCATGATTTAGCTCGCATGCATATATATTAAGCTTTAGCCGCATGCATTTACAAGTAGCTTTGTAGCCGCATGCATATATTAAGTATTGTGGCCGCATAGGCCAATCTAATTTTGGCCGCATATGGCCATCAGCTTGATTCATGGCCGCATATGGCATGTGCAAGTAATTGCTTGCATGCTTAAATATTTTTGGCTGCATATGGTCTTTAGTTATATTCTAGCCGCATGTATTTGCATGGCCATTAATTTGTAGCTGCATGCATTACTTTGTAGCCGCATGCATTAAGTTGTGGCCTTAGCTATTTCTGGCCGCATATGGCCTTAGCTACTGCTTGGCCGCATATGGCCATTAATACTATATTTTGGCCACATATGGCCAAGTGACTTGCTTGGCCGCATGGAATAATTGGCTGGCCGCATATGCAATTGCTTGGCCGCATGGATTTGCTAGCTTTGGCCGTATAGAATAATTGGCTGGCTGCATATGCATTGCTCGCATGTATTTGCATGTAATATATTTTGGTCGCATGGCCTCAGCAATATATTTTGGCCGCATGGCCTCAGTAATATATTTTGGCCGTATGGCCTTAGCTTTAATTGCATGGCCGCATGCACATTTATGTGCTTGGCTGCCTATACCTTTATATGTAGCCGCATGCACATTTATATGCTGGCCGCATGAAGTTTCTCCTGAGCCGCATGATTCCTCCACAGCCCCTGCTAATATTTAATTACTACATGTATGCTTGTGCCATATTAATTGTTTCCTGACACGATGGTGACCTGTTGAGGTACACTTTTAACAAATGACATAACATGATAGTGGCCCGACGTGGCACACTACTGACAGTGAACATGACATGATATATATTTCGAGGGCTGTTACGACGGCTAGTATGTCATGACAAGATTGAATGGCCTGGACACCGTGGATAATTGTGTTTGTACAATTGAACCAGTAATGTTTGCATCATGTCTAGGATAGGGATTCCTGAGCACCACGGTCAGGGGTACCTACTGTAAATGGCTAAGGCTAATAACTAGAATAATTCAGTAGTCATGAGAGATTTCTCCAGTTACTGGCGATCCCGTTATCCCGGCCACCATTATGGACTTGTAGCCTGCCGACGAGTAGGGCACAAGTCTAGATTCATTGATGTATGGAAAAGAACGAGGCACTGTTTAATGAATCTAAGTCGTCTGGATAACCTGGATTAGCTGCAGGGCTTGTGGCTGGAGGAACATCTCACTGCATATTGCTAGTAACTAAGGCTTGTGATAACCCTAGTTAGTTAATGTAGAAAGTCGTAGTCACTGATTGGCCGAGAACGATTGTATGATGTAGTTTCAGTGCTCGATTATTGCAGGCTTGATCGTATGATTGTCACTTTTAACGATAAAGATCAGAGGCTAAGTTCTGTTCAGGTGAAGGGTTACAACCCCGGTCCTTGTTCGGTTTAAGGGTTGTAACCTGGCTCCCGGAGCAGTTCTAAGTCCTATCTTCGTTTATTTTCTTATTGCACCCCACGTCATACTTGTTATGTTTTACCTTACCAACAAGATTTGGAGATGGAGTTCTATTCAGGTGAAGGGTTACAACCCCGGTGTCACGACCCGCACCCTAGAGTTAGGGCACGAGAACGTAACAACGCCCAGCCTACGCCGCAGTATCGGCGGTAGAACGCTGTCCTAGGTCTCAATGCATCTAACAGTATAAGACTAAACAGTTTATACTCCCCGAATGGGGGTGACATAGCAGAATATAAACTCAATCACATCTAAGGTAGAGCATAAAGAAAGATAGATAAAACATGAAGTCGAAAAGAGATACAACAGATAGAAGTCTAAGTGTCTAAGATACAAACTCAGAATATATCTCAAAACCCAAATACAGTAATCCATAAATATAACTCAAGATGACTGAAAATAAACTATAAGCAAAAACCCTAGCTATCTATGCAACCTCTACTGTCTCCTCTAGGCTAGCAAGCAACCTCCAGGCTATCTGTAAAATTTATCAACAGGTCCAGTCAGGACAGGAGCGAGCACATTACATCTCAACAGTTCATAGCAGGTTAGAAAATATAATCATGCAGTAAAGTAAGATACATGTACTGAAAGAAATGCTGTATGTAAACAGAGAGAGAGCTGTAATAGAAATATATACTATAAATAGAGAACTAACATGTGGCTAGTGAGTCAGAGTATAATATAGACATGTAAATGGCATAGGAGATTCTGATAAGACACTATGGAAGAGATTCTGATAAGATAGTACTTGGGTATTATTCACATGTCTACTTCTACTCTTCTATACCCCCAATCAGTACACAAGGATCCAAACAGGTTATGTTATGATACTATATAACAGCCCCCGAAGGGTGATAAGCCTCCGAAAAGTGATAAGCCCCCAAAGGGTGTTATGCCCCCAAAGGGTGATAAGCCCCCGAAGGGTGGTAAGCCCCCGAAGGGTGGTAAGCCCCCGAAGGGTGATACATAGTAGTCCTAAAAATGGGAATTCTAGGAGACTCTGTGATCATAAGAGTATATGTCACAAGTGATCGAAGAACCTGTGAAGCATAGTGATACGACATGTAAGTAAAACGCACAGAACATGTAGTACCCGATGCTTCCTAAGGTTAACATCTCAAGAAGGGATCCGTATAGTACCAACCCGTGTGACCAACGTGACAGTACAAGTAAAGTAATTTAATGCAGGAAATAATTCTAAGCAGGATATAAAATAATCAGAGAATGTACTCGCCTGATATCTGAATGTCCAAGGTAAAGATACTGTCCGAGGAGAGGTGTCTGGCTCCTAATTAGCACAACACAAGTCACAACATGTCCAGAAGGGTAATATAAAGTACTACAATGCATTCTACATAAATCTAGGTCAAACTAGGCCAAAGTCAACCCTTGGTCAACTCTGGTCAACTGCACTAGTCAAACTAGGTCATGTCCTAACCCAGCAAGTCTTACTAGGCCTAACCAAGACTATCCTAGCAAGCACACATCAATACAAGGCTATACAAGCCAACATACACCCAACTATATATAGCATGCAATTATTCAATACTCAAATAGGCAAGAATTCACATTGGATATACACTAGGTAATCTATTACTTTAAGCTATATATGTCTACACATATATACACATGCATATATTGGTATTCAACATTAGGTCTATAATCATGGCATTTCAAATGGTTATATAAACTTATATATTACAACACAATATGCTAACATATATATAATATACATACATAGCTAAGTTAACTATATTCATAAATACTTATTTAAGAGGCTATGTGTGTGTATGTGAACATGGCAAAGGGGCAAGTGAGGGTTAAATGGGCATACATAGTGTATACATATCAAAGAGTGTCAAAGTATAAGTGAACAATGTGTCAAGTGTGATAGTGTCAACATAGTGTAAGGGGGTACATGAGGTAATATAGGATTTGTGTTAACATAGAACATTACATCTCATTAACTTGTATATTGCATACATTACATCTATTATTACATTACATACTATGGAACCTACATATTCATTACAAGCCATACTTATACATGCTTACATTAGATAGGATACTTACACCTAATACATCATTTATTTAACCATTTACTCATGCTTGTATTCTCTATTTAATTACATAATGTATATACATTAACATGGGTTAAAATTAAATAGAACATTATATTACACACAAGGGTGCACAAAATACATATGCCGAATAGTAACTCCTACTAATAATTAATACTGTACCATCTCAGCATGAATTAAAATCTAGGATTAAATTATGTTATAGATCTATGTGTAATCTTTCTGAAACTTCAAACGGATCGCGTTTTCGTTTCCGGAAACTCCCGAAATCGCGAAAACACCGAGAACGCGTTTGTCTTTCGTACAGCTGACACTCAAATAATTCTCCATAAAGTTATAGAAAGAATTAGGCCTATTAATACATGTTTTTGGAAAGCTAACTTCAATACGCTTCTTTTAAAAAAACGGGAGATTAAACTGAGCTTTGAGCTAGAAGTTATGACATTTCTAAATTAGGGCTGAAATTAAAAACGTGGATAAAAATCATGACGGATTTGGGTAGTTTGAGACAAAAGAACACAAGTATATAACATAATATATCAAGAACTCACTCTCTACACTAATATATATATATATATGAGACACTATAGAACACATCTCCAATATAAAAATATGAGATTAAACATGTAATAATTCATTCATACATAACAACAACACATAGCGTGTCCAAATTTGGAATTTTTCCACATGGACACAACCACAACACAAATGACACTCCTATGACCTCCAAATGGACACGAAATGGACACAAATGGAGATACAACCATGGGAGTCATTCCTATGGGTTCAAAATAGACCTATATGTATGAGGAAATGAAAAGGAGAAGGGATTTATACCTCCCGGTAGATCGAATCGAAGAAAAGTCTTCCCGGAGCGACACCGACACGTAGAGATTCCAAAAGGACACGAACGAGCTCCGAATCCTCCCAAACTTGGGTAGCTTCCTCCTTGGCTAGAATGGAGAAGGAAAGAAGAAGATTTGGTGGCAAAATGGAAGGATTTGGTGGAGAAATTGCTAGGGATTGCTCTCTAGGAATTTGGAAAAGAACAAGAGAGAGAGTGTGGATGAGAATAATGAAATAAACTTGAGCCTATCCTCTCCCAAAGTGGCTGGCCATATGGAGCTATTTGTCCTATTATGGTAAGGTCCAAAATGCCCCCACTAACCTATTCTATGAGTATTAGGAAAGGGCTAATTGGTTGGGGCTAAATTAGTCATTCTAAAGTCTCTAATCACACTAACCTTATCCATAATAATTAGTCTAACCTCTAACTAAAATATTTCTATCATGTGGACTAAAATTAATATCATGTGGGCTATGCCTAACTAGTGTGTGGGTCCCACTAGAGTCAAACTACCCCCGGGTCCCCGTTTTAAGTCGGATTGAGTTGTAATTCGAACCCGACTCAAATAATCCCAAAACAATATCATAAATAATAAAATAATATCAAAATAATTCAAAGAGGTCAAATTCAAAAATATCCTTAGGCCAAAAATGATATTAAAATATCATAATCACATGATTAGGCTCTAGGTCAAACAGTCTCTAGGGTTTCACTAGCAAAACGTCAAAACCACAAGTCATTGATTTAAATAATTTTAAAATGATTTAAAATCACCAAAAATTATATCATGAATTAAATATCATTATTAAAATAATTATAAACACGAAATTTCAAAATTATCCTCATTTGGGAAACTAGGTGCTACACCCGGTCCTTGTTTGGTTTAAGGGTTGTGACCTGGCTACTTGAATAGTTCCCTCGTACTCTATTATGACTGTTGTTATTCTTTTATTATCAAGCTTTTTATAACTATTTTTAGTATTCATTTCTGATATGCTGGTTTTAGTTCTTAAGTGAAGCCTTCTTTATGGCACTTGCTCTTTCTGGGATCTGACCTAGCTAGTTTTGTATGGCCAGATTTTGGAGCAGCTCCAGAGGATCTACCGACTTTCCAGCCCGATGGTGACCACCAGACGTAACCAGGGCAACGAGTGGGTTTATTTTTGGCTCTCCCACTCTATTGTAAAATTTCTATTTTGAGGCGTTTAGCCGACGAGCACCTGTTAGCTCGTATTGCATACCTTATTACTGTCTGCCTACGGGCTGTAACATGATTGACAGATCCTAGGGTTGATCATGTATGACTAAACTTTTGCTAGTCCTCATATTTTATAACGAATAGCTTCATGATCAACTGAATATGTAATGTTTGGGACGCCTCACTATTGTATATTTGGTGATCTTACATCTTGTAACTTTACTTGCTTGCTTGAGATTGAGACATTTAGGCTTGTTATTGACCATAGGGGACTGATGGATTGTAGTTAAACCCTCATATATCTAGACAGTCGTGACCGTATAGTGACGTAGATCCCATTTCATTATACGTAGCTGGCTATGTATGCCCCCGCTCTCCAGTATTCTGGTTCTGGGGTGTTACATGGTTTAAGTAGTGGCCTATGCAGGTCTTGTAAATCAAGATATGTGAGGGTTTACCGAATAGATGTCTCAATCAGCACTCGACCTTGATCTCTGCTCGTGTAGGTCCTAAAAATCAAGTTGCACCCATCAAAAAGGCAAAAAAAATTAAAATGTGCACTCTTCAATTGAACTGCACAGGAGACAGATTGCACAGCAACTCAAGTGCGCAGACTGAACTGCGCACACATCCAAGTGCGCAAGCTGACGTGGCCTCGCCATCATTATCTGACAGAGAATCAGATCTTCTGACAGCTGACAGCCCGAAGAACGAGGAAACTGTTCGTTTATCGTACAGCACAGCGCTCGAGGACAGCTGTACATGCAGCACAATCTGCCAGACTCTCTGTAGCACGGTCCATCTCAGCGCAATCTGAAGCCAGCACAGTTCATGTGGCGCACTCCATCAAGACAACTGACAATTTACACGTGGCCTTCATGCCATCAATTACTCACCATATGGCAACCGTCTGTACACGACCAAGCGTATTTTAATCAAACAATGTCACGCGTCATATACAGGTGGTCCACGATCGAGTAACTGCCTGCGCAGTTCGTTGCTTGCGCAATCTAATGTCTGCGCAATCCATCCTGCGCAACTCAGAATAACTGAAAGTTAGTTATTTCCAGAACTCTATAAATAGAGTTTCAAGTCTTCATTATCACACACACACATTCAAGTCATCACCAGAGATCAGGAGTTCTTGCCAAAGTGCTGCTGCAATCTTCAGAGGCTACCGTCTTCAAAGTTCATATCGTCCAAGGGATAAAGCGATCGTCATTCAGATCGGATTCCTATAGTTATACTTTCCCAGAATTTTTGTAATCTTTTTACAAAGTTTGTAAAATAAAGATCAACTTTTGTTTTTGTAAACAAAATAGCGACTCTGCTGGGGACGACTTTCTCCTCCGACGAGGAAGTGACAACTCAATGTGACGTTGCGTCTATCGGAAAGACGCAGAAGACGCTGGTTGTAAAGGTCAACCAGACGGCCTACGAGGCGATGATCAACTCCAGGACCACCCCTCGTACTGCAACAACTTCTGCCATGAGCAAAGTTCACCCAGTATGGGTCCCCAAGACTGTTGCGCAGTCTACTGCTTCTGCTGCCAAGACTGTTGCGCAGTCTGCTGCTACTGCCCATGCGCAGTATGCTGCTCCCCTTGCCAGTGCACAAACCACTTCCTATGCTGCTCTGTCAAAGTGCAAGACTCCTCTTCCCCTGGCGCAGTTGGCTACAACTCTGCCTGCGCAGTCCACCACTCCAACAACCAGAGTGCAACTTAAGCACTCCGGCATCAAGACTCCTGCTGCACAATCTGCTGTGACTGTGGCCAGAAGACCTTCTATCAAAGCTTCTCATGCGCAACCTGTCAGTGCGCCAACAGCCACTTCAACCCCTGCACAAATTGCACCAGCGCAGTCTAAGAAGGACAGTCCTTTGGTTAATCTCCCTTCTTATCACTGCAAGGGGAAAAAATCTGCTCTTCTTCCCAAGCACCCTGTTGCTCCAGCGCAATCCACTGGGGGTATTCTTTTGACTATTCCTCCTCCTTCCCAGAACAAAGAAAAAGGCTCGTTGGTCTTTTCTCAAACTTTCTCGTCCCACGACTTGAAAGACAACAGAGGGAAACGCTCTTTAGCTAACCCTTCTTCACAAAACAAAGAAAAAGGCCCTTTGGTCTTTTCTCAGTCTTCCTCGATTTTTACCGTAGAAGATCAATCTGAACGTGCCTCGGCACCAGTCAGTACGAGAACTCTCTCCAACAAGAGTTCTTCTTCCCTCCTTGCCAAAGGGAAGTGTACTGATCAAAGAGGTATTCTGCCTACTCCGGTAGCAGAATTCCAAGATCTTCCAACTCTCAAGATATCCCGTTCAAAATAGGGAAAATTGCTGGTGTCTGTCACCCTCACTATTTTTAGTTAGGGGTAAAATGGTAATTTTCTATTTTATATTATTTTTAGGAATTTTATTTCATGAATATTATTATTTAATTATTATAGGAGTCGGGTTCGAATTTCATCGCATTTCGAGTTAATTCGGGACCCCGGTGAATTTCGACTTGAGCTGTAATTAGCCTGTTAGCTAGCCATGGCCCACCACACTAAAAATTAGGGTTTAAGAGTTTGGACTAGTTCCCCATGAGTAATTTAGTTTAATTACTATTTTTATTTATTTTTAGCAACTTCCTAAACCTAATTTGGAAATTGTTTAATATTAGGCTTAGGGAGGGGCAAACTTGTAATTTACAAGTGCCCCTCACCCAACCAAGTTGGCCGGCCCCTATAGGCAGCCCCCCCCCCCCCCCCCCTCCTCTTCCTTCTCCATTAAGTTACACTCACTCTCTCTCTTTCAAACTCATTTCTTTTCCAACTCCTTCTTCTTCCTCTTCCAACATCTCTTAGGTATGATTTTATTTCTCCATTTTATTCTCATATGCATATAGTTCATTCACCAATAATGGAGAGGGGAAGATTCTCTTCCATTTGCCCACAAATTTGTGGGTTTTCCATAGAAAAATAGGTTAAGGATTTATTAGGATTAATCATCTTGTGAATATATATATGGATATATATATATATATATATATATATATATATATATATATATATATATATATATATATATATATATATATATATATATATATATATATATATGAGTGTATTTATATATATACATGGATGTGTGTGTATGGTTGTGTGTTTATGGATGTGTGTGTGTGCTATATATATAATTAGAGGGAGGGATAGATATCTAGATAGATTATAGATAGATATCTAGTTATATATATATATATATATATATATAGAGAGAGATATATATATATATATAGAGATATATATATAGGTATATATATATATGAAGTGTATATATAGGAGTAGAAGGAGAATAAGAATAAGAATCAGTAGTAGGGGCAGCAGGACAGCAGTTGGACTGCCACGTAGGCAGCAGTCCAAGTTCCTGGCTGCTGCCAGGAACACAAACACCCCCCACCTTGGCTTTTAGCATATTTTACACCCCTCCTTTTTACCTAGTCTATGTATATATATAGATATATATATATAAGTATTATATATGGTTGGAATCGTAGAGAAGAGTAGAAAATGATTATGGAATGAGAAGTTAGAAAAGAATTAGAGGTTAGAAGGAAAGATTGAAAGAAGTTGGAAAAATAGGAAAAAGGCTAGAATAGAAAAGGGGAAAAACCGAGTTAGAGGGCGAAACGGAGTTCGGAGTATCCGATTGAGTTGAAACTTGGCGTGGAGCATGAATATGTGATTTAGATTTTGCGGGTAGGCTTCCGGGTGGAATTCGGGGTCGTAGGGTGCCCGTGTCGCACCGTATCGGTCCGTATCTTGAAATATTCAAGATTTTGACAACGGGCCGTATCATGGACTGGATGTCCACGTTACCTAGGTATTTTGGTAGATATTATATGTATAGGCTAGTATCATACTACCCTAGGGAGATCGGATCAAAATATCAAGCGTAGGTAGGCTAACTGGATAGTTGCCGAAGCTAGAATTTTACCCTTTTTAGGGGTAAAATAGGATATTGGCCTACGGCCAAGATATGAGTTTCAAAGTCCAAGATGGACTTGGATATGGGTTGTAGAGGTTGTTAATAGTTAGAAATAGTCGTCTAGACCTAGTCTTGGCCCCGGTTGACCACGGTTGACTTTTTGGACCAAAAGTCAACTTTGGGTCAACGCTTTACCCAAATTAGTCCCGATTTCCATTAGACTTTTGTAGTTGACCAAAAGTCAACTATTAGTCACCATTGACCTAGGGTTGACCATGGTTGACCTAGAGTTGACCAGGGTTGACCAGAGTTGACCCGTTGACCAAAAGTCAACTGTAGGCCAACTCTTGATCCCGTTTGACTTTCTTCGACTTGTTTTGACCCGTGATGCCTGGTATGACCTAGGATTGACTTGGTTAGGCTTAGATTGACTTGATATAACTTGATTTGACCTAGACTGACTTGACAGGGCTTAGTGTGACTCAGTGAGACCTAGTTTGACCTAGATTGCATATCATTCATTGTAAATCATTCCTAAACTTGTTTAACCCTAAATTAACTTACAGTATCTCATATTTAGGTCTTCTAATACCGCTCTGAGCATTGATATACCATACAGCTCGGGACAGCAGGCGAGTACATTCACTGATAGTTTTCATTGTCTTGATATTTGCTATATCCGATTCAGTCGTAGTGTCTTACTTGATTCTCAGACACGATAGTTCACGGACTAGTATTATCGAATTCCTGTCATGAGATGTCATTCTTGGATTTCTTGGGATACTGGTACTTGCTTAGTCTTGATTCTCGTACTTGTATTGACGCCGATTCCTGAAGAGGACTTGCTCCCCTCTTTGGAAATCCCGCGTCATGACGTGCTATGTCCGGATCCGTATACTATTCGGGGAATGGGGAATATTATAGATAGTGTGATCAATGCCCTCTTGAGTTACTACTTGAACCATAGTTATACCCTCACCTCACGATGGGTATAGCCTGACCTGTGCTACTACTTGCTCCATAGCTTACCATTCCGGCCGGGCCGAGTCCACGTACTTGTAGCCGGTCGGCTGGAAGCCTGATGCTTGACCCATACCGATCACATTAGGCTATAATATTCGAGGCACATTTTATATTTACTTTTCCTGTCATATATCCTGTTCTGTCTATATTCAGTACTTTCTCACCATGCATGATATACAGTTACTCACATGCTCTACCTGCCTTTATACTGTACTATGATTGAGACTAAGTCCTGTTTGAAAGAAGGGTTACAACCCCGGTCCTTGTTTGGTTTAAGGGTTATAACTCGGCTTTCGAATGGTTCCCAAGTCGCCTATATCTTTGTCTTGTATTTCATTATACTGTCTCTTATAGAACTTGTCAATTCACATGGAACTGCTGTTGGTGTTTGTACTTGCTCATTTTCCTGACAGGATACCGTTATGATATTTTACAGATGTTTCTGAGACAGATGGAGACTCAGGCCAGGGCAGTGGCCTGATAGATTGGCCACTAGATTTTATACTCCCTGAGTAGTTAGCACTTGTTAGGCTTGACTGGACTGCGATCCAGCTTTAGATTTTAGAATGTAGTATTATATATTATTCTGTGATGTTACGTTTAGTTTTGGACTTGTGTGGATCTCGAACTTATTTCTTGCTTCATCTATCATATTTCCTTTCCATGCTATCTACCTTAGTTTTACATTTGTGATTGAGACTGTATTGCTATGTCACCTCCATTCGGAGTGTATATACTGTACAGGTACCTTTATATTGTTTAGTGTAGTTTTGTAGACAACCTAGACAGCGTTCTACCGCCGATGCTGCGGCGTAGGCTGGACGTAACCACGTGCTCGTGCCCCTCATAAGGGTGCGGGTCGTGACACATTTTTGTGGTGGCCCACGCAGGTCGAGTTTATGTAGTGGTATTCGAACTTGAGTACCACTACAGCCTGCAGTAGGAATAGGATATATTTTGAAGTTACTCAATCACATTTTAGGAAAATTCTGATCTTTTGATTACCATGACAACTCTTCTTGCATTTGAATTCAATTGTCCTCCTTTGATAATATCTTATCTTGTGCCATATTGATCTTTTGGGTTCAATTCGTCTTCAGGATGACAGTGACTCATTCTCGGACAGCAGGGCCTAGTGCCCCAGAGAGGTCAGATCCGGGAGGTCTTCCACCTCCGGCTGCGGGAGCTACAGTTGAGAGAGCTGCCACCTCAGTCCCTGCCCTTCAGGCAGGAGCAGCAGCGACGGTTCCAGGAGGTCTTCCACCTCTAGCAGCGGGACTGTCCATGATCGTTCCTGATATTCTTCCACCGTCGCCTCCGCTACCGACAGATACTCAGGGGATGATGGCCCTTCTGCAGCGGATATTGCAGACTCAGAGCACGCAGGCAGACCTGTTGCGGCGGAGCATGGAGAACTCCCATCAGCTGGCGATGGCAGCACTTGAGAGGGTTGTACCGAGTACAGTTCATGATACCCCAGTTCAGCACCAGGGACCAGGCCAGAGGCAGGCTACTCGGTGCGCTTTCTGCAGGAGGCCAGGGCACACTAGAAAGGCTTGTAGGAAGAGGTTGGGCGTCTGCCTATACTGTGGAGCGCCCGATCACCAGCTGAAGGATTGCCACGCTAGTGGAATCCGAAGAGACCAGGACAGAGTACATCAGGCACCAGCACGTGATGACTAGCAGCAGGGTCAGGGCAAGAGGCAGGCCGTCCAGTGTGCTTTTTGCAAGAAGATGGGGCACACCCGAGATGTTTGTAGGATGAAGCTGGGAGTTTGTTTATTTTGTGGAGCTCCAGACCACCAGGTGAAGAACTGTGCTGCCCGTGCAGCCAGACAGGCAGGCCAGGACGGAGTGCAACAGGCTAGAGGAGGCCAGCAAGGGCGTGCTTTCGCCATGACAGTTGAGCCCACTCAGGCAGAAGCAGAGCAGATAGCAGGTTCCAATCTTTCGATCTCCTTTCCGCATTTGCCTTCTTATAAACTGTCTTGAAATTCGATTCCATATGTTCCTTGATCGTTTGATAAAATTTTTGTCCCTGTGATGTGATATTTTCTGAGATAAGTCGTAAGGGCTAGGTCATCTCGATTATGAGATTTTAGAATCCTCTAGGGTCATGCTAGAAGGCAGAGTGAGGACATATAGTCGGACTATGGACGTATTCCTAGGGTGTGAGAATTTAAGGTTTTCGCTGCCAAGCTAGCGGCAATGCGAAAATTTTAAATACCATAATTCTAGAGGTATGTACCGTAGCTGAGGACTCTGTGATTATCGTAGCCTTGCTCACTGGCATGACGGAGATTCAGAGTATCATGATTATTGGACAGACGCATACGATTATCAAATTGCATGAATTTTCTGTGTTGCTTCATTTTAAGTTTTTGGATGATTCTTTAAGGTGGATAGACTTATATTTGAGAGTAATTTTAAATTTTATAAATTTAGTCAATTAATTCCTGCTTGGACTTTTGGAGATTTTACTATTGTTTGGTTTTAATTTCGAGGACGAAATTTTTTTAAGGTGGATAGACTTGTCACCCTCACTTTTTTCAGTTAGAGGTAAAATGGTAATTTTCTATTTTATATTATTTTTAGGAATTTTATTTCATGAATATTATTATTTAATTATTATAGGAGTCGGGTTCGAATTTCATCGCATTTCGAGTTAATTCGGGACCCCGGTGAATTTCGACTTGAGCTGTAATTAGCCTGTTAGCTAGCCATGGCCCACCACACTAAAAATTAGGGTTTAAGAGTTTGGACTAGTTCCCCATGAGTAATTTAGTTTAATTATGATTTTTATTTATTTTTAGCAACTTCCTAAACCTAATTTGGAAATTGTTTAATATTAGGCTTAGGGAGGGGCAAACTTGTAATTTACAAGTGCCCCTCACCCAACCAAGTTGGCCGGCCCCTATAGGCAGCCCCCCCCCCCCCCCCCCCCCCTCCTCTTCCTTCTCCATTAAGTTACACTCACTCTCTCTCTCTCTTTCAAACTCATTTCTTTTCCAACTCCTTCTTCTTCCTCTTCCAACATCTCTTAGGTATGATTTTATTTCTCCATTTTATTCTCATATGCATATAGTTCATTCACCAATAATGGAGAGGGGAAGATTCTCTTCCATTTGCCCACAAATTTGTGGGTTTTCCATAGAAAAATAGGTTAAGGATTTATTAGGATTAATCATCTTGTGAATATATATATGGATATAGATATATATATATATATATATATATATATATATATATATATATATATATATATATATATATATATATATATATATATATATATATATATATATATATATAGATATGAGTGTATTTATATATATACATGGATGTGTGTGTATGGTTGTGTGTTTATGGATGTGTGTGTGTGCTATATATATAATTAGAGGGAGGGATAGATATCTAGATAGATTATAGATAGATATCTAGTTATATATATATATATATATATATATATATATATATATATATATAGAGATATATATATATAGAGATATATATATAGGTATATATATATATGAAGTGTATATATAGGAGTAGAAGGAGAATAAGAATAAGAATCAGTAGTAGGGGCAGCAGGACAGCAGTTGGACTGCCATGTAAGCAGCAGTCCAAGTTCCTGGCTGCTGCCAGGAACACAAACACCCCCCACCTTGGCTTTTAGCATATTTTACACCCCCCCCCCCCTTTTTACCTAGTCTATGTATATATATATAGATATATATATATATAAGTATTATATATGGTTGGAATCGTAGAGAAGAGTAGAAAATGATTATGGAATGAGAAGTTAGAAAATAATTAGAGGTTAGAAGGAAAGATTGAAAGAAGTTGGAAAAATAGGAAAAAGGCTAGAATAGAAAAGGGGAAAAACCGAGTTAGAGGGCGAAACGGAGTTCGGAGTATCCGATTGAGTTGAAACTTGGCGTGGAGCATGAATACATGATTTAGATTTTGCGGGTAGGCTTCCGGGTGGAATTCGGGGTCGTAGGGTGCCCGTGTCGCACCGTATCGGTCCGTATCTTGAAATATTCAAGATTTTGACAACGGGCCGTATCATGGACTGGATGTCCACGTTACCTAGGTATTTTGGTAGATATTATATGTATAGGCTAGTATCATACTACCCTAGGGAGATCGGGTCAAAATATCAAGCGTAGGTAGGCTAACTGGATAGTTGCCGAAGCTAGAATTTTACCCTTTTTAGGGGTAAAATAGGATATTGGCCTACGGCCAAGATATGAGTTTCGAAGTCCAAGATGGACTTGGATATGGATTGTAGAGATTGGTAATAGTTAGAAATAGTCGTCTAGACCTAGTCTTGGCCCCGGTTGACCATGGTTGACTTTTTGGACCAAAAGTCAACTTTGGGTCAACGCTTTACCCAAATTAGTCCCGATTTCCATTAGACTTTTGTAGTTGACCAAAAGTCAACTATTAGTCACCATTGACCTAGGGTTGACCATGGTTGACCTAGAGTTGACCAGGGTTGACCAGAGTTGACCCGTTGACCAAAAGTCAACTGTAGGCCAACTCTTGATCCCGTTTGACTTTCTTCGACTTGTTTTGACCCGTGATGCCTGGTATGACCTAGGATTGACTTGGTTAGGCTTAGATTGACTTGATATAACTTGATTTGACCTAGACTGACTTGACAGGGCTTAGTGTGACTCAGTGAGACCTAGTTTGACCTAGATTGTATATCATTCATTGTAAATCATTCCTAAACTTGTTTAACCCTAAATTAACTTACAGTATCTCATATTTAGGTCTTCTAATACCGCTCTGAGCATTGATATACCATACAGCTCGGGACAGCAGGCGAGTACATTCACTGATAGTTTTCATTGTCTTGATATTTGCTATATCCGATTCAGTCGTAGTGTCTTACTTGATTCTCAGACACGATAGTTCACGGACTAGTATTATCGGATTCCTGTCATGAGATGTCATTCCTGGATTTCTTGGGATACTGGTACTTGCTTAGTCTTGATTCTCGTACTTGTATTGATGCCGATTCCTGAAGAGGACTTGCTCCCCTCTTTGGAAATCCCGCGTCATGACGTGCTATGTCCGGATCCGTATACTATTCGGGGAATGGGGAATATTATAGATAGTGTGATCAATGCCCTCTTGAGTTACTACTTGAACCATAGTTATACCCTCACCTCACGATGGGTATAGCCTGACCTGTGCTACTACTTGCTCCATAGCTTACCATCCCGGCCGGGTCGAGTCCACGTACTTGTAGTCGGTCGGCTGGAAGCCTGATGCTTGACCCATACCGATCACATTAGGCTATAATATTCGAGGCACATTTTATATTTACTTTTCCTGTCATATATCCTGTTCTGTCTATATTCAGTACTTTCTCACCATGCATGATATACAGTTACTCACATGCTCTACCTGCCTTTATACTGTACTATGATTGAGACTAAGTCCTGTTTGAAAGAAGGGTTACAACCCCGGTCCTTGTTTGGTTTAAGAGTTGTAACTCGGCTTTCGAATGGTTCCCAAGTCGCCTATATCTTTGTCTTGTATTTCATTATACTGTCTCTTATAGAACTTGTCAATTCACATGGAACTGCTGTTGGTGTTTGTACTTGCTCATTTTCCTGACAGGATACCGTTATGATATTTTACAGATGTTTCTGAGACAGATGGAGACTCAGGCCAGGGCAGTGGCCTGATAGATTGGCCACTAGATTTTATACTCCCTGAGTAGTTAGCACTTGTTAGGCTTGACTGGACTGCGATCCAGCTTTAGATTTTAGAATGTAGTATTATATATTATTCTGTGATGTTACGTTTAGTTTTGGACTTGTGTGGATCTCGAACTTATTTCTTGCTTCATCTATCATATTTCCTTTCCATGCTATCTACCTTAGTTTTACATTTGTGATTGAGACTGTATTGCTATGTCACCTCCATTCGGAGTGTATATACTGTACAGGTACCTTTATATTGTTTAGTGTAGTTTTGTAGACAACCTAGACAGCGTTCTACCGCCGATGCTACGGCGTAGGCTGGACGTAACCACGTGCTCGTGCCCCTCATAAGGGTGCGGGTCGTGACAGTGTCTCAAACAGAAACCCCTGGGGGTGAGTTTGCTGATCTAAGAACTTATCTCAATCGACCAACTTCGGCGAAACGCAAACAGCCAATGCCGAAGACCAACCAGCATCAGAGGCAAACTTCTAGGATCAAAAATCCTGACACCTATGCTAATGAAATGAGTACTTCCCTGTACACTCAAGGGACAAAACATTTGAAGAACCGGAACCATGTTCCGAATGTTGTCAAAGAACATATCCCTCGAACTTCTTCTCGTCCTGTCATTGTTTCCGATCTCCGAGAACACCTTAAGCAAAAACGGGACAACATTTCAACACCTCCAGTACAACCACTTGGACACCATTATAACCACAAGGTTGTCATCAAGTGTTGTTGTCAGACAACAAAACGATCTGTCTTCGATCGTCTGAATTTTAAAAACTCTGAACCTATGTCAGAAGATGAAGACGAAGTTTTGTACGCTTCTGTCAACATGACTTCCAGAGACACTGGGGGTAGGAAGTGCTCCAAGCACGGCAAGCTTCGCAAGCCAAGCCAGCGGTATTTGGATCTACTCCAAGAATCTTCTGATGGAGTATTCCAATATATCGATCCCGAAGCCGAGATGCAATCGGTCAAAGGAATCTTCAAGATCCTTCTGGTCATCTCCCTCTTTCTCACTCAGGAGATGATTCTTTCTCCGACTATGATGCATACAGTAAAAGTTCAGAACAGACAGTGTCTTCCACTGTACCTAGAGAAGTGACAGCTTATGTTGTCACTGAAGACCCAGATGCTTCCAGTTCAGCAAGTCAAGAACAACGAATAGCTGCACTAGAAGACAAGTTGAAGACCATGGCCGAAATGGTTGCAAGTATGCATTCTATCATTGTGGCCCAACATACAGTACCACCGACTGTACCTGCTGCAAATCCTGAGATCATAGCATCGTCGGTGCCTGTTAATACAGGGCTGAGGGTAGCATCTCCTCAAGTACCTCCTGTACAGATTCAACCTACACCCAGTCAGTCAGGTGCTGGGGGTAGTACTTACCACGCTGTTCCTCCCCCTAACACTCTGATTCAGCCTGCTCCTTCTACATCAGTGGAGGATGCCAATGAAGCTGTCAAACTCCTGCACACTCAGTTCGAGGCCTTCAAAGAGAAGGACAACTTGCAGAGGTTGGGGATCAAACAACCCTACCCAGTTGAATGGAAGGAAGTCCCATTTTTTCTAAAGTACAAAATCCCAACAATCTCGCTGTTTGATGGCAGCACTTCTCCCAGTCAGTTCATTAACCACTTTGAGGTAATGACTGTCCAACTTCAGCCAAATGACGCTCTTCTTACCAGAGTATTCGTCGGCTGTTTAGCCGGTGTGGCATACAATTGGTACAGGAGATTGCCCGATGGCTGTATCATCTCTTTCTCAGGTCTAAAACAAATCTTCTTGGAACGATTCTATGAGGGGATCAATGACATGACCATGTCAGCCCTTAATAAAATCAAACAAAGGCATAATGAAACTGCTGAGAGTTTCATTGAAAGGTTCCGCTGAGAAGCTTTAAAAATGCCTCCTGGAACTCCGGCCGCTGTGACTATAGACACCTGCAAGGCAAATCTTTTGCCTATCAACAGCATGTGGATGGGGTCAACTCAGTTCCAAGATTGGCCATCCTTTATTGTCAACGCTAAAGCAGCTGAAGTTAGTGCTGACAAATTTAAGCAGCTAGGGTTACACATGTCTAATCCCGACCGGGATGAACACCAGACATCAGGTGGTGGTAATCGCCAGAACAACCGCAAGGGAAAAGAGACTTTGAATATCAACCTGAAGAACAAAGAATCTCTGGCGGTCAACGTAGCAGTCCACTTCTACGCCTTCTGCACCTCCACCAAGGGAACCTCGTCCGAAAGTAGAGTACTCCTTTGACGAGAATGACACTGTGAGCATCTTTGATTGCTTGATTAAAAGCAATAAGCTCCAGCTCCCAGATCCAAAGAAGCCTGATGAAGTCGGTAAGACTGATCATCCTAAGTACTGTGCCTATCACAGGTTCATTGGGCATCCCACTCGAGCATGTTACATACTCAAAGGCAAAATTCAGGAGCTAGTCAACGCTGGTCATGTTGTCACTCTGCAACAAGACGAGAAGACTGTTACCGCGAACATGGTCTCAGTTCAATTCGGTGATTTCCCTCCGCAGATGGTACAGCACGGTGTCATCCCTATCCCCAAAGCTACTCTTAAGATCGAGAATCTCCCTCCTCCACGAAATGAAGGTCTCGTCCCCTTGTCTCTTGACAATGGCGAGATTATGTGGATTCACCCTGATCTTGCTTCGGAATTCGAAGTTCCCTCTTCCTCCAAGAAGAAAGAACGTTCTAAGGGCAAAACAAAAATCTGCAATATGGTGTCTTTTGACCCCATAGTTGATGAGGAAATCCTGCTAGGCACCAGATCAGGGAAAGCCTATCTAAAGGATTATCCCGAAGCTCAGAAAAATCCTGCTTCTTCTTCTGAACCCGCTCCAGTGCAACCTGCTTCCACTGAGGACATCCCTTCTGCCTCCTCACCGGTTGTAGAACCCACTCCTCCCAAGCCGACGGTAGTCGACAAAGGCAAACAGCAAGTCCGCTTCGACAAACCTTTGAAGAAGTCATCTCCTTCTGGACTTGAGAAGCCTTACAACTTTGATATCTTGGCTCAACTAGCCAATACACCGGCTAGGCTGTCAATTTTCGAGCTCTTGCGCCTCTCCAAAGAGACTAGGGAAACTCTGAGTGAGGCTCTCATGCAGGCAGAAACCTGTCTAGCCCTTCTAATGAAACCGAAGGCAGAGCCTGTCTCTTGCCTCCATTGTCATAGTGTGTTGGAGTTAATTCCAAACATAACTTTCACACAGGATGACATGCTGATGAAAGACAATAGGCATGACCGTCCTCTATACTATACAGGATATGTCGACTCGATGAAAGTCGATCGTATTCTGATAGATCCAGGGTCTGCCCTCAGCATTATGCCGAAGACAATGTTAGATGTATTGAAGATCCCAGTGCATAGTCTTTCCAGTACAATCACCACCATCCTTGGGTTCAATCAAGGAAGAAGTGAGCCTCTGGGCAAGATTCACCTAAAACTCCAAATTGGCAATCTCCGCACAAAGGTGACCTTCTACATCATTGACAACCATGGTTGTTCTTACAATGCTCTGTTGGGGAGACCATTCTTGCATGAACATAATATTGTTCCTTCGACTCTCTATCAATGTTTCAAATATGTCGATGACAATGGAGAAGTTCAAAAGGAGGTTGTTGATCTCTATCCTTTCAAAGGTGTCGAAGCATATTGCAACGATGCTCGTATGTACAAGGATGAGTTTATGAAAGTAGTACTGTCTCTTGATGCTGAAGAAGAACAAGAAGCAGTGCCCAATGACACTCTCATCATACCTGTCAAAGGACGTGTTTCTCGTCCCCAATCCTCCAAACTACTGGCTATTCACTTGCCAGTCCAGAAGCTGTAGTGCCCCGCTCCTTGCGGTCCACTATGTAATACCTACGGCTTGTTGACTCAGTCATGAACTGAGTATTTGGTGAAACCTTTGCCGGTATCGATTGATCACGGATGAAATGCAATGAACCTTTCCAATTGATGGATTGGCTTCTATTGAAATGAATCCAAGAGTTTTGCTGAATGTTTTCTCTTTGCTGCTTGGTTTTGATGAATGCGTTTTCGTGTTGGTTTTCGATGATTGGTTTTCATTGTTCGCTTTCATCGCATTTCGCATTCATTCCGAATCTTGAGAGAAAGAGACGAAGTATGCTAATCAACTGTTGGTGCCATTGTAGGCCGCGTGAATTGCTCGTGAACGGCGCGTGAAGTCCCTCCTTCTCTCTACTAAGATTCATCTCGGTGAGTTGCTTTAACCGAACAGACATTGATCTGTACGCCTAAGAAAAATGATCTCTAGTCTACTCTGTTGCCTTGTCCCAATGATCAACGATACCACATCCACAAAAGATAAGAGAAGATAACTGAATTGAATCAAATGCAAGAATATGTGTTGCCACTCTATCTGCTCGATAAGAATGATCATCTGCTTGTCATCAGTATGCTTGAATGTAGACATGTACAGACGAACTTGTACGTGTTGAGATAAACCTGAAGGCACGAATCAAACGTGTCGTATACCTGTGCATAAGTCCAAGTGTGTCTCATCTGATAGAACGGCTAGAGCATGCATTTGGTCTCGGACAACTTGTATACAAGGAAATATTTGTCTCTCGGGTGGTATCTGGGGGCACCTGGAACCGCTCGGCCTAGGAGAGATTAGGGCCTCCATGTGAAAATGGGAGTCGATCTGAGTCCTTAGCGACGAGCTGAACCAAAGAGTCACAGCGGCTAATCATGGGGAAAACCCATGGACCAACATGTAGAATAGTCCACCTGCATGACCCGAATGACAACTTCAATATCTGCAAGAATGAATCATGAATTACTCATTATGCAACTTGTGCTAACGTGGTTTTGTGCAGGGATGACTGCCGGCGAGGGTAAGTTGCTATGATATATTCTATCTGTCATGTTCTTATGAATTGTTAAAAAGAACCTAGACAAGTAGAAAGATCACTAGTAAATGTTAGCTCAACATATTGATTTAGTGCAGAGATTTGCGAGTTCGGCCAAAAGCCGCTCGCCAGTACATGATGTGTACTGACCCACGTTGTGGGCATCCTTTTCAGAAGCAAAAGGAGACAGGGGGATTTCAAGTGAGGCACCGAAGCTCGTCTAGCCCAGTAGAGCTCGTGGATCGCCTCGAAGTTTACTTTCAGTCAATTGCAAGTTTCCAGTTTTTATTTCCTTGAAGGTGTCTTTCAATTCCAGCTTGTAATAAAGGATATCATGTATGGGCATTGTGGCTAATTTCAAAAGAGTATTTCAATGAGAATCTTGTAGCCAAATTATAAGGCAAATCTGAGTTGCAAAGCTTTGTACTTGTATTCCAAACAAGCTATGAATAAAATGAGTATTTCCATTTCAAATCTCTGTGTCCAACATTTGGTTTTCTGCAATGGGTGCGTGCGTGTGTTTTGCTTGACTAATGGGTGCGTGCGTGTGTTTTTGCTTGACTAGTTGTTTTTGTGCAGGTACATGGCCTTGTGCAAGCGCAACTTAGGCTTGCACGGCATCACGCCTTAGCGAGGACGATCGATCCCGCAGGGATCCAAGCAAGACGGACGACCCTAGCGGGATCGGGGCGTGACAAAGTGGTATCAGAGCACGGTTTTACGTCCTTGGCCTCTTGCAAATATCGTTTTCAAAAAGTATATAAAGTACTTTGACGGCTTTCAAAAAGTGTCCCGATTTTGAGTTATGAAAACCAATGCCCCATACAATAAGTCCATACTATTTTATGAGACTGACAGAAGTTATACTGTTTTGTAGAGAAATGGCTCCTCCTCGTGCCTCTGGCTCGACCGATCCGATAGAACGGATCATGAGAATGTTGGAGCTGCAAAGGCAGGATAGTGAGGAAAACAACCAAATACACCAGGCCCGAGCGGCTGCCCAACAAAAGCAGTTGGATGCCCTGACCCAGCTTGTCACGGCGCTTGCGGCAAATCGAGATGCCACCGCAGCGACGGAACAGACGGGAACGCCCGAGATCGAGCCCGTAGAGGGTGAAGAGCCCCAGCCAGCGCAAAGGCACACTGTCTTTAGGCCAAAGGACTTCTTGGACGCGAAACCTCCAGAATTTCAAGGCAGGACGTCACCCGACAAGGTGATGGACTGGATTGATAAAATAGAGACTCTGTTCGCGTTCATAGGAGTTCCAAGTAGCAAAAAGGTAGTCTGTGCCGTTATGCTCCTACGGCTGCGGGCGAAGGACTGGTGGAAGGCGAAGAAGCCGGCGCTGCTCGCAACGGCTAGGAATGGAAAGATCTCGTGGGCCTTGTTCAAGAAGGCGTTTCTCGATCAATATCTGCCTCGAGCCATGAGCAAGAAGATGGAGGATGACTTCATCACACTGAAACAGGGGGATATGTCCGTGGAGGACTATGAATCTGAATTTGCTAAGTTGGCAAATTTTGCCGCTGCTTGGCTCCCCACGGAACAGACTCGCATAAATCGATTCGTGGAAGGTCTGAATTACGACATCCAGTTAAGTGTGCTGAATCGAGAATGCGAGTCCTATTCTCAAGCCTTTGAGGCGGCGCTCCAGGTAGAACAGTTCGAGCAGAGGAAAGCGTCCAACAAAGCGCAGAACAGTCGGAATCAGCCCGTCAAGAGATATCATGACGGAGAGAAAAAGACTGACGGGGAACAAAACAACAAGCCTGTATGCGGCTTCTGCGGTCGTCGAGGGCATGTCAAAGAAGACTGCCGCTATGGGAATGGCCAGAGTTGCAGTCACTGTGGCAAGAGTGGGCACGTCAAAGAGGACTGTCGTGCCGCTAACAACGCTTGTTTTCGTTGTGGCCAACAGGGCCATTCAGTCAAATATTGCCCGAAAAAGAATAGAACGGATCAGAATAAAGATGACACTGAAGAGCGTGGGCAACTGCCAGGCCCACCGCCGCTTAGAGACCATCCGCACAACCAGCCGCAGCGGACTAATGCGCGCGTCTTCAATCTCTCCACGTTGCTTGACCCAGAATGCAACAATAGTGGAGGTGAGTTTTGTTTCTTAAGTTTTGAGGACAAAACTTTTTCTTGGTGGGTTATTATGTAGTGCCCCGCTCCTTGCGGTCCACTATGTAATACCTACGGCTTGTTGACTCAGTCATGAACTGAGTATTTGGTGAAACCTTTGCCGGTATCGATTGATCACGGATGAAATGCAATGAACCTTTCCAATTGATGGATTGGCTTCTATTGAAATGAATCCAAGAGTTTTGCTGAATGTTTTCTCTTTGCTGCTTGGTTTTGATGAATGCGTTTTCGTGTTGGTTTTCGATGATTGGTTTTCATTGTTCGCTTTCATCGCATTTCGCATTCATTCCGAATCTTGAGAGAAAGAGACGAAGTATGCTAATCAACTGTTGGTGCCATTGTAGGCCGCGTGAATTGCTCGTGAACGGCGCGTGAAGTCCCTCCTTCTCTCTACTAAGATTCATCTCGGTGAGTTGCTTTAACCGAACAGACATTGATCTGTACGCCTAAGAAAAATGATCTCTAGTCTACTCTGTTGCCTTGTCCCAATGATCAACGATACCACATCCACAAAAGATAAGAGAAGATAACTGAATTGAATCAAATGCAAGAATATGTGTTGCCACTCTATCTGCTCGATAAGAATGATCATCTGCTTGTCATCAGTATGCTTGAATGTAGACATGTACAGACGAACTTGTACGTGTTGAGATAAACCTGAAGGCACGAATCAAACGTGTCGTATACCTGTGCATAAGTCCAAGTGTGTCTCATCTGATAGAACGGCTAGAGCATGCATTTGGTCTCGGACAACTTGTATACAAGGAAATATTTGTCTCTCGGGTGGTATCTGGGGGCACCTGGAACCGCTCGGCCTAGGAGAGATTAGGGCCTCCATGTGAAAATGGGAGTCGATCTGAGTCCTTAGCGACGAGCTGAACCAAAGAGTCACAGCGGCTAATCATGGGGAAAACCCATGGACCAACATGTAGAATAGTCCACCTGCATGACCCGAATGACAACTTCAATATCTGCAAGAATGAATCATGAATTACTCATTATGCAACTTGTGCTAACGTGGTTTTGTGCAGGGATGACTGCCGGCGAGGGTAAGTTGCTATGATATATTCTATCTGTCATGTTCTTATGAATTGTTAAAAAGAACCTAGACAAGTAGAAAGATCACTAGTAAATGTTAGCTCAACATATTGATTTAGTGCAGAGATTTGCGAGTTCGGCCAAAAGCCGCTCGCCAGTACATGATGTGTACTGACCCACGTTGTGGGCATCCTTTTCAGAAGCAAAAGGAGACAGGGGGATTTCAAGTGAGGCACCGAAGCTCGTCTAGCCCAGTAGAGCTCGTGGATCGCCTCGAAGTTTACTTTCAGTCAATTGCAAGTTTCCAGTTTTTATTTCCTTGAAGGTGTCTTTCAATTCCAGCTTGTAATAAAGGATATCATGTATGGGCATTGTGGCTAATTTCAAAAGAGTATTTCAATGAGAATCTTGTAGCCAAATTATAAGGCAAATCTGAGTTGCAAAGCTTTGTACTTGTATTCCAAACAAGCTATGAATAAAATGAGTATTTCCATTTCAAATCTCTGTGTCCAACATTTGGTTTTCTGCAATGGGTGCGTGCGTGTGTTTTGCTTGACTAATGGGTGCGTGCGTGTGTTTTTGCTTGACTAGTTGTTTTTGTGCAGGTACATGGCCTTGTGCAAGCGCAACTTAGGCTTGCACGGCATCACGCCTTAGCGAGGACGATCGATCCCGCAGGGATCCAAGCAAGACGGACGACCCTAGCGGGATCGGGGCGTGACAGAAGCAGCCAACTGATGATGGTCAGGATCAAAGGGAGCTCACCTCTTCTGAGCCACTTGTTATCGACTTACGTCGTAACAAGGAAAAAAGGCAGCTCACCTCCTCTGAGCCACTTGTTATTGATTTATCTCATAACAAGGATAAAAGGGAGCTCACCTCCTCTGAGCCGCTTGTTATCGACCTCCGTCGTAACAAGGCCAATCCTCCTCCATGTTCTTCTTCTCCCCCTCTTGTAATCAATCTGCCCAAGCCTGCTAAGGCTAAAGGTCCTGCTGTAAATACAGATGTACAAATCAATAAAAAAAGTATCTACTTTCCAGTATACTGATGTCATTTATCATGCTAAGTGCTATTTGGATATGTTAGATAGCTTTCAGTCATTTACAATGGGAGTTGTACAGTCTCTTCAAACAGAAGTCTTACTCGAACATCCAGATGATTCATACTTTGTTGTCCCTTCTCGAAAGAAAGGTGAGAGTCCAATACTTTTTAGTAAAGGACCAGAACAACAATTCAGCTATACAGATGATAGCAAGAGTAATGACACGGGGCATCTTCAACTCCGTCGTTACAGTCAACAATCAAAAGACATCATCCGGAAGATGGGTTATGACTTTAAGAATGGCCTCAACTACGGCAAGGGTAGAAGAACTCCTATTCATACGGCTATTCCGAAAGGAAAATCAGAGATGTACTATAGCAGGACCAAAAAAGGTCTCGGATATGCTTCACCTCCGGTATTATCTCCAGCAGCCTCTGAATCCGATAGTGAGGAGCGCTCTAACTCTTCTGATTCCAGATCATGGGATTCTGACACCAGCATCGGTCAAATTCATCGATTGATCATATCTTCTAACATGGTCTCCGTCGAACTTCCAGAAGGCTATGACGAGGATATTGAAAAAAATCCTGAAACAGATCCTTGGGCTCAACGAATGGATACTCAATAGGAACTCCGATTCGAACAAAGGGAACCTCCTACCGAAGATCAATTGGTTCAAATTGATGTAGGAGAGAGCGGGTCACCTCGTCCAATATTCATCAGCAAGAACCTTCCAGAGGCAGATAAGCAAGAATTAATTCTTCTTATTCAAGAATACATTGACGTCTTTACCTGGAGCTATGAAGACATGCCAGGTCTAGATCCCAAAGTTGCTACTCATAAATTGAACATCCTGCCTAATGCAAAACCGGTCAAACAGCAACAACGGCGCTTCAAACCAGAGATGATGGACGCAATCGACGATGAAGTCAAGAAGCTCATTGCTTGTGGCTTTATCCGAGAAGAACAGCATCCTGATTGGGTAGCCAATGTTGTCCCAGTTCTAAAGAAAACCGGAAAAGTTTGAGTCTGCATCGACTTTCGGGATCTTAATGAAGCCTGTCCAAAAGATAAATTTTCTCTCCCTATCACGGACGTCATGATTGAAAACACCTGTGGGTTCGAGCGAATATCTTTCATGGATGGATTCTCCGGATACAATCAAATTCGAATGAATCCTGAAGATGAAAAACATACTTCTTTCCGCACTCCTCGCGGAGTCTACTGCTACACTGTGATGCCATTTGGTCTCAAGAACACTGGTGCAACTTACCAACGAGCCATGAGTACCATCTTTCGAGATCATCTGTGCAAGACTATCGAATGCTATGTCGACGATATTGCTGTCAAAAGTCGTCTAAAGGAAGATCACATCCAAGACTTGAGAACTATCTTCAATCTCATGCGCCAACACGAACTCAAAATGAATCCTACCAAGTCATTCTTGGGTGTCTCTAGTGGCAAATTTCTCGGCTTCGTCATTACCTCTAAGGGTATACACGTGGATCCCGAGAAGATCAAAGCCATTCAAGAGATGCGTCCTCCACGCAACCTAAAAGAGCTACGAGGATTCCAAGGTCGACTTGCGTACATCAGGAGGTTCATTTCGAATCTGTCTGGACGCTGTAGACCATTTACTCAACTAATGAAGAAGGGTGTATCTTTCATTTGGACCGAAGAATGTCAACGAGCATTCGATGACATAAAGCGATATCTCATGAACCCACCAGTCTTGGTGCCACCGATTTCAGGCATACCATTCTTAATGTACGTCCGTGCTATAGATCATTCATTGGGTGCGTTACTTGCCCAAAAGAACAAAGAAGGCCATGAACAAGCCATGTACTACCTCAGTCGTACTATGATTGGTGCCGAACACCGTTATAGTCCGGTTGAAAAGGAATGCCTAGCTCTTATGTTTGCTGTTCAAAAGACGAGGCATTACATCATTGGCCAAACTATTCATGTTATATCCCGAGTTAACCCTCTTCGGGTACTGATGAAGAAGCCTAGCACACTAAATTCTCGGCTGGCTATATGGGCCATTCTGCTAGCCCAATATGACATGGTATATGTTCTTCAAAAGTCTGTTAAAGGTCAAGCACTGGCAGATTTCTTAGCAGCTCATCATGTTCCAGAGACATCCAAACTCTATGATAAAATTCCAGACGAGACATTGGAATCAAATATGGTCTCCGAAGAATTTCCTACTTAGCATCTATTCTTTGATGGTGCATCCAGGATTGGACCTAATGGTGCCATTGTCGCAGGAGTTGGAGTTGTCCTTGTTTCTCCAAACGGGTCAGCTATTCAAAGAGCCTATTCCTTAGATGAGCCTTGCTCCAATAACGTGGCAGAATACAATGCTCTACTCATCGATCTTCAGTTAGCTAAACAACTGGACGTCGAATATCTTGAAGTCTATGGTGACTCCAAACTGGTTGTTAACCAGGTTAGAGGAACTTATGAAGTTCGCCATCAAGATCTAGTACCTTACTATGAAGCGGCAATCAACATGGCTACATCATTCAAAGCCTTCTTCATCGAATATGTTCGACGAGCTTGCAATACTGAAGCCGACGCTTTGGCCAATCTTGCAGCAGTCTTGGTCATCCCTATCAAAAGACAGCAAGTGATGGTTGTCTCTAATCGGGGATTGTTCTGTATCGAAAACAATCATAATATTGAGTTCAGTAATCTTACTGAAGCCAATGTTATCAATGAAGATTGGAGAGCTTCCTTCATCAACTTCGTAGTTCATGATATACTTCCTGAAGATCCCAAGGAAGCTACGAGTATTCGTCGGCGGTCTCTGCGATTCTATTACAATCAGACCACCAAAACTCTTTACCGGCGAACTTATGACGGCCTACTCTTGCGCTGTCTTGCTGGTGATGAAGCGAAGCAAGTATTGCATGAAGCTCACGACGGTGTCTGCGGAGCACATCAACCCGGTCCTAAGCTACAAGACCGCATCCGACGCATGGGTTACTACTGGCCCTCTATGGTATCTGATGCCATCGAATATGCAAGAAAATGTCGAGCTTGTCAAATCCACGCAGATTTCATTCATCAACCGTCAGAATTCCTTTATCCGACTGCTGCTTCCTGGCCTTTTGAAGCTTGGGGCATGGACGTTATAGGTCCCATCAATCCTCCTTCTTCTAGAGGACATCGGTTCATACTGGCAATAACCGACTACTTCTCCAAATGGGCCGAAGCTATACCATTGGTGGAAGTCAAAACCAGCAGTGTCATCAACTTCGTCAAACACCATGTCATCTATAGATTTGGTGTACCTCGACGAATTATCCATGACAACGGACCTCAGTTCATCAGCCAAAAATTTACAAGGTTCTGTAACGATCATCGGATTGACAATGTCGCTTCGACAGCCTACAATCCTGCTGCTAATGGCTTGGCTGAAGCTTTCAACAAGACTATCATCAAGCTCCTCAAAAAGTTTGTGTCTACTAAAAAATGAAACTGGAGTAAAAAGCTTGGAGAATGTCTTTGGGCCTACCGTACTACGGTCCGCAATCCTACAGGCTGTACACCCTTCTCTTTAGTGTACGGCTGTGAAGCAGTTCTACCCTTGGAGCTTCAAATTCTGTCTTTGAGGATTGCCATCGCCAATGAACTAACTACAGAGAACAACGACCTTCTTCGACTCCAAGAATTAGAAGCGCTTGACGAGAAACGGCTATTGGCTCAACAGCATATTGAGTTATACCAAGCCCGCATCTCAAAGACTTTCAACCACAAAGTTAAGGTCAGAGCCTTTCAAAAAGGAGAGCTTGTTCTAACTGTCAGACGTCCTATGACTATGAATCACATGAGCAAAGGCAAGTTCGATGCAAAGTGGAAAGGGCCTTATATCGTGAGCAAAGTCTTCTCAAATGGAGCCTATCAACTCATAGAGCTAGACGGTCGAGTTGCAATGATACCCATCAATGGCAAGTTCCTCAAAAAGTATTATGTATAAATGTAAAAGACATTGCTTGTAATCATCAGACAAGTTCATAAATAAAATTTAATTTTATTTCATCATGAATGGTACATAATATCAAGGAAGGTCACTATCATCCTTCTCAAAATTGGGACGCGGGCCGCTGCCATCCTTATCGAAGACATAGTCGGCAAAAGAGCCGAGGACATTCTTGCCCGATCCTACCAGGAACTTGCAAGCAGCCACCCTCATGGCTTCTTCTTCTTCAGTCTTCCCTGGTTCAAGAAGGAAGTCTAAAATATCCCTTGGCGGCTTGGGTGCAGATGAACCTTCGCCTGCCTCTGTCTGCTTTGGCTGAGCCGGCTCGACTGGACATTCTTCAGTAATCGCTTCAACCTTTGAGGCGACCTCAGCCTTCTTGGATGCATCTTCAGACGACATCTTTATGTTGAAAAGTAAAAGTGATCAGTCTATCTGATTTTCTGTTCTATTTATAAACAGAGATTCGTAAGATAAGGAAGCGACACATTCATCTGACGGTTCGCCCGTTCATCACATTCATCTGACGGTTCGCCCGTTCATTACATTCATCCGATGGTTCACCCGTTCATCCCATTCATCCGACGGTTCACCCGTTCATCCATTCATCCGACGGTTCACCCGTTCATCCATTTAGCCGACGGTTCACCCATTCATCATATTCATCCGATGGTTCACCCGTTCATCATATTCATCTGACGGTTCGCCCATTCTTCACATTCATCCGACGGTTCGCCCGTTCATTACATTCGCTTGACGGTTCACCCGTTCATTCACAATCATTCGACGGTTCATTCGTTTATTCTATTCATCTGACGGTTCGTCCGTTCATTATATTCATCCGACGGTTCATCCGTTCATTCCATTCATCTGACGGTTCATCCGTTCATTCCATTCATCTGACGGTCCACCCGTTTATTACATTCACCTGATGGTTCACCCGTTCATTTAAATTCTTTGACGGTTCGTCCGTTCATCCCGACGATTTATTTCGTTCATTTATTTTGTTCACACATTTTGACGAATCATCCATTTCGTTCATATCAGCAACTTGTCATCTTTGATTAAGTTGTCTACTGAAATAATGATATTCAATATATTATATTCTGCCATGTCCATATTACCTCTGAGCAGATATAATTGAATATGATTATTTTCCAAAATCAAGAAATATATCATGTCTTGCACCTTTGAATATATTTTCTATCGCTATTATTTATATCTGAGTAAGATATGCAATAAATAATAGAGCCACAAAGAAAATGTCTTTTTATTGATTGATCAAAATTGAAAGACATTACAAAATTACATATCACAAAAATTGAAGATACAAAAAGTCATTCTCATTCCGCTGGCGGGGTCATCAAGTTAGTCATCTGCTGCTTTAAAGATTGCAGTCGCTCTTCACGAGAGTCCATCACTCGCTTCCTAGCTTCCTCCATCCCAGACTTATCGTCGAAAGATGGCATGGTTACTATTCTGCGAGAGATTTCATCTTGATGAGTTGCGACATACTCATCTCTTTCTTAAGTCAGAGCATTCAGCTGTTGAACTGCAGCCCGATGTTGTGTGGCCTCATCCTCCAGAGCAAGCTGAACAAGTTTGAGCTCTTCTTGAAGACGGGCAGATTCTGCTTGCAGCCCAGCAACTTTCCTCTCCTTCTCTTCAGCAACAGATGCTATTGTTTCCACTTGGGAATTATACTCAGCAGACTTAGTAGAGAAAGTGTCCAAGAGAACTTGGAGATCAACCTTCGCAACTGCAACTTCTTGTGACATCTTCTCGAATTCAGCCTGTACCAAGAGCTCCATCTCCCCCCTATTAAGCTTTTTGTATATTCTAACCGATGCCTCCAGCTCGTCTAGTACATGTTCAAGAAAAACAGCTTGAGCTTCGTCGCCTTGACTGCGGATGGCATTGATTAGATAAGATGTTGGACCTCTAACTGTAGAGAAACCAGCATCGTCTTTCTCTATCACCCTATCTACTAAGGGTTTCAACGAATTAAAGAAAATGTTGCTGAAGGAGCTAATGATAAATCGGTTAGTATCCAGAGCACCAGGAGTAGCAGCTACTCCCATAGACGTCGAAGCAGCAGCAGGTGTCTGTGCAGATAGACGTTCAGCTTCTTCCATTTGAGTGGAGGGCTCTTTAGACAAGGGAGCCATGGTAGAACTGGCTGCCCCTTCCAGATGTTCTTCTGCAAAATCAAATGAACCTTATCATTTTGGTTTTATTTACAACTAATTGAAAAAGATCAAAAGTAAAAGGCAATCTTACCATGACTTGGATCAGCAACAAGTCTGTCATCTGTTGGCACAGGTTCCAATCTAGCAGAAGTAGCCTCAGACATTACTGCCTGGCTACTACCTGCCTCAGAACCGCCCGAAATAGGTCGGCTACCACTAGCTATAGCCGTTATGGGCACTATGTCTGTGCATGCGGAAGGAACTGGAGAAGATTCAAGTTCTGCATGGATAAAAATGTAGATGTCAGCTATTTAATCTATGAAAAGAAGATTGATAATCTCATTTAATACCTTTGGGAGCAGCTGGAGTAGTTTCTTCAGGTGCTACTTCTTCACCTGCATTCTTTTCTAGAGACACACGCACCTCGACATCCTCTTCAGGATTCAGCGTGTCATCAACAGCTTCCGAGGATACATGGACATTAGTGTCCTCTTCTAGATTTAAAGTATCATCAACAGCTTCTGTTGATGCATCCTCATTACTTATACTGTCCTCTGGCGCTTCTTCGCTGTCCGTTACGACGGCCGGATCAACATCATCCTGCAGGCCGAAGTCGCAATCATTTAATGCATCGATCATTAAACGATCCTCTTCTTCACGGAGTGTTCCTGGTGTAGCAGGAAGCTGTGTAGTTTCCACCGTGAGTGAAGGCGATCGCAAAACTTCATCTTCTTTCCCCACGGCTTCCTCCATGGTTTCTACAGCCTCCTCTCTTCTTTCAGGGCTGAAAGTTTCCGGTTCAGGGGCGGGAGTAGGAGATGACATTGTAACTCCGGCAATAGCACTAGCTACGACCAATGACATAGGTCGAGGAGTGACGACATTCTTTCTCCGGAGGACTAACTTCTTTCTATGTAGAGGTCTCTCTGGACTCTCTACATCTATAACATTGTCTTGCTTTTGGATAGAGGTCGGGGTCGCCGCCTCTTCTCTTTGAGTTGATTCGGCCTGCTGCCGAGATTGTGATCGGGTCGTAACCCTTTCTGATGGTTCCATGACAAGTTTCTTCTTTGCAACTGGAGAAGAAGGTTCTTCTCTCCTTCTCTTCCTCTCCTTGGCGGGAGATTTGACAACTTTCAAAGAGATGCGCAATGGTTCGTTGACTTCTTCTGGGAAGTTGGCCTCCCTAGAAGCTTCCAACGGTGCATCGGCCGGTTTACGCTCTTCTTCATTGCCAGGAGCCACCACAACAGTTGCTCCTTTCTTCAATCTGGTCGCTGTCGCGAAGCTATCGGCAAGACTAAAATTCTTTGCAAAGGTGTTCGCCGATGTGTAAAAGATTAAATATGTGTACAGCATCCGCGGGCCATGGTCGCTCTTTGTTGGCATCGAGAACATTGTTCTGGTATCTCGAGCGTTATAATAAGCCCATGCCCAGGCTCCATCAATCAGATAGCCTTGTCCTTGCAGGCACGTTATGGCGTTACCCACGTGGAACTGGTCGTAGCTGAATTGACGAGAAAAGCGGCTGGGAAGATGTGGTTCCAAGTAACATTCATCTTCAAATCTATAAACTAAGTGCGACGGCCTAATTGTCCTCAGCCAATCAAATGTTGCACGACCCAAAGGCTGCCTCCCAAGATCAACCAGATTTATAGACATATATTCATAGCCAGTTGGAGGAGGAACACAGTAGAAATTCCACCCTTTCCAGAGATTTAGTGCTCATCTGCAATCTCTTAGGCTGGTATATATCCATTTGCTCCTTGAGAATCTCCGCAAGAAGCTTCTGCTGACCGTTCCCATGTCAGGATTCATCAATGAAGGATGGTGCAGAAGCAACCATCCGAACAAATAAGTGTAGGGAAGCTCCAGTCGAGGGAAGTTCCCTTTCTCTCCTTTCCCCTTGAGCATTGAATCAACAAAAAGATGAAGACCCACGTTCACTCTGCAGGTCATCGCCGATAGCAGATCCATCCGATAGCCAAAGACTAAACGGACGGCAGCAAAGAGCACACCGCGATGGAAGCGATCTACGACGCTCGCTCCAGGGACAACGAATCGTCGGAGCCAATATGTGAGGAAATTCGCCAGCTGGGCTTCCTTTGATATGGGCCTATAGCCCATTCTTATGAAACTTTCAATAAAATCTCCTGTCTTGAAAGGAGGATATTGAAGTTCATCATCAACCTTGATGTCCATTTCCTTGTTTTCCTCCATCAATCCTATCACCTCACTATGGCTGAGTGGTTTGAAGAAGGTAGGGTTGCACGTATCGTGATCCTTAGTCTTCTTCTCGATGATGTGGTTAAGGAAGAGATAGGGCAACCACTTTGATGAGTAGCAAGTGCCAGAGAAACCACTCTTGTAATACATGGAGCAAATCTTATAGTGGCACAGCAGTTCCTCAAAAACGGCCACCATCTCAGCATTCTCCCGATGAAGTCGGTCCAACTCGTCATTTGTTCGAACAAATTCTTCATAGGGGAAGTCTTCCATTGGTAAGCTCGAGATATACTTCATCTCATGAAGAGCTAGTCCAATCTCTCCACAGGGTGTCATGAAAGTCCCTGTCCTAAAATTGTACCTCTCCGCCAAAGCGAGAAACAGATGAGGGTTGGGGTGGAATCCATATACGGTAGAGTATACCGCCTGGTACAGCTCAATCTCTTTGAGCTTCTCTTCGAACTGAACCAATATCCAATTGGTTATGCAGTTCCATCTTTTGTTATCTGGGTTCACCAGACCTGTCAAACGGATGTCCTGATCCGGATATCTTCCCTCGACCTTCGCAAATTTATTCGCAAAGATCGGTGTTCTAACTGGCAGCAACAGAAAGGAGTTCTCCGGTGGGATGCAGCCAGGCTTCAATCCTCTGAGCAAGGAGCTGTGACGCTCAGAGGAGCTATAGAACATATCCTTGTTATTCGGTCCTTTCTTCACACAAATATTTCCTGTTCTGGCTTGCTGGAGAGGAGTAATATCCCAGTCCATCCTCCTGGGATAACTCGCATGAGCATAGCGGGATAGAGGGAGGCACCTGGCAATGTCTGGTAACAATATCCTCTTCTCACCTCTCTGAAAGAGTCTTTGTTCGACTCGAGGTCTCGGTTGAGAACTCTTATCAAGAGCCTCACCGAACAGAAATAGAGGCTTCTTATGAGTAACGGCGTCAGCAGATTGCAGTGGCTGTCCGTTCATCAGACTCAATAAAGTTTCGTTGTCTTGTGCTACTAAGATGGCCTGTCGGGAAGATGGCAGAGCATACTGAAAAAATATCACATGAGACAGATCCTTCTTAAACTTCGGCCCAGCTAAAGTCCCTGCAAAGACTTCATAATTCGGGTCTTCCCTGAGGTCGACTGCATCAAACTAAAGACAGAATTCAGTACATGCAAAGTCAAAAGAGTCTGTCCAAAAATCAGCAAATTATGCAAGAGTCAGATTACGCTATATGCATAGCATCAAATTGCGCTAATGCAGTCTACATGCACAAAGTATCCAGCTGCGCCAACTTATCCACTTGCGCAAGTCATTAGATTGTGCTGAACAACTTGCGCAAAGTATCAGTTTGTGCTGGACAACCTTGCGCAAATCAGCAGATTGCGCTGAACATTTGCCAGCACTTTCCACCGATTGCGCAAGAAAATAGTTTTCATAAAAATGAAAACTATTGAGTTTATGCAACCAAAACCCTAAACAGGGCGGCACAATTCAACCAAATCTCTAAAGAGAGAAAGGTTCGAAGGTTCGACAGTGTCAAAGAACCCTAAAAAGAGTTTTTGATCGAGTTCACTACCTTGCAGTGCGGGATGACCGATTTCGTGACGAGAAATGCGAGGCACAGCCCGAGTCGAAGACTCAGCGGGGGCTTTGCCTTTCTTGGCGGCGGAGTATTTCGGAGCTATTGGTGGGTGTCGACGGAGAAGACGGAGAAGGGTCAAAGTTGGCTCAGGAGTTTTCTCTCTCAAACGTTTGGAAATAAGTAAAGAATAACAGAAAGAAGAATGAGAACTATTTATAGTTTTTCGAAAGCAAACAGATGCCTCAGATTGTGCTGAAGAAATAGGAACTAATTCCTCCAATTGCGTAGACAGAGCATTACTTGCGCAACTTGATTTTAAAATCAAAATTCAAAGTATTTCGAAACTTTGAATATTTTCAAACTTTGAAAACTTTGAAGGGGGTCTTGTAGGTCCTAAAAATCAAGTTGTACCCATCAAAAAGGCAAAAAAAATCAAAATATGCACTCTTCAATTGAACTGTGCAGGAGACAGATTGTGCAGCAACTCAAGTGCGCTGACTGAACTGCGCACATATCTAAGTGCGCAAGCTGACATGGCCTCGCCATCATTATCTGACAGAGAATCAGATCTTCTGACAGCTGACAGTCCGAAGAACGAGGAAACTATTCGTTTATCGTGCAGCACAGCGCTCGAGGACAGCTGTACATGCAGCGTAATCTGCCAGACTCTCTGTAGCGCGGTCCATCTCAGCACAATCTGAAGCCAGCGCAGTTCATGTGGCGCACTCCATCAAGACAACTGACAATTTACACGTGGCCTTCATGCCATCAATTACTCACCATGTGGCAACCGTCTATACACGACCAAGCTCATTTCAATCAAACAATGCCACGCGTCACATACAGGTGGTCTACGATCGAGTAACTGCCTACGCAGTTCGTTGCTTGCACAATCTAATGTCTGCACAATCCATCCTGCACAACTCAGAATAACTAAAAGTTAGTTATTTCCAGAACTCTATAAATAGAGTTTCAAGTCTTCATTATCACACACACACATTCAAGTCATCACCAGAGATCAGAAGTTCTTGCCAAAGTGCTGCTGCAATCTTCAGAGGCTACCGTCTTCAAAGTTCACATCGTCCAAGGGATAAAGCGATCGTCATTCAGATCAGATTCCTATAGTTGTACTTTTCCAGAATTCTTGTAATCTTCTTACAAAGTTTGTGAAATAAAGATCAACTTTTGTTTTTGTAAACAGCCCGTATCTTCTAATCCCTGAGATTCTCGACCTGATCACATGCTTGTATCGTTGATCTGTCTTGGTCCTTCCTTATTGGTCTCTATGTCGTCTTCTTCAGCGACATTGTTCCTGGTCCTACCGATCGGTAAGGCGAAGCACCTCCCGTAGACCAGCAGCAACCAGAAGATCAGGCCCAGCACTCATGAGCAGCTTTCCGGGTCATGCCTCACGGAGATCCAGAACCCCCGGTACAGCCAGCCCAGCCCGCAAGGCAGGTTGATGGAGCCTTGGTTGGACTTATCAGGGAGTTGCTTGCATCGCAGGATCGTTGAGGAGATGCCTTGCATCAGGCAGTGGCAGATGCTCTGGGCAGAGGTAGACATCATGGAAACAGTACGACAAACAGTTTCAAGCGCCTGAACCCTCCATTCTTCGATGGCAGCGAAGATGCTATCGCTGCTGATGCGTGGCTTCAGGACACAGAGGTGATATTGGAGGCGGCGAAGACCCTAGAAGATGAGAAGGTGGCCGTATATGCCTGCAGTTATTGGATCTAGCCCGCTGCTGGTGGGCGGCGCAGGTCGTTGGACTAGTGGCACCTATTGCCTAGACAGTATTCCGTGAGAGATTCCGGACCAAGTACTTCGATGCTGTAGCTCGGTACGATCTACAGACCAGTTTTACCAATTTGAAGCAGATAGACAGGACGGTCGATGGGTATGCGGTCGAGTTTTTCAGGCTTAGTCGGTTTGCTCCCACCTTGGTGGCGACCGAGTTCGATAGAGTCCAGCAGTTTCAACAGGGACTCCACCTAGAGATTTTGCTGGCGGTGGAGCAGTTTGAGCATCAGACTTTTGATGCGGTATTGAGGGCAGCTAGGAGGCATGAGTATACCTCCCAGAGGATTGTGGACAGGATCGGAGGTCGAAAGCGATCTCACGGCCAGATGAACCAGTCGTCATCTCCAGCCCCGGTAGCTAGAGCTTTGACCATTGGAGCTCTGAGAAGGACAGCTTCAGTTACGTAGGTTCAACATTCAACCCCGACGTATCCTCAGCAGCAGAAGCAGAAGCAGTCTTCCCCCATGGGCTGCTCTTATTGTGGGAAGCCTGGATATGTTGTTTCAGAATGTCGTAAGGCTCGAGGATTATGTTTGCTTTGTGGAGTGCCAGACCACAAGGTAGGGTCCTGTCCGTTCAGGACTGACTCATCACCAGCCATGACCAGTTCATCAGTTAGAGGATCAGCCCCAGTACCAGTCCTGCAGCAGTTTCTATCCCCAAGGCCGTTGTCGACGCAGACCCAGGCTTTTCAGCAACAAAGGCCTCAGTAGTATGCCCAGACGCAAGCTCAAAATAGGCAGAGAGGATTCCAGCAGAGAGGGCCGGCACCCAGAGGACATGGTCAAGTATTGACTTTAACCATGTGAGAAGAAGGAGTGGCGCCAGGTGAGGTAGTGGCAGGTACTATTCTCGTCAACACCTTTCCGGCTTCAGTAATATTTGACTCTGGTGCATCGCATTCATTTATGTCTGCACGATTCACGACACGGATAGGACTGGAGCCCAAGTTATTATCAGTAAGGCTCAATATACTTACTGGTAACGGTCTTGTGGGAGTAGATAGAGTGTTTTTCTCGTGTCGGATCGTGGTTAGCGGTAGAGAGTTTCCCGCTAGGCTGATAGAATTTTCGATGGCCGTGTCACGACCCGCACCCTAGAGTAAGGGCACGAGACGTGAATACGCCCAGCCTACGCCGCAGTGTCGACGGTAGAACGCTGTCCTAGGTCACAACATCTAGCAATGTAAATATCTAAACAGTTTATACTCCCCGAATGGGGGTGACATAGCAATAGAACTCAATCACAACTAAGGAAGATATAGCACGATATGAACGGAACTCAAGGAAATAAAATAGATAAAACAGTAGTCTAAGATAATCCCAGCAATACAAAATCTCAGATAAAAGAATATATACAACTGATCCCAAAAGAGTCTAACTAGAACATGTCTCAAGACTATAAATGAAAGATAAGCTAGCTAATCTAGTCTAGACAGTCGGGGAAAAGTCCTCAGCTACTGCTGGATCCTCCTGAGGGTCCAGCTCACAGGTGTCATCTAGGACTACCCCGTAGTAGGTGTCCAGGCAAGCCTCCTCCTCGTCCTCTGTAATATTTTCAACAGGTCCAGTCAGGACAGGAGCGAGTACAGTACATCTCAACAGATCATAGCAGGTTAGAAAATAAAAACATGCAGTAAAGTAAGATACGAGTACTGAAGAAATGCTGTATGTAAACAGGAAGAGAACTGTAATGTAAATATCTACTATACATAGAGAACTAACAGTGGCTAGTGAGTCAGAGTACGAGATAGCACATGTGAACAGGACGGATTTGCACAGGATCGAGGTGCACAAGATCTACACTACTTTGGAATTGTTCACACAACTACTAGCACTCCCCTGTATCCCCAATCAATACACAAGGATCTAAACAGGTTATGTTATTGCACAAGATATCACATGGGGGCCCATATAGGGTGCACATGATAGTATACATGGGGGCTTCGTGAACATGAGAGTACAAGATTCACATGAGTGCACATGTAAAATAGAAGCACAGGAGTACATGATGTAAGTGAAACGCACAAGCACAATGTACCCGATGCTCCCGAGGGGGATAACATCGCATGTAGAGATCCATATAGTACCAATCTGTGTGACCAACGTGACAGTACAAGTAAAGTAATCTACTGCAGGAAATAATTCTAAGCAGGATATGAAATGATCAGAGAATGTACTCGCCTGTAACTGAGTGTCCGGTATGAAACGTACTGTCCAAGGAGTGGTGTCTGGCTCCTAATCAGAACAGCACAAGTCACAACAAGTCCAGAATATCAAAATGGAGTCCTACTATGCATTCTATATGATTCTAAGTCAATCTAGACCAAAGTCAACTCTTGGTCAACTCTGGTCAACCCTAGAAGTCAAACTAGGTCAACTATGGTCTAACAAGACTAGGTTATATCAAGTCTAATAATGTAGTACAAGCCCTATCTAGACTTACCAAGCTATACCACACTGCTTAGGCCTATTTTCAACACAAAAGCATACATTTCCTATTATAGTAGTATTCAAGTATACACATGGCACAAACATGAACTTGCACCCATACAACCCCATGGCCCACTAACATGGTATCCCCCAATCAATACACAATGTAAACATCTACAAAAGCCATACACATCTATATAGGGACCCATACATCACAAAGCATATATTAATTTACATTCATATAGTACATTGCATTACATATGTATATAGTCACATATAGAGGCTACATTAGGTAGGCATATAGGGAAAATGAATAAATGTAGGTGTGTGATAGGGCTATAATGACAGGGAAGGAAATTAGTGGTAAGTGACTATGTGTGTGTATAAAGTTGTGTGTGTGGTGAGGGTGTACAGGAGTGTTCAGGAATTTGCAAGGCAGGAAATAACTCTAGTGTGTGTGTGTATATTGACAGAAAAACAGAACAATGAAGAGTGTGAATACTGTGCAGGAATAGAAAACAGTGAAGAAGAGGAGTGTGCTCAGGTGATTAAGTATAACAGTAAGGAGAGGAAAATGTGTGTGTGTGTGTATAACACTGTGAGAGAGGAGAGTGCTGTGTGTATAAAAATGATAATGTGGCAGGAATTACAAAGTGACAGTGTGCATATGTGTACAGGAAGTGGTATGCAAGGAAACAGTGTATGTGAGAGCAGTAAATACACAAACAGTGAAAGAAGACTGAAAAGGGAAGGAAGGAAATCAATCCATGTAACCATAACAATTCAGAATTTAATCCATAAAGAAATGAAGTCAACATTGAATTAGAAGGGAAATATGGTTAATACAAATCTCAGTTGACAGCAACTTAACAGTGAGGAAATGAAGAATTTAACATGGCAACCCAATTTCAGATTTACAAGTGATACATCAAGTTAATCTCAGGTTTCCATTTGCAGCAAACATTGCATCATGTGACAGAAATAACAAGAAAAGGGAATCAATCATGTATCAAATCCCAGTTTTCAGTCCATTTAGTTTTCAGGTTTTGAAACTCCCATTTCGAACCCAACATACAACCAAATCAACCCAAATTCGAACTACAGTTAGATTACACATAGGGGTAACATTTTAGGGACTGAAACTAAACATTAACAGTATTTAATTGGTTTAAATTAGGTGACAAAGTTCATGTATACAAACTGGAAAATTTCTGTTCATACATGTATCAGGAAAAAAATTGGAAAATGATTTTAACCAACCAATTCGACCTAATTTACTAAACCAATGGTTGGTAACCAAAATATATATCATACATGTGTCCTATAATGCAATAATGTCCCCCCCAAGTGGACACAATGTGTCCAAACTGGAATAAAAACTAGAACAGCAATTGGACACAGTACAGTGAACAAGGTCTCGTGCACGTGTGCACGAGTGTCGTGCACACGACACAGCACGTGGTAGGCCACGTGCTCGTGCACCTGGGTACCCCTAGACTAGGGTTAAGTCTAGGTCCTCCTGTCCTGGGTCCTCATGTCCGCGTGTCCAAGTTAGACACGCGTATCAGAGCCCATACACACGAGTACACAGACTCAGTGTAAAACCAGTGTGGCATGTCGTGCACATTCGACACGACACGAGAAGTCGTGCCACTTGGGGAGTGTCATGACAGACATTGTCCCATAGTGTGTGTCAATTTATTTGTGTCCAAGTGTCGTGTCCAGAGAGTTGTGGGCCCCGAGTAGCAGGGGACTCCCTGCAGCAGCGCGCGACGTGTGCACGCACGTGTCCAGCCATAAAACCGACACGAAAACGACACGACACAAGAACTCAAGCACAGGGATCAAAATACCAGATCTAAACTATTAATCCTATTCAAAAATAATGAAATAAATCGATCGAAATGCCCTTTGAGGTATTTCGTCGAACACAATGCGTGGTCACTGATACGTGTCTAAACGGACACGAAAGCTCCGACACCAGGAACGAAACTTATCCAAACCCTAGGGGGACCCTTAGGGCTTCCTATTGGTGAAGACTACATGAAATTTCATGGAGAAATGTAGGAGATACCTCTATGTGAAGTTCCAATAGAAAAATGGCTCTTTCTAGCTCTTTGCTTGATGTCCAAATCACTTCCAATCAATAGCAAACTGAACCAAAACTTCCATAACAGCAAGAATACCAGTGTTAGAAATCATTGCAACTGATTTGGAGATTTTAGGACCTATTATGGAATTAAAATGGATTTATTAAGACAAGAACTCACCTCTTTCTTCTTGGATCTATTTTTCTAAGGAGGGAGGCTAGCCCTAAAAACTAGGAGGATATTTATAATGGGGGAATCCCTAGGTGGATATGGTGGCCGGCCAAGTGGGTTAGGATAGGGTTGAGCTAGGTTTAGTTAGTCCTATCTAGCTAAGTCACAAAATGACTTGTGTAATCACAAGCCATTTATCAAATAACTTGATTTCTACATTTCTAATTCAAGTTCTATGAATCACTAACCACTAACTTGAGTCACACTAGGTTAGACTAGGGTCACTTGACCTAACCAAGCCTAACTAACCATGGTTAGTTCCTAGGTTGGTCTACATGAGTCAAAACTGGCCAAAAAATAAACTAGTCCAAATAAATCCAAAATAATTTCTAAAAATTCCCATAAATTCTAATTAATACTAATAAATTTTATTTACCCCAAAAATGACAATTTTACCCTCAAACTAAAATGTGGTAATGACAAATCTACCCTCCTTAAAAGAATTTAGTCCTCGAAATTGAAAGGCGAAATGCAACTGATGAGAAGGATAGAAAGTATACCTCACAGTCCAAAAAGATAAGGGTACCGCTTGCGCATCTCATCCTCCCGCTCCCAGGTAGACTCTCCTGGAGAATGATGCCTCCATGCGACGCGTACCAACGGTATCACCTGGTTCCTCAGAACCTTCTCCCGTCGATCCAGAATCTCCACAGGCTGCTCTGGATAGCTGAGAGAAGGACCCACCTCAATCTCTGAATGATCGAGCACATGGCTAGGGTCAGCCACGTACCGTCTCAACTGTGATACATGGAATACGTTGTGGACCCCCACAAGTGCAGGCGGCAAGTCTAGCCTGTAAGCTACGTCACCGACTCTCCCGCTGATAACGAAAGGGCCGATGAAGCGCGGGCTAAGCTTCCTGCCTCCACCAAAATGTATTGTACCACGAGTCAAAGATATCCTCAAGAAAACCTGGTCTCCGACCTAATCACAAGCAAGGTCTCAATTAAAATAAATAACAAACATGATCAAAAATCACAACAAACAACCTAAATCTAATCCTACTCTAATCTGTACCTCAAACTCCAAGGGCCTCCGGTGGCTATCGGCCCAGTGCCGATGTCTGTCCTGCGCCACGCGAAGTCTGTCCCTGATAAGCTTCACCTTCTCGGCCGCATCCACAATCATCTCTGGCCCCAGCAAAGCTCGCTCACCAATATCATCCCAGGATAAGGGTGTACGGCACCTACGCCCGTACAGAGCCTCGAAAGGTGACATCTCGATGCTGGCCTGGAAAATATTGTTATAGGCAAACTCCACCAAATGAAGATGATCCTCCCAAGAACCTCCAAAGTCCAGGACGCACATCCGCAGCATATCCTCAAGAGTCTGAATAGTCCGCTCTGACTGTCCGTCCGTCTGGGGATGGTATGCAGTACTAAACTTGAGCTGAGTGCCCAAGCTGGTCTGCAGACTCCTCCAGAAATGGGAAGTAAAACGGCTATCCCGATCTGAGACGATGCTGACCGGAACTCCGTGGATCCTGACTATCTGCCGCATATACATCTCCGCCAGCCTCTCTGTAGACGTACCTACCTTGAATGGCAAGAAGTGGGCCGATTTGGTCAACCTGTCCACGATGACCCAAATTGCGACTTTCCCTCCTGGAGTACGCGGCAATCCTGAAACGAAGTCCATCGTGATATGCTCCCATTTCCACTCGGGAATGGGCAGCGGCTGCAATAATCCACCGGGCCTCTGTCTCTCTACCTTGACCTGCTGACAGACCAAGCACCTCGCTACAAAGTGGGACACCTCCCGCTTCATTCCTGACCACCATACATGCTTCCGTAGATCTCGGTACATCTTGTTGGCACCCGGGTGAATAGAGTACTGCAATCTGTGAGCCTCCTGCATAATCTGCTCTCTGAGCTCCCCGCTAGGCACACATAATCTGGCACCGTGCCTCAGGGCACCATCCTCTGCAAGTAAGAACTCAGGATCCCCCACTCCTATACTGATCTGCTCTCTGATACTCTGAAAAGCCACATCCTCGAACTGGGCTGCCTTGATCCTGTCCACCAAGTCTGACTGAATCTGCATTCCCCACAGCTGCATCTGTACTCCCGGCACGATCACCTCAATCCCAAGGCTCTCCAAGTCGGCAAGCAAATGCCGATCCATGGTCAAACACATGGCTGTCGGATACCTACTCAAGGCATCGGCAACCACGTTGGCCTTTCCTGGATGATACTGCAGTGCAATGTCGAAGTCCTTCATCAACTCCAACCATCTGTACTGTCTCATATTCAACTCCTTCTGAGTGAACACATACTTTAGGCTCTTGTGATCTGTGAAGATCTCCACCCTCTCACCATACTGATAATGCTTCCACAGCTTCAATACAAAAATCACTGCTGCCAGCTCCAGGTCGTGGAGAGGGTAATTCTTCTCGTGGGGACGTAACTGCCTGGAAGCATAGGCAATTACCTTCTCGTGCTGCTGTAACACACAATTCAGCCCCTTTCCTGAAGCATCACTATAAATAGTGAATCCACCTGATCCTGAAGGCAACGTCAGAATCGGAGCTGTCGTCAGCCGCTTCTTCAACTCATCAAAAGCTGCCTGACACTCCTCTGACCATACATACTCAGCATCCTTCCGGATCAACCGTGTCAACGGCTCTGTAACCCGGGAGAAATCCTGCACAAATCTCCGGTAATATCCTGCCAGTCCCAGGAAGCTCCTGATCTCTGCAACTGAAGTCGGCGCTGTCCATGCCTCAACTGCTATAATCTTCTTAGGGTCAACTGAGATTCTATCTCCAGTCACCAATGCCCCAAGAAATCCACCCGGTCTAGGAAGAACTCACATTTGGAGAGCTTCCCGTAAAGCTGCTCTTTCCTGAGAATCTCCAGCACTATCCTCAAATGCTCCTCGTGCTCCTCCTCCGTCTTGGAATATATCAAGATATCATCAATAAATGCTACTACAAATTGATCCAGATACTGATGGAACACCTTGTTCATAAGGTTCATAAACACTGCGGGTGCATTGGTTAGCCTAAACGGCATAACCAAAAACTTGAACTGCCCATACCGCGTCCTGAAAGCGGTCTTGGGAATATCCTTCCCCTTCACCTTCACCTGGTGATATCCCGACCTCAGATCAATCTTGGAAAATACCCGAGCTCCGCTCAACTGGTCAAATAGATCGTCGATCTGCGACAGTGGGTATCTGTTCTTGATCGTGAGGTTGTTGAGTGCCCTATAGTCAATACACATGCGTACTGACCCATCCTTCTTCGGCACAAACAACACTGGTGCACCCCATGGCGACGAACTCGAGCGGATGAATCCCTTGTCCTGTAGCTCATCCACTTGCTTCTTCAGCTCCACCAGCTCGCTGTTGTTCACCCGATAGACATGCTGAGAAATGGACTCCGCTCCTGGAACCAAGTCTATCGAGAACTCAATGTCCCTGTCTGGTGGCAGTCCCGGTAACTCCTCCGGGAAAACATCCATATACTCTGCTATCAAGGGGTGTGGAATCGTCTGCTCCTCGACCGAGACTCCATAGAAGACTCCGCTGCTCTGCTCTGCCTGACGTCTGGAGTACTCGAACTCTGGCTCCTCCGGCGCTCTGAAGAGAACTCTACCCCTTCTGCAATCAATGCTGGCGTGGTGCCTGCTCAACTAATCTATGCCTAGCACTATATCGTAGTTCGGTAATGGCATAACGAGCAGGCTCACCTCCAACTCACGGCCTCCCAAAACTACTCTTCGACCCTTACAAACATCACTCACGAGGATAATACCACCCCCGGTCGTGATCTTGTAAGTCCTAGGCAACGATTCAGCTATGATACCATGTCTAATCGCAAAAGATACTGAAATGAAGCTATACGATGCACCGGAATCAAACAATGCAAATACTGGACTGGAGTCAAGAAGAATCGAACCTGCAATCAGCTCTCCAGTCACCTCTGCATCTCCAGCTGCCATGGCGAAAGCTCGCCCCTGCTGGCCTCCTCTGGCCTGCTGCTGGTGCTGGATAAACCTCTGCTGCTGCGTCGGCAGGGCTGGTCCCCGCTGCTGACCTGCTGGAGCTCTGGCTCCTCCTCCTGGAGTTGCTCGTCCCACAGACCTAGGACACTCCTTCATCTGGTGATCTGCTGCTCCGTACAGGAGGCACCTCCCGAGCCTCTTCCTGCAGTCATTCCATCTATGCCCTGGCTTCTTGCAGAAGGGGCAACTGACTGTCTGCCTGGGTGCCTGATGCTGCTGCTGAGCCGGCCTCTGCTGAATCGGCTGTGGCTGAAACTGCCTGGGCTGCTGGTGCTGAAAATGAGGCCTCTTGGCCTGGCCTCCGCTGCTGCTACTGCCCCCAACTGGGTCTCTCCCTCTCTTGAGCCTAAGCTCAAGATCATCCTCCGCTAGCAGGGCTCCCGTCAAGATCTCCTCAAATGTAGCATCTCTGTTTCCCCTTGGTCAGGGACTTGACCTCCTTGACCAGACCCTTCCGGAACCTCTGGGCCTTCGCCGTCTCGCTCAACCCCTCAACAAACCTGCCGAGACGGCCAAACTCTCCCGCATACTCCTCAACTGAGAGGCTCCCCTGGACCAAGCTCTCAAACTGTGTCTCCAAGGCTCTGACTGCTGAATCTGGGAAGAACTTCTTCTTGAAGAAGCCCCTGAACTGCTCCCAAGTCTGCCCTGGTACCCCCACCCTGGGGTCCGACTGATACCAGGTGCGAGCAAGATCTCGCATCCGGCTAGCTGCGACCTCTATCTGAAGGTCTGCTGGGATCCTGGCCAAGCGAAAGATCTCCTCCATATGCTCGATCCACTCGTCGGCATACAGGATCCCCTCTGTCCCCATGAAGTCTCTGGGGCTCATCTTCTGAAACTGCTCGATCCCTGGTGTCCTCTGCTGCTGTACCACTGGTCGAGCTGCGGCTGTCGTGACGGCCAACTCCATGCCTCTGTCCTGCCGAGCCTGCTGTCGGTCCATGAACTGCTGGAAGTTCGTGAACATCTGAGCTGCGTCCACATGTCCTGGAGGCGGTGGTGGCTGAAAAGGATCCTCTGGAAAGTCCGGGTCCTGCCTTCCAGTCGGTGGGTGCATACCCCCTGCTGCGACTGCCGAGGTCTCAACACGAGCTGAGGTGGAAGGAGCTGCAGTTCCCTGGCCTCGCCGTACTGGCTGAGAGGTAGCAGTCCCCTCTATAGCATCCTCATGGGTGGCACGCTGCAATCGAGTCTCTACCATCCTAAAGATAGACAAACAAGAGTATCAATTTCTGAGAAAAAAGCGAAATAATAAAGGCGTACAATTATAATTCAAAGGATTAGCTGACAAAAGGATTTAGATGGCAATAAAAAGAATTTTCCTAAAGTGATTGAGTACCTTAAAATTAATGTCCTATATCTTATAGCAGGCTGCAGTAATACTCTAGTTCGAGCACCACTACACTTCTAGTCTAGACCTGCATGGGCCACCACTAAAAACGTGTCACGACCCGCACCCTAGAGTAAGGGCACGAGACGTGAATACGCCCAGCCTACGCCGTAGTGTCGGCGGTAGAACGCTGTCCTAGGTCACAACATCTAGCAATGTAAATATCTAAACAGTTTATACTCCCCGAATGGGGGTGACATAGCAATAGAACTCAATCACAACTAAGGAAGATATAGCACGATATGAACGGAACTCAAGAAAATGAAATAGATAAAACAGTAGTCTAAGATAATCCCAGCAATACAAAATCTCAGATAAAAGAATATATACAACTGATCTCCAAAAGAGTCTAACTAGAACATGTCTCAAGACTATAAATGAAAGACAAGCTAGCTAATCTAGTCTAGACAGTCGGAGGAAAGTCCTCAGCTACTGCTGGATCCTCCTGAGGGTCCAGCTCACAGGTGTCATCTAGGGCTGCCCCGTAGTAGGTGTCCAGGCAAGCCTCCTCCTCGTCCTCTGTAATATTTTCAACAGGTCCAGTCAGGACAGGAGCGAGTACAGTACATCTCAACAGATCATAGCAGGTTAGAAAATAAAAACATGCAGTAAAGTAAGATACGAGTACTAAAGAAATGATGTATGTAAACAGGAAGAGAACTGTAATGTAAATATCTACTATACATAGAGAACTAACAGTGGCTAGTAAGTCAGAGTACGAGATAGCACATGTGAACAGGACGGATTTGCACAGGATCGAGGTGCACAAGATCTACACTACTTTGGAATTGTTCACACAACTACTAGCACTCCCCCGTATCCCCAATCAATACACAAGGATCTAAACAGGTTATGTTATTGCACAAGATATCACATGGGAGCCCATCTAGGGTGCACATGATAGTATACATGGGGGCTCCGTGAACATGAGAGTACAAGATTCACATGAGTGCACATGTAAAATAGAAGCACAGGAGTACATGATGTAAGTGAAACGCACAAGCACAATATACCCGATGCTCCCGAGGGGGATAACATCGTATGTAGAGATCCATATAGTACTAATCCGTGTGACCAACGTGACAGTACAAGTAAAGTAATCTACTGCAGGAAATAATTCTAAGCAGGATATAAAATGATCAGAGAATGTACTCGCCTGTAACTGAGTGTCCAGTATGAAATGTACTGTCCAAGGAGTGGTGTCTGGCTCCTAATCAGAACAGCACAAGTCACAACAAGTCCAGAATATCAAAATAGAGTCCTACTATGCATTATATATGATTCTAAGTCAATCTAGACCAAAGTCAACTCTTGGTCAACTCTGGTCAACCTTAGAAGTCAAACTAGGTCAACTATGGTCTAACAAGACTAGGTTATATCAAGTCTAATAATGTAGTACAAGCCCTATCTAGACTTACCAAGCTACACCACACTGCCTAGGCCTATTTTCAACACAAAAGCATACATTTCCTATTATAGTAGTATTCAAGTATACACATGGCACAAACATGAACTTGCACCCATACAACCCCATGGCCCACTAACATGGTATCCCCCAATCAATACACAATATAAACATCTACAAAAGCCATACACATCTATATAGGGACCCATACATCACAAAGCATATATTAATTTACATTCATATAGTACATTGCATTACATATGTATATAGTCACATATAGAGGCTACATTAGGTAGGCATATAGGGAAAATGAATAAATGTAGGTGTGTGATAGGGCTATAATGACAGGGAGGGAAATTAGTGGTAAGTGACTATGTGTGTGTATAAAGTTGTGTGTGTGGTGAGGGTGTACAGGAGTGTTCAGGAATTTACAAGGCAGGAAATAAATCTAGTGTGTGTGTGTATATTGACAGGAAAACAGAACAGTGAAGAGTGTGAATACTGTGCAGGAATAGAAAACAGTGAAGAAGAGGAGTGTGCTCAGGTGATTAAGTATAACAGTAAGGAGAGGAAAATGTGTGTGTGTGTGTATAACACTGTGAGAGAGGAGAGTGCTGTGTGTATAAAAATGATAATGTGGCAGGAATTACAAAGTGACAGTGTGCATATGTGTGCAGGAAGTGGTATGCAAGGAAACAGTGTATGTGAGAGCAGTAAATACACAAACAGTGAAAGAAGACTGAAAAGGGAAGGAAGGAAATCAATCCATGTAACCATAACAATTCAGAATTTAATCCATAAAGAAATGAAGTCAACATTGAATTAGAAGGGAAATATGGTTAATACAAATCTCAGTTGACAGCAACTTAACAGTGAGGAAATGAAGAATTTAACATGGCAACCCAATTTCAGATTTACAAGTGATACATCAAGTTAATCTCAGGTTTCCATTTGCAGCAAACATTGCATCATATGACAGGAATAACAAGAAAAGGAAATCAATCATGTATCAAATCCCAGTTTTCAGTCCATTTAGTTTTTAGGTTTTGAAACTCCTATTTCGAACCCAACATACAACCAAATCAACCCAAATTCGAACTACAGTTAGATTACACATAGGGGTAACATTTTAGGGACTGAAACTAAACATTAACAGTATTTAATTGGTTTAAATTAGGTGACAAAGTTCATGTATACAAACTGGAAAATTTCTGTTCATACATGTATCAGGAAAAAAATTGGAAAATGATTTTAACCAACCAATTCGACCTAATTTACTAAACCAATGGTTGGTAACCAAAATATATATCATACATGTGTCCCATAATGCAATGGTGTCCACCCAAGTGGACACAATGTGTCCAAACTGGAATAAAAACCAGAACAACAATTGGACACAGTACAGTAAACAAGGTCTCGTGCACGTGTGCACGAGTGTCGTGCACACGACACAGCACGTGGTAGGCCACGTGCTCGTGCACCTGGGTACCCCTAGACTAGGGTTAAGTCTAGGTCCTCCTGTCCTGGGTCCTTGTGTCCGCGTGTCCAAGTTAGACACGCGTATCAGAGCCCATACACACGAGTACACAGACTCAGTGTAAAACCAGTGTGGCATGTCGTGCACCCTCGACACGACACGAGAAGTCGTGCCACTTGGGGAGTGTCATGACAGACACTGTCCCATAGTGTGTGTCAATTTATTTGTGTCCAAGTGTCTTGTCCAGGGAGTTGTGGGCCCCGGGTAGCAGGGGACTCCCTGCAGCAGCGCGCGACGTGTGCACGCACGTGTCCAGCCATAAAACCGACACAAAAATGACACGACACAAGAACTCAAGCACAGGGATCAAAATACCAGATCTAAACTATTAATCCTATTCAAAAATAATGAAATAAATCGATCGAAATGCCCTTTGAGGCATTTCGTCGAACACAATGCGTGGTCACTGATACGTGTCCAGAACGGACACGAAAGCTCCGACACCAGGAACGAAACTTATCCAAACCCTAGGGGGACCCTTAGGGCTTCCTATTGGTGAAGACTACATGAAATTTCATGGAGAAATGAAGGAGATACCTCTATGTGAAGTTCCAATAGAAAAATGGCTCTTTCTAGCTCTTTGCTTGATGTCCAAATCACTTCCAATCAATAGCAAACTGAACCAAAACTTCCATAACAGCAAGAATACCAGTGTTAGAAATCATTGCAACTGATTTGGAGATTTTAGGACCTATTATGGAATTAAAATGGATTTATTAAGACAAGAACTCACCTATTTCTTCTTGGATCTATTTTTCTAAGGAGGGAGGCTAGCCCTAAAAACTAGGAGGATATTTATAATGGAGGAATCCCTAGGTGGATATGGTGGCCGGCCAAGTGGGTTAGGATAGGGTTGAGCTAGGTTTAGTTAGTCCTATCTAGCTAAGTCACAAAATGACTTGTGTAATCACAAGCCATTTATCAAATAACTTAATTTCTACATTTCTAATTCAAGTTCTATGAATCACTAACCACTAACTTGAGTCACACTAGGTTAGACTATGGTCACTTGACCTAACCAAGCCCAACTAACCATGGTTAGTTCCTAGGTTGGTCTACATGAGTCAAAACTGGCCAAAAAACAAACTAGTCCAAATAAATCCAAAATAATTTCTAAAAATTCCCATAAATTCTAATTAATACTAATTAATTTTATTTACCCCAAAAATGATAATTTTACTCTTAAACTAGAAATGTGGTAATGACAGGCCGATTATGATATGGTCTTAGGAATGGATTGGCTGAGGGACCAGTATGCTAGGATAGACTGCCATATTGGCAGAGTTGTTTTCAGCATTCCAAGCGAGCCGGAGTTTTCCTTTTCTCGAGGCAAAGTTGAACCTTCTCCTCCATTATTGCGGATGGCCGTAGCAGCAGTGCAGTTACCCCGAATAGTCGAGGAATTTTCAGATATTTTCTCGGAAGAGCTTCCAGGAATGTCGCCAGAGCGAGAGATCGAGTTTACTATCGATTTGATCCCCGGGACAGCACCAGTATCAGAGAGAGTCTACAGGATGGCACCGTCAGAATTGGAGATATTGTACAAGATGATTGAAGAACTCAGAACCAAGGGGTTCATTCGTGCTAGTGGATCGCCTTGAGGAGCCCCGATGCTTCTTGTGAAAAAGAAGGATGGTACATCCAGATTATGTGTTGACTATCGTACCTTGAACTCAGTGACAATCAAGAACAGATATCCTCTCCCAAGGATAGATGACTTGTTTGATCAACTCAGAGGAGCGGCAGTATTCTCGAAGATTGATTTGCGGTCAGGATACCACCAGATCAGAGTCAGAGAGCAGGACATCCCGAAGACAGCTTTCAGATCTAGATATGGGCATTAGGAGTTCCTTGTTATGTCCTTTGGAGCGACCAATACGTCGGCTGTATTCATGGACCTCATGAATCGTATCTTCATGCCTTATTTGGATCAGTTCGTGATTATGTTCATAGATGATATCCTAGTCTACGCAAGAGTGAAGCGGAGCATGAGCAGCATCTCAGAGTTGTCCTCCAGATTCTTTGAGAGCACCAGTTGTATGCCAAGTTCAGTAAATACGAGTTCTGGCTCGATCGCATTTCATACTTGGGTCATATCATCACCAGAGGGGGAGTAAAAATGGATCCCCAGAAGATTGTGGCTATCAAAACATGGCCAGTGTCCAGCATAGTTGCAGAAGTTTACAGTTTTCTTGGATTGGCCGGCTACTACCGGAGATTTGTTTCAGACTTTGCTCGAATTTCAGCACCATTGACCCACAAGAAGGTGCAGTTTGCATGGCAGCAGAATGTCAGGATTCTTTTGAGAAGCTAAAGCAAGGCTTGATGACGGCACCCATTCTCACACTTCCAGATAGGACCGAAGGATTTTCAGTGTACTGTGATGCTTCAGGCAGAGGTTTAGGATGTGTTTTAATACAGCATGGGAAGGTAATAGCTTATGCGTTATGACAACTTCGTGATCATGAGAGGAATAACCCGACCCACGACTTGGAACTGGCAGCAGTAGTATTTGCACTCAAGCTTTGGAAACACTACTTGTATAGAGATAGGGTAGAGATTTTCATCGATCACAAGAGCCTGAAGTATGTATTCACTCAGAAGGATCTTAACATGCGTCAAAGAAGATGGCTAGACCTGCTTGTGGATTATGATGTCAACCTGCAGTATCATCCTGGGAAGGCCAACGTTGTTGCCGATGCATTGAGCAGGAGAGCCAGAATTTATTTTTTGACAGCTCAACCAGAGTTGTTAGCAGATCTTCAGAAGATGGATATAGAAGTTGTCCTTCGTACCAGTGTAGCATTGATGGCCAGTATGCAAGTTCAGTCCAGTATAGTTGAGCGGATCAAGATAGCTCAGTCCTCCGATTCTAAGCTTCAGCGGCTTAGAGCAGAATGTGAAGCAGGACGACGACCAGAATTATGCATTCATGAAGACGGTACACTTCAACATGGTAAGCATCGTTGTGTACCCAGTGGAGATATCAGACAGGAGGTCATGGCAGAAGCTCACAGTTCTCAGTATTCGATTCATCCCGGTGGCACAAAGATGTACCATAATATCCGTCACACTTCTGGCAGAATGGCATGAAGAGGGAGATAGCTCGGTTTGTCTCTCGATGTTTGGTTTGACAACAAGTCAAGGCTGAACATCAGAGGCCAGCTGGACTTTTTCAGCCCTTGTCGATTCCAGAATAGAAGTGGGAGCATATAACCATAGATTTTGTGACTGGATTATCTCGATCCCCGACCAGTAGAGATGCTATTTGGGTTATAGTTGACAGGCTCACGAAGGTGGCTCACTTTCTTCCATTCAGAGTTGGTCAGTCGACGGCTCAGCTAGCAGAGATGTACCTCAGGCAGATAGTCAGACTTCACGGAGTACCAGTCAGTATCACCTCGGACAGAGATTCGAGATTCATGTCACACTTTTGGCATAGTCTGCAAGAGAGTTTGGGAACTCACCTCCAGTTCAGCTCAGCTTATCACCCGCAGACAGATGGTCAGTCAGAGCGCACGATCCAGACTCTTGAGGATATGTTGAGATCTTGTACACTCAACTTCGGTGGTTCGTGGGAAGATCACCTGCACCTGGTGGAGTTTTCGTACAATAACAGTTTTCAAGCTAGTATCCAGATGGCACCGTTTGAGGCACTGTATGAAAGAAAGTATAGATCCCCACTAGCATGGGACGATGTTGGAGAGAGGCAGATGCTTGGTCCAGATATGATCACTCAGAAAGTTGAGGTGGTCAGGAGAGTCAGAGATCATCTTTCCGTTGCACAAGATCGTCAGCGCCATTGGGACGATTCTCATCAGCGTCCCCTTGAATTTTCTGTCGGCGACCATGTATTCCTGAGGATCTCGCCTAACCGTGGTGTTACTGCCACTTTTCTAGCTTGAGGGTATTTTGGTCATTTTCAAAATTTTGGAATTATTTTGGGATTATTATTATTAATTATATTTAATATGATTTTTAGTGATTTTTGGTGATTTTTGGTAGAATTGTTTTTGACCCTATAGTTGACCTTGACTCATGTTGACTAGAAGACTGTCCTATTGGCTAACCTAGGTCAAGACACCTTGGTTAGGTTAAGAAACCCTAGTGTGACCTAAGTTTTTCATTTCAAGTTCATTAGAATTGGTTTAGGGTAATTAGGAGCTAGTTTGGCCTAAGAATGGCTTGTGAAGTCACAAGTCAAATCATGACTTGAACTAATTAGGACTCAACCAACTAGCCAAAACCCTAGATCTAAACCCTATGGCCAGCCACATGACAGCCCCCCCTCTATAAATACTCTCCTAGGAATTAGGGCTAGCCTCTCTCTTAGGGTTCATCAAGTTTTTAGAAAGAGGTAATGTTCCATCTTCATAAATTCATATTAAATCCAAATTAAGTCCTTTTTCCTTCAAACAAATTCCTATAGGCTCTAAATCTCGTGCTCTTGCTGTTGGAAATATTTTTTGACAGGAAAGGAACAATTTGGAAGAGCTTTGGTGGTTTGAGAGATTCTTCTCTTTGGAGTTTTTGGGAGATTGAACACCCATAGGTAAAACCCTATCCATTGCTCCTAAATTCTTATAAAAATCATTTTTAGGGTCCCCTAGCCCTCACCCAACTGTAGGGACAGCCAACCCTAGGTTTTGGACTCTTTTCGTGTCCGTATCAGACACGTATCAGAAGATGAACTAGGTGTTCGACGTATTGTCCCAAAGGACTGTTCAGTCGAGATTTTGAAATCTCTTTGATCAGGAAACTAGATCTAGGTGTCGTCTAAGGTTCCCATGTGTCGTGTGCTGTTGTTCGTGTTGCGTCGTGTCGTAGGGAACACGGGACACGCGAGTGCGGGTGTGCGCGCGCGGCACTGTAGCTCCCCTGCTACTCGGGGGCTACTGTGCGCTGGACACGCGACGCCGACACTAGAAAATTGGTATGGTGATAGGTTTCATGACTGACACGAGGCTCGCAAAGTTTTACGAGTCCTCGTGTCGTGTCGGACACGATTTTCAGCGTGCACGGGGCAGCCACAGTGTGCGTGCGTGTGCAGTGTGTGTTCTGTTGTTTTATCAATTTTAAATAATTCTAAAATGGGTTTTAATGTTTAGATGGATCCTAACTATCATGTTTAAACCCCTGTTGCTTTTGGTTACACAATAGTTTAGGTTTAATGTGGTATTTTTGATTTCGAACATGAGAAATGGGTTTTTCTGATACTTGATTGATACTGGGTTTTTCCAGTTTCTAAACCATTTTATTTCCCTTTTTGTTCAAGATAGTTTACTGATTATTGTCCCTACAAGTTGCATTTCATATTAGCTAAGTTATTTCAATTATTGTTGGCTTTTGGAATGTGTAGAATAGGGATTTGTATTCAAGTTGGATCAACTTTTCGAAATTGTATAGGACTGAATTCCTACATGTTGCTGTGTTTTTTTTTTGAACATTCAAATTCCTTTTTCCTGTGCACTGATTGAACTCAAGTTGGGTTTTTCTTTAGATTGTAAATAAGGTGGGATTGAATGTTATATAGGTTGGAATGTTTAACCTGAGATTTAGTTCTCAGTCTCACAACCTGAGATAGGATTAGTTCCAGTTTCTTTTTATGTCAAACCTGAGAATGGTTAAACCATTTGTTAAACTGTATATATTTTTCCCCACTGTTTCCAGTTCCCTATACAAACCTGAGATTGTTTTCTAGCCACTAAATTCCTTTTACTTTCAAAATGTATTCAAAATCTGAGGTAATGGTTTGTATAGGCTATATAACTGAAATTGTAAAAAGATATTGTTAAGCTGAGTTTGGTTTTCAAACCTGATATGGAATGAACACAAAAACCTGAGCATAGTTCACTGCACTGTAGTTGAAAACTGATTACTTTCCTTCCCTGATTCCTGTGTTATGTAACCTGAGTTTTCTCCTTATTTCGAAAACAAAACCTGTTATGGTATGTTTTAGATTGTGTAATAATTTAGTTGTGTTCAACTATCCAACCTGAGATGGTTAATTGATATTGTTTAACTGAGATGTTGATAGAATCTGAGAATGGTCTCTTTGATACTGCCACTGTTTTAGATAAAACCTGAGAATGGATTTAATATACATTGTTCACTGTTTAACCTGGGCATTTATGTGTGTAACCTGAAAATGTTTGAACCTTGTATTGATCACTGTCTTACCCTCTTTCACATCACATTTGACCTTCACTGTAAAACTGAAATGATAGCTCAAGTTGTTAAACTGTTTTTTGTTTCAATGAAAAATCTGAGTTTTGGACTGTCAACTGTATTTGGTTGTGGGTTGTTGTTTCACACGCAGGTATCGCACATTATCACAAACCCTCTACACTCACATTCACTCATGGTACACACACACATACTTGTTGTTGTCCTCTCCTTTCATGTATATACATTACATTTTGAGTTGTTATATATAGGATTCCTATATAGGATTTTATATATATACTAGATATATATGTACAGGCCTTCCTATATATGTGTATGTGTAATTTAATATATATGGTATATATGGTGTCTTGATATGTGTATTGTATATATATGTGTAATGTAGTGTAGATAATAATGTTGTGTTATGATGTGATAGAGTTTGGATAGAGGTTTCCTAAATAGGCTATTAGACATAGTAACCTAGAGTAGACTTGTTAGAACCTAGAATAGGTTTGGTTAGACCTAGACTAGACAAATTGACTAGGTTTGACTTAAGGTTGACCAGAGTTGACCAAGAGTTGACTTTGGTCTAAATTGACCTAGTTTCATGTAGAATGCATTAAGTTGCATTGTTTTATCATTGTAGACTCATAGTGACTTGTACTGTTCTATAGGAGACAGACACCACTCCTCGGACAGTCTATATTCTCTCAGATTCATCGGTTACAGGCGAGTACATTCTCTGATCATTTTATATCCTGCATTAGGAGTATATTTCCTGCTGTAGATTACTATACATGATGCTGACACGTCGGAAACACGGATTAGTACTATATGGATCTTGTTGGGCGATGTTATCCCCTTAGCGGATACATCGGGTATTCGTGTTCATGTACTTTATCGTGAACATCGTGTACTCCTTGTATTTGTGACTTTTGTGTACGAAATGTGTGAGATCGTGTATAATCATGTTTTCACATGACCTTCGTGTACAATAACATAACTTAGCCAGATCCTTGTGTATTGATTGGGGCGGGGGAGTAGAAGTGGTTATGTATTCAATCTAGTAGATTACTCGTGTACAACCTCTGTAGATTACTTGTGTATAACATCGTGCCGTTTACATAACCATCTTGTGCTCTGAATCACTAGACACTGCTAGTTCTCTATATACTGTAGCTATTTGTTTACAGTCTTTCTTGTTTATCATATTTCTTCAGTTTCTTGTATTTTACTCTATAAGCATGATTATTTATCCTGACCTGCTATGATTTATTGAGATGTACTGTGCTCGCTCCTGTCCTGACTGGACCTGTTGAAATATTACAGAGGACGAGGCTGAGGCGTTCTGCCCTACTTACTACGGTGCCACACTAGATGAGTGCCCAGACTTGGACCAGCAGCAGGAGCTACTAGCTGTAGATGACACTCCTTTAGATTAGGACTGTCTTTTCTATTTGGGATTATTGTACTAGACTTTGAGATATTCTGAGATGTATTTATTTTTAGACACTTAGTTCTGGATTTGTATCTCTGTGATTCTCTGTTTTGGATTTTGTTATCTTTCATTATCTATCTATCTTACCTATTCTACCTTAGCTGTGGTTGAGTTTATATTGTGTTATGTCACCCCCATTCGGGGAGTATAACTGCTATACCTTCAATTGTTCGATGTTGTGACCTAGGACAGCGTTCTACCGTCGATACTGCGGCGTAGGCTGGACGTACCCACGTCTCGTGCCCTTACTCTAGGGTACGGGTTGTGACACATTTTTAGTGGTGGCCCATGCAGGTCTAGGATATAAGTGTCGTGGTATTCGAACTAGAATATCGCTGCAGCCTGCAGTAGAAATTAGCAGATTTTTTTTTGAAGGTACTCAATCACACTAGAAAAAACTCCTTATCAGATTCCGTATATCTATTTTGCTGCTTATTGTCTTCCTTAGAATTTTAAACTGTCCTCCTTTGATTATTCGACTCATTCTCAGTAATTGCTTCTTGTTTGATCTGTGTCTCCAGGATGGTTGAGATGCGATCGCATCGCCCCGTGACGGGAGAGGCTAGAGAGGGGTCTGCCACCTCTCGTGTCCAGCATCCAGCTCCCGGTGCCACAGGGCCAGTGCAGCCCTCAGGAGTGGGAGTTTCTGCCACTTTTGGAGGAGCACCTCCACCAGTCGGGAGGCCGAGCTTGGTGCTTCCAGAGATCCTTTCCACGCAGCAGCCTCCGCTTGCGGGGATGGTTGATGCTGCCCATCTCTTCTCCTTCGTGGAGAGGATTCTGGAGTCCTCGTACCAGCTCAGTCAGAGGCCGACAGCAGATTTCAGGCAGGGGATTGATGAGGCGCACCAGCTAGTACGTACGACTGTTGAGATGGTGACTGGTCAGGGGGCCCAGCAGCAGCCCCGTCGGAGAGAGAGAGAGATATTCAGGACTTCCAGAAGATGCATCCTCGGGAGTTCTTGGGCACAGAGGGCATTCACTATGCCGATGATTGGATTGAGCACATAGAGAAGATCTTTCGACTGGCAGAGATACCAGTTCGGCTTCATATCGAGGCAGCGGGCAGCCAGATGCAGGATTTGGCCCGTGTATGGTACCAGACTGATCCCAGAGTGGGGGTGGAGGGCCAGACTTGGGCCCGATTCAAGGAACTGTTCAAGGAGCAGTTCTTCCCCGATGTAGCCTTAGGTGGGATCGAGGCGCAGTTCGAGGCTTTGGTTCAGGGGAACCAGACAGTTGCTGAGTATGCCGGGGAGTTCTGCCGACTAGCCCGGTTTATTGATGATCTGACGGAGAAGACCAAGGCGAGGAAGTTTCGCCGAGGTTTGACTAGAGAGATTCGGTCGCTGACCAAGAGCGACCGGAATGCTACTTTTGCTGAGATTTATTCCGGGGCCATGGCAGCAGAGGACGACCTGGGACTGAGGCAGAAGAGAGGTCGCGACTTTCAGTCAGGCAGTAGCAGTCAGGGGCAGGCCAAGAGGCCTCATTTCCAGCAGCAGTTTCAGCATCAGAGTCCAGTGCAGCAGTTTCAGCAGCAGGGCCGTACACCTTTCCAGCAGGTGCAGCACCAGCATCAGAGGGGGCAGCAGGCACCCAGGCAGCAGGCTATTAGTTGTACTTTCTGTAAGAAGCCTGGGCACAAGTGGGACGAGTGCAGGAAGAGACTCGGCAGATGCTTGATGTGTGGATCAGCAGACCATCAGATGCGAGAGTGTCCAGTTGCGTCTGTACGTCCGGTACCAGGAGGAGCCGGGGCAGCCAAGGCTCCAGCAGGCCAGCAGAGGAGACCAGCCCTGCAGACCCGGCAGCAGAGGTTCCAGCAGCACCAGCAGCAGGCACGGGATGGACAGCAGGGGCGAGCTTTTGCCATGGCAGCTGAGGATGCTGAGGTCATCGGAGAGCTGATAGCAGGTTCGGTTCTTCTCGACTCCCTTCCAGCTTTTGCACTCTTTGATTCCGGGGCTTCCCACAGCTTTGTGTCTGTATCGTATGCTATTAGACACAGTTTGATTTTGGAACCATTGCCTAGGACCTGCAAGATCACAATCGGGGGTGGGGTCATCCTCGTGAGTGATGTTTGCAGAGGGCGGAGTGTTATATTGGGAGGCCGAGAGTTGGGAGTGAGTTTACTCGTCATGCCATTACCGAACTACGATATAGTATTAGGTATGGACTGGCTGGGTAGACACCACGCCCGCATTGATTGTCGTGGGGGTAGAGTTTTGTTCAGGGCCCCAGGAGAGCCAGAGTTTGAGTACACCCGACGGCAGGCAGAGCAGGACGGCGGAGTTTTCTGTGGAGCATCAGTCGAGGAGCAGGTGGCTCTGCATCCCTTGATCGCAGAGTTTATGGACGTGTTTCCAGAGGAGTTGCCAGGGCTTCCACCAGACAGAGATGTGGAGTTCTCGATAGACTTGGTTCCCGGCGCGGAACCGATCTTTCAGCATGTCTATCGAGTGAACAACAGCGAGTTAGTGGAGCTGAAGAAGCAGGTAGATGAGCTGCAGGACAAGGGCTTCATTCGCTCTAGTTCTTCACCTTGGGGTGCACCGGTACTCTTCGTACCGAAGAAGGATGGGTCGGTACGTATGTGTATCGACTACAGGGCACTCAACAACCTGACGATCAAGAACAGATACCCACTGTCGCGGATCGATGATTTGTTTGATCAGTTGAGCGGAGCTCGGGTGTTCTCCAAGATTGATTTGAGGTCAGGCTATCACCAGGTGAAGATGAAGAGGGAGGATATCCCCAAGACCGCTTTCAGGACGCGGTACGGGCAGTTTGAGTTCTTGGTTATGCCGTTTGGGCTAACCAATGCACCAGCAGTGTTTATGAATCTAATGAACAAGGTGTTCCACCAGTACTTGGACAAGTTTGTGGTGGTGTTCATTAATGATATCTTAATATATTCCAAGACAGAGGAGGAGCACGAGGAGCATCTGCGGATAGTGCTAGAGACTCTCAGACGGGAGCAGCTTTATGGAAAACTCTCCAAGTGTGAGTTTTTCTTGGACCAGGTAGACTTTTTGGGGCATGTGGTGACTGGAGATGGTATCTTAGTTGACCCCAAGAAGATTGTAGCAGTTGAGGCTTGGACAGCGCCGACTTCAGTAGCAGAGATCAGGAGTTTTCTGGGGCTGGCAGGATACTATAGGAGATTTGTGCAGGATTTCTTCCGGGTTGCAGAGCCGTTGACACGGTTGACCCGGAAGGATACTGAGTATGTTTGGTCAGAAGAGTGTCAGGCAGCTTTTAATGAGTTGAAAAAGCGGCTTACGACAGCTCCGATTCTGACATTGCCTTCAGGATCAGGTGGTTTCACTATTTATAGTGATACTTCAGGGAAGGGGCTGGGTTGCATCTTGCAGCAGCATGGGAAGGTGATTGCCTATGCTTCCAGGCAATTACGTCCCCATGAGAAGAACTACCCTACCCATGACCTGGAGCTGGCAGTGGTGATTTTTGCTTTGAAGTTATGGAAGCACTATCTGTATGGCGAGAGGGTGGAGATCTTCACAGACCACAAGAGCTTGAAGTACGTGTTCACTCAGAAGGAGTTGAACATGAGGCAGCGCAGGTGGCTTGAGCTGATAAAGGACTTTGATATCGCACTCCAGTATCACCCGGGGAAGGCCAACGTGGTTGCCGATGCCTTGAGTAGGTATCCGACAGCCATGTGTTTGACTATGGATCGGCACCTGCTTGCAGATTTGGAGAGCCTTGGGATAGAGGTGATTGTGCCCGGAGTGCAGATGCAGTTATGGGGCCTGCAGATACAGTCAGACTTGATGGACAGGATCAAGGCGGCACAGTTTGATGATGTGGCTCTGCGAAGTATCCGAGAGCAGATCAGTATGGGAGTGCAGGATATTGAGTTCTCACTTACAGAGGATGGTGCCTGAGGCATGGTGCCAGGTTATGTGTGCCTAGCGGGGAGCTCAGAGAGCAGATTATGCAGGAGGCTCACAGATCGCAGTACTCTATACATCCTGGTGCCAACAAGATGTACAGGGATCTGCGAGAGCATGTCTGGTGGTACGGGATGAAGAGGGAGGTGTCCAACTTCGTAGCTAGATGCTTGATCTGTCAGCAGGTCAAGGCTGAGAGGCAGAGGCCTGGAGGATTATTGCAGCCGCTGCCCATTCCAGAGTGGAAGTAGGAGCACATTACCATAGACTTTGTGTCAGGATTGTCCCGTACACCAGGAGAGAAAGACGCGATTTGGGTCATCGTTGACAGGTTGACCAAATCGCCCCACTTCTTGCCATTCAAGGTCGGTACGTCTACTGAGAGGCTGGCGGAGTTGTATATGAGACAGATAGTCAGGATTCACGGAGTTTCCGTCAGCATAGTCTCAGATCGGGATAGCCGCTTTACTTTCCATTTTTGGAGGAGTCTGCAGACTAGCTTGGGTACTCAGCTCAAGTTTAGTACCGCATACCACCCCCAGACGGACGGACAGTCAGAGAGGACTATTCAGACCCTTGAGGATATGCTGCGGACGTGCGTCCTGGATTTTAGAGGTTCCTGGGAGGATCACCTACATTTGGTGGAGTTTGCTTACAACAACAGTTTTTAGGCCAGCATTGAGATGTAACCGTTTGAGGCTCTGTACGGGCGTAAGTATCGTACACCCTTATCTTGGGATGATGTTGGAGAGCGAGCTTTACTGGGACCAGAGATGATTGTTGACGCAGCCGAGAAGGTGAAGCTCATCAGGGACAGACTTCGCGTGACGCAGGATAGACATCGGCACTGGGCCGATAGCCACCGGGGGCCGCTGGAGTTTGAGGTACAGATCTAGAGTAGGATTAGAATTAGGTTGTATTTAGTTTTGTTTGATTGATCGTGTTTGATTTTTTTAGTAACTTGAGACATTGCTTGTGATTAGGTTGGAGACATGGTTTTTCTGCGGATATCTCTGACTCGTGGTACGATACGTTTTGGTGGAGGTGGGAAGCTTAGCCCGCACTTCATCGGCCCTTTCGTTATCAGCGGGAGAGTCGGTGATGTGGCATACAGGCTAGACTTGCCACCTGCACTAGTGGGCGTCCACAACGTATTCCACGTATCACAGCTGAGACGGTATGTGGCTGACCCTAGCCATGTGCTCGATCACTCGGAGATAGAGGTTGGACCTACTCTCAGTTATCCAGAGCAGCCTGTGGAGATTCTGGATCGCCGAGAGAAGGTATTGAGGAACCAGGTGATACCCTTGGTACGCGTCGCATGGAGGCATCATTCTCTAGGAGAGTCTACCTGGGAGCGGGAGGATGAGATGCGTGAGCGGTACCCCTATCTTTTTGGACCCTGAGGTATACTTTTCTATCCTTCTCAGCAGTTTAGTTTCGCCTTTAATTTCGAGGACGAAATTATTTTAAGGGGGGTAGATTTGTCACTGCCACTTTTCTAGCTTGAGGATATTTTGGTCATTTTCAAAATTTTGGAATTATTTTGGGATTATTATTATTAATTATATTTAATATGATTTTTAGTGATTTTTGGTGATTTTTGGTAGAATTGTTTTTGACCCTATAGTTGACCTTGACTCATGTTGACTAGGAGACTGTCCTATTGGCTAACCTAGGTCAAGACACCTTGGTTAGGTTAAGAAACCCTAGTGTGACCTAAGTTTTTCATTTCAAGTTCATTAGAATTGGTTTGGGGTAATTAGGAGCTAGTTTGGCCTAAGAATGGCTTGTGAAGTCACAAGTCAAATCATAACTTGAACTAATTAGGACTCAACCAACTAGCCAAAACCCTAGATCTAAATCCTATGGCCAGCCACATGACAGCCCCCCCTCTATAAATACTCTCCTAGGAATTAGGGCTAGCCTCTCTCTTAGGGTTCATCAAGTTTTTAGAAAGAGGTAATATTCCATCTTCATAAATTTATATTAAATCCAAATTAAGTCCTTTTTCCTTCAAACAAATTCCTATAGGCTCTAAATCTCGTGCTCTTGCTGTTGGAAATAATTTTTGACAGGAAAGGAACAATTTGGAAGAGCTTTGGTGGTTTGAGAGATTCTTCTCTTTGGAGTTTTTGGGAGATTGAACACCCATAGGTAAAACCCTATCCATTGCTCTTAAATTCTTATAAAAATCATTTTTAGGGTCCCCTAGCCCTCACCCAACTGTAGGGACAGCCAACCCTAGGTTTTGGACTCTTTTCGTGTCCGTATCGGACACGTATCAGAAGATAAACTAGGTGTTCGACGTATTGTCCCAAAGGACTGTTCAGTCGAGATTTCAAAATCTCTTTGATCAGCAAACTAGATCTAGGTGTCGTCTAGGGTTCCCATGTGTCGTGTGCTATTGTTCGTGTCGCGTCGTGTCGTGGAGAACACGGGACACGCGAGTGCGGGTGTGCGCGCGCGGCACTGTAGCTCCCCTGCTACTCGGGGGCTACTGCGCGCTGGACACGCGACGCCGACACTAGAAAATTGGTATGGTGATAGGTTTCATGACTGACATGAGGCTCGCAAAGTTTTACGAGTCCTCGTGTCGTGTCGGACACGATTTTCAGCGTGCACGGGACAGCCACAGTGTGCGTGCGTGTGCAGTGTGTGTTCTGTTGTTTTATCAATTTTAAATAATTCTAAAATGGGTTTTAATGTTTAGATGGATCCTAACTATCATGTTTAAACCCCTGTTGCTTTTGGTTACACAATAGTAAAGGTTTAATGTGGTATTTTTGATTTCGAACATGAGAAATGGGTTTTTCTAATACTTGACTGATACTGGGTTTTTCCAGTTTCTAAACCATTTTATTTCCCTTTTTGTTCAAGATAGTTTACTGATTATTGTCCCTACAAGTTGTATTTTATATTAGCTAAGTTATTTCAATTATTGTTGGCTTTTGGAATGTGTAGAATAGGGATTTGTATTCAAGTTGGATCAACTTTTCGAAATTGTATAGGACTGAATTCCTACATGTTGCTGTGTTTTTTTTTTTTGAACATTCAAATTCCTTTTTCCTGTGCACTGATTGAACTCAAGTTGGGTTTTTCTTTAGATTGTAAATAAGGTGGGATTGAATGTTATATAGGTTGGAATGTTTAACCTGAGATTTAGTTCTCAGTCTCACAACCTGAGATAGGATTAGTTCCAGTTTCTTTTTATGTCAAACCTGAGAATGGTTAAACCATTTGTTAAACTGTATATATTTTTCCCCACTGTTTCCAGTTCCCTATACAAACCTGAGATTGTTTTCTAGCCACTAAATTCCTTTTACTTTCAAAATGTATTCAAAATCTGAGGCAATGGTTTGTATAGGCTATATAACTGAAATTGTAAAAAGATATTGTTAAGCTGAGTTTGGTTTTCAAACCTGATATGGAATGAACACAAAAACCTGAGCATAGTTCACTGTACTGTAGTTGAAAACTGATTACTTTCCTTCCCTGATTCCTGTGTTATGTAACCTGAGTTTTCTCCTTATTTCGAAAACAAAACCTGTTATGGTATGTTTTAGATTGTGTAATGATTTAGTTGTGTTCAGCTATCCAACCTGAGATGGTTAATTGATATTGTTTAACTGAGATGTTGATAGAATCTGAGAATGGTCTCTTTGATACTGCCACTGTTTTAGATAAAACCTGAGAATGGATTTAATATACATTGTTCACTGTTTAACCTGGGCATTTATGTGTGTAACCTGGAAATGTTTGAACCTTGTATTGATCACTGTCTTACCCTCTTTCACATCACATTTGACCTTCACTGTAAAACTGAAATGATAGCTCAAGTTGTTAAACTGTTTTTGGTTTCAATAAAAAATCTGAGTTTTGGACTGTCAACTGTATTTGGTTGTGGGTTGTTGTTTCACACACAGGTATCGCACATTATCATAAACCCTCTACACTCACATTCACTCATGGTACACACACACATACTTGTTGTTGTCCTCTCCTTTCATGTATATACATTACATTTTGAGTTGTTATATATAGGATTCCTATATAGGATTTTATATATATACTAGATATATATGTACAGGCCTTCCTATATATGTGTATGTGTAATTTAATATATATGGTATATATGGTGTCTTGATATGTGTATTGTATATATATGTGTAATGTAGTGTAGATAATAATGTTGTGTTATGATGTGATAGAGTTTGGATAGAGGTTTCCTAAATAGGCTATTAGCCATAGTAACCTAGAGTAGACTTGTTAGAACCTAGAATAGGTTTGGTTAGACCTAGACTAGACAAATTGACTAGGTTTGACTTAAGGTTGACCAGAGTTGACCAAGAGTTGACTTTGGTCTAGATTGACCTAGTTTCATGTAGAATGCATTAAGTTGCATTGTTTTATCATTGTAGACTCATAGTGACTTGTACTGTTCTATAGGAGACAGACACCACTCCTCGGACAGTCTATATTCTCTCAGATTCACCGGTTACAGGCGAGTATATTCTCTGATCATTTCATATCCTGCATTAGGAGTATATTTCATGCTGTAGATTACTATACATGATGCTGACACGTCGGAAACACGAATTAGTACAATATGGATCTTGTTGGGCGATGTTATCCCCTTAGCGGATACATCGGGTATTCGTGTTCGTGTACTTTATCGTGAACATCGTGTACTCCTTGTATTTATGACTTTCGTGTACGAAATGTGTGAGATCGTGTATAATCATATTTTCACATGACCTTCATGTACAATAACATAACTTAGCCAGATCATTGTGTATTGATTGGGGCGGGGGAGTAGAAGTGGTTATGTATTCAATCTAGTAGATTACTCGTGTACAACCTCTGTAGATTACTCGTGTATAACATCGTGCCGTTTACATAACCATCTTGTGCTCTGAATCACTAGACACTGCTAGTTCTCTATATACTGTAGCTATTTGTTTACAGTCTTTCATGTTTATCATATTTCTTCAGTTTCTTGTATTTTACTCTATAAGTATGATTATTTATCCTGACCTGCTATGATTTGTTGAGATGTACTGTGCTCGCTCCTGTCCTGACTGGACCTGTTAAAATATTACAGAGGACGAGGCTGAGGCGTTCTGTCCTACTTACTACGGTGCCACACTAGATGAGTGCCCAGACTTGGACCAGCAGCAGGAGCCACTAGCTGTAGATGACACTCCTTTAGATTAGGACTGTCTTTTCTATTTGGGATTATTGTACTAGACTTTGAGATATTCTGAGATGTATTTATTTTTAGACACTTAGTTCTGGATTTGTATCTCTGTGATTCTCTGTTTTAGATTTTGTTATCTTTCATTATCTATCTATCTTACCTGTTCTACCTTAGCTGTGGTTGAGTTTATATTGTGTTATGTCACCCCCATTCGGGGAGTATAACTGCTATACCTTCAATTGTTAGATGTTGTGACCTAGGATAGCGTTCTACCGCCGACACTAGGCTGGACGTACCTACGTCTCGTGCCCTTACTCTAGGGTACGGGTCGTGACACGTGGCGTCATTCGTTTCGACGTACGAAGAAAGCTTAGTCCTAGGTATATAGGGTCGTTCGATATTCTGGAGCGAGTAGGAGATGTGTCCTATCGTCTCGCTCTTCCGTCGTCTCTGAGTGAGGTGCATGACGTATTCCATGTATTCCAACTACGACGGTATATCCCGGACCCGAGTCATATCCTGGATCATTCGGAATTGATTGTTGGTACCAACCTTTCGTATGAGGAGAGGCCCGTATCCATATTAGACCAAAGAGAGAAGATACTCAAGAACAAGACTATCAAGTTAGTCCGTGTTGCTTGGGGTCATCACTCCTTGGGTGAGACAACGTGGGAGTGTGAGGATGATATCCGATCGCAATATCCCGACCTGTTTGACTCGTGAGGTATAATATCTTTCTTATGCCTCATGCCTTCGATTCTTTGCTTGTATGAATAATTGCTTGATTGTTTGACTAGTATAGCTTGCCTGTGATTAGTATAGCTTGTCCTTGTACCTCTAGCCTCTTGATTAAATTCTAAGGACAGAATTCTTTTAAGGAGACATGCAATACGAGACAAAATACGTACACGTATTCCAAAATACGTAATACGAACCACAAGCATTACACCATGGTATTTTTCATGGACATGTTCTCTGTGGGAGCTATTAATTGCACTTTGGTCGCATGAGCATTTCTTAGCTCTGAGCCGTATGGCCATTTAATCGAATATTTAATTAAATTGGCTGCATGAGCATTTTTTAGCTCTGAGCCGCATGGCCATTTAATTGAGTTGGCCGCATAGGCTCAATGCATAGCTGTCCGCATGTATTAGCTAGCCGCATGGCCAATTGCATTTTGCATGCATATGCATGCATTAGCTTGCATGCATTAGTCTGCATGCTTATATATTTAATGCATTAGCTTGCATGCATTAGTCTGCATGCTTATATATTTAATGCATTAGCTTGCATGCTTATATATTTAATGCTTGCATTTGCATGCATTAGCCTGCTTATATATTTAATGCATTATGCATTAGCTTGCATGATTTAGCTCGCATGCATATATATTAAGCTTTGGCCGCATGCATTTACAAGTAGCTTTGTAGCCGCATGCATATATTAAGTATTGTGGCCGCATAGGCCAATATAATTTTGGCCGTATATGGCCATCAGCTTGATTCATGGCCGCATATGGCATGTGCAAGTAATTGCTTGCATGCTTAAATATTTCTGGTCGCATATGGCCTTTAGTTACATTGTAGTCGCATGCATTTGCATGGCCATTAATTTGTAGCCGCATGCATTACTTTGTAGCAGCATGCATTAAGTTGTGGCCTTAGCTATTTCTGGCCGCATATGGCCTTAGATTCTGCTTGGCCGCATATGGCCATTAATACTATATTTTGGTCGCATATGGCCAAGTGACTTGCTTGGCCGCATAGAATAATTGGCTGGCCGCATATGCAATTGCTTGGCCGCATGGATTTGCTAGCTTTGGCCACATGAAATAATTGGCTGGCCGCATATGCATTGCTCGCATGCATTTGCATGCAATATATTTTGGCCGCATGGCCTCAGCAATATATATTTTGGCCGCATGGCCTCAGTAATATATTTTGGCCGCATGGTCTTAGCTTTAATTGCATGGCCGCATGCACATTTATGTGCTTGGCTACCTGCACCTTTATATGTAGCCGCATGCACATTTATATGCTGGCCGTATGAAGTTTCTCCTGAGCCGTATGATTCCTCTACAACCTCTGCTAATATTTAATTACTACATGTATGCTTGTACCATATTAATTGTTCCCTGACACGATGGTGACTTGTTGAGGTGCACTTTTGACAAATGACATGACATGATAGTGGCCCGACGTGGCACACTACTGACAGTGAACATAACATGATATATATCCCGAAGGCTGTTACGACGGCTAGCATGTCATGACAAGATTGAATGGCCTGGACGCCGTGGATGATTGTGTTTGTACAATTAAACCGGTAATGTTTGCATCATGTCTAGGACATGGATCCCTGAGCACCACGGTCAGGGGTACCTACTGTAAATGACTAAGGCTAATAACTAGAATAATTCAGTAGTCATGAGAGATTTCCCCAGTTACAGGCGATCCCGTTATCCCGGCCACCATTGTGGACTTGTAGCCTGCCGACGAGTAACAAGTCTAGATTCACTGATGTATGGAAAAGAACGAGGTACTGTTTAATGAATCCAAGTCGCCTGGATAACCTAGATTAGCTGCAGGGCTTGTGGCTGGAGGAACATCTCACTGCATATTGCTAGTAACTAAGGCTTGTGATAACCCTAGTTAGCTAATGTAGAAAGCCGTAGTCACTGATTGGCCGAAAACGATTGTATGATATAGTTTTAGTGCTCGATTATTGCAGGCTTGATCGCATGATTATCACTTTTAACGATAAAGATCAGAGGCTAAGTTCTGTTCAGGTGAAGGGTTACAACCCCGGTCCTTGTTTGGTTTAAGGGTTATAACCTGGCTCCCGGAGCAGTTCTAAGTCCTCTCTTTGTTTATTTTCTTATTGTACCCCACGTCATGCTTGTTATGTTTTATCTTACCAACAAGATTTGGAGACGGAGTTCTATTCAGGTGAAGGGTTACAACCCCGGTCCTTGTTTGGTTTAAGGGTTGTGACCTGGCTACTTGAATGGTTCCCTCGTACTCTATTATGACTGTTGTTATTCTTTTATTATCAAGCTTTTTGTAACTATTTTTAGTATTCATTTCTGATATGATGGTTTTAGTTCTTAAGTGAAGCCTCCTTTGTGACACTTGCTCTTTTTGGGATCTGACCCAGCTGGTTTTGTATGGCCAGATTTCGGAGCAGCTCCAGAGGATCTACCGACTTTCCAGCCCGATGGTGACCACCAGGCGTAACTAGGGCAACGAATGGGTTTATTTTTGGCTCTTCCACTCTATTGTAAAATTTTCATTTTGAGGCGTTTAGCCGGCGAGCACCTGTTAGCTCGTATTGCATATCTTATTATTGTCTGCCTACGGGCTGTAACATGATTGACAGATCCTAGGGTTGATCATGTATGACTAAACTCTTGCTAGTTCTCACATTTTGTAACGACTAGCTTCATGATCAATTGAATATGTAATGTTTGGGACGCCTCACTATTGTATATTTGGTGATCTTACATCTTGTAACTTTACTTGCTTGCTTGAGATTGAAACATTTAGGCTTGTTATTGACCATAGGAGACTGATGGATTGTAGTTAAACCCTCATATATCTAGACAGCCGTAACCGTATAGTGACGTGGATCCCATTTTATTATACGTAGCTGGCTATGTATGTCCCCGCTCTCCAGTATTCTGGTTCTGGGGCGTTACATATATATATATATATATTCCTTCACCTAAATTCTTCAACTCCTTATCCTAAATCTTATTCAGTTTGTATTTTGTAATGATCAAGACTTGATTGCTATTTGATTATGTGTTTAATGTTACTTTTCTTTAAAATTGTTTCAATTAGTATATTAGAGCCCGATAAACCCGATGGACCCAACCCAACCCGAGTTCAACCCGAGCCAAACCTGATCCTCCGGACTTGGTCTTGGACTTCATATTTTGAACCCGAGGTCGGGCCGGGCTTGGGCTCGAACTAGGCTTATGATTTATCGGGTTGGGCTCGGGTTGACCTCAAGTCCGAACCAACCCGCCCGAGTTGCACCCCTAGTTTGGTAATGGTGTTTTCATCGGTTCTACCCCTACTTGTTAATTTTTTTTGAGTCACTGGTTTTGGTCGGCTCAAAACCACCCCAAAACCGGTGTATTGTTATTTTTGGTGGCTTTATAAACACCCCAAATCGATGGATTTTGAGAAATTTTATTATTTTATTCTATTTATATCCTCACTAAACATATATAATTAAAACTATTAATACCCTTACCTATTTAATTTTATTCATGTAAAAAACTTTCAAAACTGCTTGTTATCGAATTACCAAACATAGATTGGGCTGGTTTAAAAGCCGCTACTTAAAAACCACCCAAAATCGGACCCCTCATAACCGTTCATAATCGGTACTCTATAAACACCCCATAAACGCTACCCCTACAATTGCCAAGCAGACAAGAAAAGAGAGATTTACTTTTATAAAAAAAAAGAGAAAATAGGACATATATGAGATTTGGGAAGGAAAGTCATTACTTGTCTATGTTTGAAAGCCAAATAAATTGAAAAGGAAAGAAAAGTGATTTCTAATGGAAAAAAATATATATGAGAGAATGGTTCCATCCATCCATGCAAGAATTCACTTTCTCAACTTTAAGTATTCACTTTTTCTTCCAATTTTCTTAGCATTTTCAAACACAGAAAAAGAAAATCAATGAAAATTATAATTTTTCAAAAAAAAAACAAGAAATTGATTTCATTTCATTTTCGCGAACCAAAGGAGGCCTAAACCCTAATGCGGTGGTCATGTAAGAATAGTAGCCAAGGAGTTCAGCGTGACGTTCTTTGTAGCAAGATGGTATTCGGTTTTGGCTGTTTGATGTACATCATGTCTAATGTATATATTCTTTTTTTATAACTCAAAATGTTATATTCATTTTGGATCATGTAACATGTCTAAGACAGATATCTATATATTGATAAATATATTTTTTATATAGATATTTTTACTAATACATTTATACATCTTTCAACATAGATTAATAAATATAAAATATGCATTAATAAATGTGTCATGTTCTGGTGAGAGTATCCATATAAAGTGTGTATTAATATATTATCATGTATCTTTAAGGAACATGTGTGAGACTTGTCTCACAGTGTCGATATTCGTATCTGGTACGCAAGTATTTACTGATTGATTATGGTACTTTATGATTTTCTATTCTCAAGAAAACACTTAATGACATGACTTATGCAACATATTATTTTTTCTAAGTTTGTGGCAACCATGATTGTCACCAGACAATCGGTAACTTGTAAAATACCTGTTAGCATTGCCACAGACCAGAACTTGGACTTGTACTTAGAACAGAGAACTCTGGAATTTTTTCGAAGTAAGAATTTTCCTTCCGATCGAAATACAGTCGGAATTCCGTCCGGAGATTTTTTTTTTCCTGATAAATAGTATTAGATACTCGCTATCGTCCATTGATTTATTGGTTCTGAAGTACCCTTTTATCCATTGGTTTCTTAGTTTTCTTTGTGGATGGATGAGATTGATCGGTTTTGTCGTGGATCGCTGATGTGGCATATTCGACGGACATGATTAATTCTCCTCTTCCAAATATACCCTTTTTTTACTTTCTCTATTCTCTTCTCTCTCTTCATTTCTTCTCCATATTTCTCACGAGCTTGGGGCTTGGTCTTTAGGTCTAAGAGTGTGGTTTCTGAATCACTCTTGGTAGTAAAGTAGAAGGTTTGGTTGGGAGCTCGTTTTTAGGCAAGTACATCTTGCCAAACTCATGAACAATATTATTTTATTATCATTTTCGTTTTCCTTAGTATTATTTTTCTAAAACTTATTTTGTTAAATATGTTTTGTACATAATTCTCGTCTATGTACATGTTTCTGATTTTAGTTGGAGCTAGGTTTTGATTTTCAGTAAAATATATTACTTAGTTGAAAAACTCTGTATCGGGAGTAATACTCGAGATCCTACCATAAAATATGATATATGAGACTTACCCTTAGTATTGATTCTTGCTTTATTTGACTTTGTTGAGATTCATAACCGAATTTTGGCCTCGTAAATCTATTTTACTATTTACTATATTTTTGCCCATATTACAGATCTTTTGTCGAAATTTTACGAAACACCATCGGAATTTCGAATTCATATTTTTTCGTGGGCCATTTTCTTGCTATGTTTCTTCGAATATTCTGTCAGAATTTTGCGGAACATCGTCGAAATTTTGACTGGACACCCAAAGCTCATATTCTCGTTTTTCTAGTTTTCTTCTTCTTTCTTGCTTTGTACTTACATGCTTACCACCTAAACATGTATAATTGTGATTGATGATTGTTTGGACTTAATTTATAGTGGTACCCATGTCCCGTACACGAGGGTAACCCATTACACATTGTTTATATGTCACGTGCTGAAGCACCTTGTCACTTCTTATCTTGTCATGCATAATCCGGATACGTTGGTATCCTTTGGCTATGCCGCTACTTCTTAGAGTTTGCTTATTATGGCAACGCATGTTATTGACTTGTTGCTGATAGTGAGGCATTGATATCATATTTGGCGTTGTCCATCATGTTCCTAACTAATTATATTGTACATTATCCGACTACTCTTGACGTATTGTATTCGATTCTTGTATCGATTCTCGTTGTGGCTCATCGCAGCACATTCCAAATTATAGTGGTAATAGCACGTAGTTTTCTATCATGTTTCCTGTCTTGCTTCTTGTCAATCCTGTCGAGTCTTGCATATCCCCATGGGGAGTATCATGTATAGGAGGAATTTTCGAATAGCACTGTCTGTAATTCTAAACAAAGATGTTTAGGATAATTGACTAGACTATTCACCTAGATTCATTGGGAGGAGAAGTTTCTCTGGTTACTTACAATCCCTTTATTCCGACCCCAATGTAGATGGATTTGGAGCTCTCTATCGTAAGGGGGTACACCTTCAGCTCACCTTTGAGTAATATATCTTATTGGTTATATTTTAGCTCACCGTCAAGTGGAGCATCTTTTTTGCCTTGCTACTAACTCAGCATTGAGTGGCCTTGCTACTAACTCAGTATTGAGCGTTGCCTATATGATGAGCACACCTGAGGGTGGTGCATATTCTACTTGCACTTTTCTTTCCTTGTTTGGCCTGAATAATTTGGGAAGCCTGCATGACAAGTATCCGATAGAAAACTCTCAAATTGCATATGTTAGTTACTAGGATTTATGATAACCCTATTTAGCTAATGTAGCAAGCTGTACTTATTGTTTGGCCATAATTGATGAATGGAGTCCATTTCCTGCTTATGTACTTATCTTGTCTTGTTTCTATTTTGTTTCTGTCTTGTTTATGTTCTACTTATGTCGGTGAATGATTACAGGCTAAGTTATATTCGGGAGACAGTCTGCAACTCCGGTCCTCGTTTGGTTTACGGATTATGGATTGGATCCAGAATAGTCCATATGTTCTTTAGTTATTCGTCGTCCTATCATGTACTCACATGCTATTCATGTCTATCTTATATGATCATGTACATGTTTACAAGACGGTTGAGCTTAAATCCTAGCCTCGTCGCAGGTTTATTCCGATGTTGAGCGGCTACAAGGGCTTTAATGACCCTAGACTCTATAAATAGCCTCAAATGGGTTGAAGAAGAGGATCCTCACTTTGGCCATAAATAGATGAGAGAGAGAGAGAGAGAGAGAGAGTTCCCCTATGTTTTCAAAGCACTACAATAATCACTTTGCTAACAACTCATCAGCTTGAGACCGATCTATTAGCATGTACATTTTGAAGCATCCAAGATGAATTCGCTAGTCATCGCAGCAAATAGGTAAAATATCAAGTTTAGAGTACGGATAGTCCACGGGACAAAGTGGTTGCCGCTGACCAGACTTCCACCAACATACTTTCCCATAATTTTTAAGCTGTAGAGATTTATTGTAAGCTCAATAGTTGTAATTTGTCTACATCAATACAAGTTTTTCTTTATTTGTAATCTTTGCATAAAAAACAATCCCCTCCATTTCACTTGAATTGCTATCCTTCTATATTTGGTTATGACTAACATATTTAATTGCTATATTTCTAGGTACAAGCGAAACAAAAAAATTCTGCAGTCCAACAAATTGCCTCCCTACCTTGCAACCTAGACACCAAATTTGTTGTGTAACTTGTTTAGTTCTTATAAAAATGATGCTACAAACTCCTTGTGGTGTTATCATGTACAACAATTTATGTTAAACTTTTTCTCTAAATTTATGTGACTTTTTTTTATATTTCTATAAGCTCATAACAATAGTCATTTTTATGTCAAATTGGAAACCAAATGCATAAACATCCGTGGAACACATACATGCATATATTACTATATTATATATACTGTGACACATACATATACATATGAATCATTGTTTTTGGTTTGTCACGATGTATTATGGATTACTTTGTCATATCGATACGACATGATACAAATATGATACCAAATTCAAAATTTTCTATGTTATCTAAGATAAAAATTCATTCTCTTTTTTTTTGTCATGCTACATAAAAAAGAAGGAAAAGAAGAAAGGGACAAAAGTGACATAGAAAAGAGAGAGAGAGAAAAAAAAACATAAAAAATGATGTAACAAATCTTCTTTATGTATTTGCACAACATATTGGACTTCTTGCCTAACTAAACTAGCATACAAATCCGCTTCTCCCTCCTTCTTTCACTTCCCCCACACAAAAATAGAGGACTAGGAAAGAAAAAAATTAGAACCATGAACAAATTATTGTTAATTTTGTTACCACTCGCTCTCTTTTTTTTCTCCGGCTCAGCCGAAGAAGAACCAGCGGAAGCCATAATATCGAGATTCCAAGAATACCTCCGCATCGACACCGCCCACCCCACGCCGGACTACTCCGCCGCCGTCAAGTTCCTCCTCTCCCAAACCCTAACCCTAGAATCCCTCCGCTCCCAAACCCTAGAGTTCGTCCCGGGAAAGCCCCTGCTCCTCCTCGAATGGCGGGGCTCCGACACCTCCCTCCCCTCCCTCCTCCTCAACTCCCACACCGACGTCGTCCCCTCCGAGCCCTCCAAGTGGCTCGCCCCTCCCCTCTCCGCCTCCCTCGACCCCTCCACCGGCAACATCCTCGCCCGCGGCTCCCAGGACATGAAGTGCGTCGGCCTCCAGTACCTCGAAGCCGTCCGCCGCCTCCTCGCCCGGGGCTTCTCCCCCCTCCGCACCGTCTACCTCTCCTTCGTCCCCGACGAGGAGGTCGGCGGACACAACGGCGCCAAACTGTTCTCCGAGTCTGAAATATTCGGGCAGATGAACGTGGGGGTGGTGCTTGACGAGGGGCTGGCGTCGCCTGGGGAGGAGTACAGGGTCTTCTACGGGGAGAGGTGCCCGTGGTGGACGACGATCAGGGCGACGGGCCCGCCGGGGCATGGGGCCAAGCTGTACGACGGGAGCGCCGCGGAGAACCTGGCGAGGAGCCTGGAGAACGTCATGAGGTTCAGGAGGAGCCAGCTGGACAGGGTGAAGAGCGGGGAGGTGGCGGAGGGGGAGGCCATATCGGTCAATCTTGTTTACTTGAAGGCTGGCACGCCCACACCCACTGTAAGTACTAGTCGAGAACCACCACGGGACTATGATAATTTACATGACTTGACACGATAGAGACATAAGGATACAAACATTATACTGATTTTGGCAGAAGAAGGATTCGTATAGGCGACCGACCACAAGCAAGATTGTGATTATGTACGTGAAATGACACAATAGTGACCAGAGGGCGCAAACTTTGTATACTGATTTTGGTGTATTTTTGAGTGTTCATGTCTTGCTCAACACTTGCGCAGATGTGGACACTGATTTTTGATGGCCCATGCTTCCTAGGTAGTTACTTGGATGGCCCGTGCTTCCTAGGTAGATAGCTGATCCCGATTTATATGTTTTAGTTAGATGATGTGGTCTTGGCGGTATAACTTAACGAGTTAGATTGCATTCAACTTTTGCATTAGTTTTATTATAAGACCATATATATACTGATTTATGTGGTCTGTCTGGTTAGATGATACAGTCTGATTGTACAGCTTGAGGGCATATACTTGGTGCAATTTTTTAATGGATAGAAGAGCAAGTTTTTGTGAAATGCGTTGTTTGTAATCTGAGGAGAATATAAAATAGGAATTTACATAATGTAGGCATCTAAGTGAAGCATCAATGACGGTTGCAGTATTAGCTGATAGATAGGAGAGACAAATATGGTGAACTTTTGAGAAAGTACTCAGATTAAGCTTCTAAATGCTTCTTTTGATTGTCTTTTTACAGGGAACCATGATGAGTTTTCTCAAATCATTTCTTCTAGCTTCTATCTGTTTTATCTGGATGCTACCCACTTTTCAACCCCATAGAGAAGACTTAAATTAATATTGTCTAGCTGATAATGTCCAACCTCTTTCCATAAATAACTTCCACTCCTCATTGTCTCTCCTCTTATAAATATCCATCACCTCCAGTGGGTTGTCGGTCCTCTCTCCCGCCTCCTATCTTTCACTAAACAATAACGCTCTCTTATGCCAATGGATGAAAGTTTCCAGTGACCAGTGACATCAATGTTCGATTCGAAGACAAATCATATTCTCTTTTCCTTTCAAGAAACCCCTCTTGTCATGGTCTGATAGACTGATACATCTTTCTGAGATCTCCTGGGATTGATTTCCTTCCTTTTTTTGTGAGTTTTAACACCATTACTGGAGTTCTGCTAAGAGTTAAACAGATGGTATTTACGTAATACTTATTTGCAAAATTTTAGATTTACATGTTTGTTATGATAATGGTTTCCTTATTTGATCATAGTTTAGCTTTTTCCCCCATCATTTAAAGAGAACTCTGTTGTCAGGTGCCAGCTTGATACAATGGCTCATCGTTAGATGTGGACTCTTACTCTTCCATCTGGTTCCTACTATCCAAAACACATTGATTTTCGTTTAATCATCTTCTTTCCTTTTCTGGAAACTTCTTTATTTTACTTTATTATCTACTATACAATTATTTGCGATTTATTAATCTGGTTTATGACTCATATCTTTTAGCCTTCAGGATGTTTTGAGAGTATTAACACCATTTTTGTCCATATTGTTTGCAATTTCTTATTGATCTAGTGTGATGTGATAATTTATACATAAGAAGTAGAAATATTGGTGTGCTGCCAATAATACGAGGAAATAAGAAGTTTCAAAGAACCTACTGTTCTCAGTTCTTTGGTTATTTAAGTGAGTTTTGTATGATGACAAGATTTATGCATACTACTAAAAAGACATGATTTAATACCCTTTAGTTGTTTGAAAGATTCACCCCTCTTCATTGATATACCTGCAAGGGAAAGAAGTTGTTGGAACGACTGCTTTTCAGTCGTGTCCTGAAATGAAGAACCCGTCATAAGTAACCCTTTGCAAAATAATATCCTTCACAAGGAAAATGAGGCTAGTTGCGCTTGCAAATAGAAGCAAGTTCAAATATAAATGTTTTTTTTTAATCTTGATAAATGGACTACTGCTTAGGACATGAAAACCTTGTAAAGGCAGTAGGTCATAGTGAAAGTGAGCAAGAATTTGGAATGGATTTTGCAAGAATTTGGAAGAACTTGGCAGAATTTTGCAAGAATTATTGATAAAAGGACTACACCTTGGACATGAAAATCCTCTTTGAGATGAATTTTGCAAGAATTGGAAGCAAGATATCCTTGACTACATGGTATAAGAAACTGAGCTAGAAATGAGCAAAGGCAGTAGGTCATAGTGAAAGTGTGAAACTCCGGTCCTCCCTAGAGGAATTAAATTATGTTCCTGAAGTAGACTAAGAAGAACTTTTGGAAAAATGGGGTCATTCAGTTTTGTTAGAGCCTTTACAGAGTGTTAGAGGATGGCTGTAATAACGGTGATGGGAACCTGCTGCCACCATTTTGAACTGATATAATAGTCTGTTAGGAATATTCTCAGTGTGAATGCGGTGTTTGGATGAAGGTTGTACTGGGCATGGGACAAAGATGGAACTTGTCCATTAACATGAAAAGGTTAGCTACGGTGGATGTCCCTTCTTAACTTTTAATTTCTTTCCAACACTTTTTTTTTCAAATACAATCATATAATCTCATATAATCTTCTATTTTATACAATATAATATGCACAATTGTACGTCCTTCCCAACTTTTAATTTCTTTCCAACATTTATTTTCATATACAATCATATAATCTCCTATTTTATAGATACATTATGCACAATCGTATTAAATTGTTAGTAAAAGACATCAATGTCTTTATATCGAATCTTCTTTTTTTTGCTATGTTAATTCAGTTTGATTATTTTGTTATGTATAATGTAGAATAGATGATTTTTTTTTGCAAAAAGGTGCGCCCACGCAAACTGGGACGAGGCGCTAGAAAGCCAGTGCGCCTTTGTGTGCCTTGCACTGTTAACAACTATGCAGAGGTCTCTTTGAGTCCGAATGCCATCCTATGGATATAATCCTTGGTCCATAGAGCTTGAATGTCATAGGCCAGTTTTCTATTCTAGTTAGAGGTGCTTGCTCTTCTATTACCTCCCGGCACGGTCATCTCACTTTGTTCGCCTTCGGGCGCCTTCTCATCTTGTAAGCAACTGGGTAATGGGCGAACTGTTAGTAGATAATTCTCAAACTCTGTATTTAGACTCTGAAATTAAAATATAAGTAAAATAAATTAAATGATACCGAGGCTTGAACTTGGTTCAATGTCCTTAAGACAATATTCGCCCCGCACTGGTGCTTACGGTTTAATGACGATTAGTCTCCCAGGATACAACGGTTCTTTCTTTTGGTAGCAGCACTTCACACCGTAGGAACTCGTCGAAGCAACATTGGTTGTCTATCTTTCTTAGACTAACTAATGCAAAATGGATGAATTGAATGAATGCTTGAATGCTCCAAACACATGTGTATTTATAGAAATAAAGAGACACGATGGAAATGGCACACCTTTCCAATAAATAGATTCGTACACATTTTCCAATGAAAATATTCGTACACCTTTTCATAGATTCGTTGATAGAAAAAATTGATATTATTAATATAACAAATATACATTCACATTTTCCAACAATCCCCACATGAATGAATATTTGACTGTGTACAATGCAGACACCTTACAGACAAGATGTAGACATAAGAGAGAGAGAGATCATTTGAAAAGTTATTGTACCAGGATAGGTAGCTTTTGGCCTTGATCCTTCCCTTGTAAATATTTATCGAGTTCAGTGAACATGATGTCTTGAACTGTTCAGCTTTTTGTTGTAAACTTGAGTCAATAAATATCACACAACTTCTTTCCGACCAATATTGCTTCTATTGTTGTGTTCATTTTGGCCCTGAACATATGCCTGGTTTCATAAGTGTTCTTAGAGAATTCAGCCTTATAATTCTCATAGAAGCGGCCCCACTTCCATACTCATATAGGTGACTTCCTAATAAGAATATCCTGCTATACTCCACTTGAATTTCAAGTCATAGGAATCATTAAAAGCAATGCTTATCCTAATTTTTCTTTGCAGGCGACAATACTATTTGTCATCCTGGAGAATGGGATGAGTATTTAAATACTCGTTAGTGTCTTTTAAGAATTTCACATAATTAGATTGGCCCTTTGAACCTAGATCTTGGGATCTCCAGTCAACTAGGTTGGGTTTTCCTTTATGGAACTTCTTTTATCATAGGCTTCAAGTCCATTCCCCTCGATGACTTATATACTCGTTCTCTTGTCAAACATTTAGTTAGTGGATCCGCAAGGTTTTTCTTTAATTTTACATAATCAATCGTGATTATGCCATTAGAGAACGGTATTATGACGTCTTCGAATGTGTCTTGATTTACCGTTATAAATATGTGTGTATTCAAACAGAAGATAAAAGATTGTTAGTAGATAATTCTCAAACTCTGTATTTAGACTCTGAAATTAAAATATAAGTAAAATAAATTAAATGATACCGAGGCTTGAACTTGGTTCAACGTCCTTAAGACAATATTCGTCCCGCACTGGTGCTTACGGTTTAATGACGATTAGTCTCCCAGGATACAACGGTTCTTTCCTTTGGTAGCAGCACTTCACACCGTAGGAACTCGTCGAAGCAACATTGGTTGTCTATCTTTCTTAGACTAACTAATGCAAAATGGATGAATTGAATGAATGCTTGAATGCTCCAAACACATGTGTATTTACAGAAATAAAGAGACACGATGGAAAGGGCACACCTTTCCAATAAATAGATTCGTACACATTTTCCAATGAAAATATTCGTACACCTTTTCATAGATTCGTTGATAGAAAAAATTGATATTATTAATATAACAAATATACATTCACATTTTCCAACACGAACCACATCTGTTCCAATTCCAGAGGCTTCCTCCGATATCCTTGGTCCACAGAGCTTGACTGTCATAGGCCAGCAATCTGGGCCTTATTAACAGTGACCCCTACCTATTGTATCTGTATGGACGGTCGATATAACTGTGCGTTATACTTGTTATACCATTGCTTTCTTCCAATTATAGTGTTATACAGAATCTTGAGCTCATACGGGTTATACTGAATTTATAACGGGCATTGAAGATTTGAACATGTTTTGAATCAGTGGTTGTTTTCAGGCTCTAGGTACTACAACTCAGGGTACCACCGTAACTGGTACCATAATTTCTGACGTTTGATGAGACTACTTAGGCTTTCATGAGCACTGTGAGTAAAGTCTAAAGATACGAAAACTGAATCAAAAAATTGTTACTTTTGTAAAGTATACTAAAAGTCCGACAAAATAGTCAAACTGAGTGGTAGGAATAAAACTTTACTGTAAATAGAAAACTTTCAGTTAAGTGGATAACAAGCTTGTTTTCTGTTGAAAATGCACGAATAATTGGTGTTGATACTACCAGTCAGCGTGATTGTAAATGAAAATTATCCTAGTGCAGTCCTTTGTTTATGGTTCTGTAGTAAATGTTATTGTTACTGAACATTGCCGTGAAACTGAGCGGATATTGAGTAAAGCATATGGTTGTGGACTATGTTGCATGAATATGGACACGGGTATGGACATAATACGTATTCAGGACACGGTCATTTTCAAATGGGTACAAAGTAGTTACTTATGTTGCACGGTTACGGGAAAAAAATATGGACATCATTTTGTCGTGTCCGTACAACATAGGCTGTGGATCTCATACCAACCATGAAGGTGGGTGAAGACTTATGTTGCACGAACATGGGAAATGGTGTCTGTATATGTATTGTGTCCACACTCGTATCCGTGTCCGTATTGTGCAACATAGGTTACTACTTATCGTACCTATCAGATTATGTGACTCCCTATCCTGTATCAGTATCTTGTCCTTATCAATATACATCCAAGTAATTGTTTAAGAGTTCTATCAGATTGACAATTAAAGTATTTGTGTGTGTGGCACCATCATGATACAATCTTATACTCTTTAAGGTAGTACATAATTCCACTATGTAATAAATAGCTGGCAGTATCTACAATTTTAGCCTGGACCCAACAAGGACTTGCAGGAGCATCATGGTTTTTTGAATATTCATGGCGTTGTTGTCCTAAAACCATTATGTTGCAGACTTTGCAATTTGATTGTTTCAGGTGGACTAGCCTAAGTAACTACAAGCGTACAGGTGTCATCGTAGAAAAAAGGCAGCGTTTCTTCTAACCTAGATGGATAGATGAGAGAAACGGATGATATATGCACACATCTATTATTCATACTTAGGTGTCCTTTTAACATCTAAAACTCTCATGCATATGAAAGGATGCATATTTTAATAAGAAAGTACATTTCTAATGTGTACTTAATAGTGAATGCATACCCTAATGTGACACATGACATGTGGGCCCCAGACTTTGTGCGCATCATCCTGGCCTGTGTGTCATGCAATGTGTCGATATGTGTGTCCTCTAGGGAGGAGTGTTGGAGCAGTATTGCTCATTTCAGTGATGACACCGAGAAATCTGAGCAGTTTGTAACTATTACTATTTGTATTCATCATGAACCTGTTATGATTGTATACCAGTAATATTTGAAAAAGTTATGGTATGTTAGACAAGGAAGATGGAGAACACAAGTACTAGGTTCGTTGTATATTTATTACAGTTATCAGGATTAATTGTAGAGAGAATTGAAGTAACTCTTATTTCCCATAGTTTAGTTCCTAGACGGTGCAGGGATTACTAATAGACTTAAAAATTAGCATCAGTTATTCCTCCACTCCCTAACTAATGTTTGATTACATGCAAATGGACATACATTTCCCCATCATCAATGACTTTCTTGAGGTGAACTTTCTTTTCGATCTATTTGGGTTTGGCATCTTCTAATTGGGTTTGGCGTATAAGATATGGCTATTTTTATCGAATACAATCTGTCTTATCAATTTCACTTTCCTTTTTCATAAGCAATACTTCCTATGAGAGAAATATAGTAGCAAACTTCACTATTCATTGGAATATCATCTTTATTCCTCTATACTTTTATGCTTTTTATGTATGAATAAGAATATTTTTGTGTTTGAACTCCTGTAGCTTTAGTTAAGAATGAAATATATCTTGTAGCTGCTTTTATCTAAAAGCTTAGGCTTGCCCTCAGCTATTGTAATGGATTCGAAGAATAATGCATTCTCATGTGGCAAATATTTGAGAACATGATCCATAGAATGATTAAGTTTTCCTTGTAATGATTTAAGATTCACTTATTCTGATATGATATATGACAATCTGTTTAATGTGATGATTCACATGGTAATAGGCCTTTCTGATATTGGTGTAATGTGTCCATTTCCATTTTGTCAGGGTTTTGTCATGAATCTGCAGCCATCTGAAGCAGAGGCAGGTTTGGACATCCGGGTGCCTCCAAACGCTGACACTGTGGCTTTAGAAAGGCGTATAGCTGAAGAGTGGGCACCTTCTTCACGTAATATGACATTTGAGGTATAGACTTCATACCTTCTGGAGACATATAACCTTAATGACATTAGTACGAAGCTCCTATTTCTTGTCTTTTGTGGTTTTAGTTTAGTGAAGTTTGGAGAGGATAGAAAGAGAAAAAGGAGGAGAAGAGAGAATATGAGAAAAGAGAGTGCAATGACATAAAATCCTAGGTTGTATCTCATGTGTATTTATATTAATAATGAATACACCTACAACTACTTCAGTACCCTCATAAGATAAATAACAATAATAACTCAATAGCTCTAACACCCTCCCTCAAGCTGGAGCATATAGATCAGACTTGTCCAACTTGCTACATAAATCATAAAATAGACCACGAGCAAGTGGTTTGGTGAGGATATCACCCAATTAATCCTCAGATCGAACATAAGGAGTGACAATTTGTTTCATGAGCAATAAATCATAAACAAAATGATAATCCACATCGATTTGCTTAGTGCGCTCATGAAACACTGGATTACTTGCGATGAAATTTGTCGATTGATTGTCACAATACATCTCCATAGCAATAGAGACCATAATCCCCATTTTATTAAGAAGAGTCTGCACTCATATCATCTCAGAAGTTGTATGAGCTATCTCACTGTACTTGGCCTCTGCACTAGAACAAGCCACAATATTATGCTTCTCATGTGTATTTATATTAGAAAAAGGAGGAGAAGAGAGAATATGAGAAAAGAGAGTGCAATGACATAAAATCCTAGGTTGTATCTCATGTGTATTTATATTAATAATGAATACACCTACAACTACTTCAGTACCCTCATAAGATAAATAACAATAATAACTCAATAGCTCTAACACCCTCCCTCAAGCTGGAGCATATAGATCAGACTTGTCCAACTTGCTACATAAATCATAAAATAGACATAAAATCCTAGGTTGTATCTCATGTGTATTTATATTAATAATGAATACACCTACAACTACTTCAGTACCCTCATAAGATAAATATGAGAAAAGGAGGAGAAGAGAGAATATGAGAAAAGAGAGTGCAATGACATAAAATCCTAGGTTGTATCTCATGTGTATTTATATTAATAATGAATACACCTACAACTACTTCAGTACCCTCATAAGATAAATAACAATAAAGAGAAAAAGGAGGAGAAGAGAGAATATGAGAAAAAGGAGAAGAAGAGAGAATATTAGAAAAGAGAGTGCAATGACATAAAATCCTAGGTTGTATCTCATGTGTATTTATATTAATAATGAATACACCTACAACTACTTCAGTACCCTCATAAGATAAATAACAATAATAACTCAATAGCTCTAACACCCTCCCTCAAGCTGGAGCATATAGATCAGACTTGTCCAACTTGCTACATAAATCATAAAATAGACCACGAGCAAGTGGTTTGGTGAGGATATCACCCAATTAATCCTCAGATCGAACATAAGGAGTGATAATTTGTTTCATGAGCAATAAATCATAAACAAAATGATAATCCACATCGATTTGCTTAGTGCGCTCATGAAACACTGGATTACTTGCGATGAAATTTGTCGATTGATTGTCACAATACATCTCCATAGCAATAGAGACCATAATCCCCATTTTATTAAGAAGAGTCTGCACTCATATCATCTCAGAAGTTGTATGAGCCATCTCACTGTACTTGGCCTCTGCACTAGAACAAGCCACAATATTATGCTTCTTACTACGTTATGTGACAAGGTTGCCACCCACAAATGTACAATAGCCAAAAGTAGACGTCCTATCACTGCGCCTGCCTGCCCAATCATCATCACTTAACCATGTCACCCTAAGCAACTGCAAAGGTTTGTACAAATTTTTCTTTCCAGGTGCACCCTTTAAGTATCGTAAAATGCACTACCAATGTGGTTGTCGAGGGGCATGCATAAACTGACTAACTACTCCAACTGCATAAGTGATGTCTGGTCGTGTAACAGTAACATGTATAAGTTTAACCAGCCGTCTATAATGTTCAATATCCTCAAATAACTTTTTTCTATCAGCATCAAACTTGTCATGATAACCATAGGAGTCTCAACTGGCCGACACTCCAACATCACAGTCCCTGAGAGCAAGTCTAAAACATATTTGTGCTATGACAGATAAACACCCTTCTTAGATCGAGCAATCTTGATTCCAAAAAATATCAAAGAAGACCTCAATTCTTAGTATAAAACTGACGACTAATGTATAAATCTGATTCCAGATTTTTGGAACTTGAATCTAATACTACCATGGCCACCACCACGACCACCTTCTTGACCAAAACTACGACCATCATCTCTACCACCACGACCAGCAGCACTAGTAACTAGGACATAAGTGTCGTTACTCGGCACAACCAAACTTTATCCTAGAATGAAAAATTGAGACGTGAGAAAGTTTCTGTCACTGTAGGTAACTGCTCTCCAGTAAGGATCCGATCCTTATAATATTCAAGCGCAGGATCCAAACCGGTTAGGATAAGTGAAACATGCAACTCTTCCTTATGTCGCTGAGCTTCATTCAAATTAGTAGTAACATGATGATATTGTAACATTTCTCCCATAAAAGGTTCTTTTGAAGCTATAGATGTTCATGCACATGATTTCCATTTTGCTTTGTATTAAACAATAACTTGTACAACTCATAGATACAAGCCATATTCCGCTTCTGCGAATGTCATTCTTCCAAATATGTTGAAATCTGTTCAGAAGACTCACACTACTGAACATTAGAGACGATGTGCGGCTCGGCTCATACTATGTCACAACCACGACATAACATATGCATCAATACTCATCCAATCCTCATACTCGGCGAAAGTTTCAGGCGGGGATTCTTCCGTCAAAAACTTCAACTGCTTCTTTGCCTTCAACACTATTTTGATAGACTTGGACCAGGCAGGGTAGTTCGCACCGTTGAATTTCACTGCAGTAATATTTTTTTTTTCAATTCATCATTATGAATAACAGTAAAAGGAGGACCAACCCCTGCCACCACCACCACCACTATTAACCTTGTCAGAAGATTCGATTTCCATCATACTTGCTGATACAGCAGAAAGACAGAAATACGAGATCTCTGGAACACTAGACCTTACAAAGAACTACAATCGACAACAACAACCAACATAGATCTATAGAAATTCTAGATCTCATAAACAAACCATGAACAACGAACAACAAACGACGAATCATGAAAAGCAGACGACTAACAGCCGAAACCCCCTGAATCCGGCCGATCATGAAAAGCAAACGACAAACCCCGGACTCGGTTGATCAGGGGCTACCGCCTCGACCGCTGTCAAACTCACAGCCGAGTTCGATCAACAACAACGTGGATGAGATTTGCAGAACCTTCAAAAGATGCTCCGATACCAAGTTTGGAGAGGAGAGAAAGAGAAAAGAAGGCGAAGAGAGAATATGAGGAAATATAGTTACTTCAATACCCTCATAAGATAAATAACAATAATAACTCAATAACTCGAACAGTACGAAGCTCCTATTTCTTGTCTTTTGTGTTTTTAGTATAGTAGATACTATATCCGTTTGCTTAGCTGCATCTCCTGCCTATTTTTATTAATAACTATACTAAAATAAAAGAACCACTTCTAAGTCTGGATTTATCTGAGATTCTTATTCATGGGTGTTATGGGACAATTTTTTTGGATGCCACAAGCATGTTACTAGTGAAAATTTGTTCACTCAATCACTAATGTTTTTAAGTATTTACGGTTCTTTTTATTATGAACATCCTTGCATTTCAGAATAGGGATTATGTTGCATATTATATATTCAAATTTTATATTAGATATTAAAATTCTAGCTCATTGATTAATTTAATCAGCTACTTCATTCTGTATATCATGTCTATAACAGGTATAGAAGCATAATACCAGATGGCATGAACATTAGTATTGTTATGCTCCCGTTACTAGCATACTCAGTAACTCAGGTTTAAGAAAGGTTTTACCACATTCCTCTTGACACAACAATCTTCTACAGATCCTTGTTATCTTACATGTACCATCTTGGCCTAAACTCCTAATTTTGTCAATCTGGGTTCTTAGTTCTTACATAAATTATGTACCTATTTTCGGGTAATTTTATAATCTGTTAGAAATCATCCAAGCCTTCTCCCATCAGAATGGGGTTGGCTATGGAGCATAAGAAAGCTCCATACAAGTGACATATTCCTTCTCCAAATTTGGAAGAATTTCCCCTTCTAATGGAAAACGCAGTTGGCAACTACCCAAGAGATCTGAATATGTCGTTAACAAGTTCGTGTCTGTATCTTGTAATTATTGGTAACTAGTGATTTTCCTGAAGTCATATGGTAAAGGAAATGTTGGCATAGTGAAAATGTTTGCATACCAACCCATGAATTGACTTGAAAATGTGCATGTTTTCTTTCTCTAATTACGCTGTCGGCTCGGCCAGTTTAAGGAAAAGGCTTCGGTAAACGATAAGTTTGGAAAGCCACTCATCACAGTTGCTGACAGTTCTAGTCCATGGTGGGGACTATTAAAGGAAGCCGTGAAGAAAGCCGGTGGCAAGCTTGGCAAGCCAGAGATTTTCCCAGCCTCCACTGATGCTAGATTTTTCCGGGAATTGGGAATACCAGCATTTGGGTTCTCACCGATGGCAAACACACCTATCTTGCTCCATGATCATAATGAGGTTTGTGCATGGTGCATGCTATACTTATACACCAGTCTTAATTATGCTACTTTATTCTTTTCAACATTATGCTTATTTTCTACGTATAAACTAAATACTCATCTCATGCTCACTGTAACAAGAAAATGTGTTACTTATCCTTGCGAGGAAAGATTGAAGCCAATTTGAAGGGGATTCCCTTAATAGGAAAATGTATATGGTCTAATTATGAACAAATATGGAAGAAAATGTGGTAGTCCACATATATAGTAAAGTCCAAAAAAACGTAAAGCATGTACCATCCGGCCATATATGGTTTTCTTTAATTTCTGTACACATCGGAAATTTTATTTGCGACCACCTAGCTTATGGATATACTGGCAAAGAACAAAAAAATGAAAGATTGAACACAACTACAAAATCTGAGGGCCTTTGTATTCTTTAGGCTGTGTTTGATTCGAGGGAAAATGGAAGAAACGAAAGTGAAAATGGTTTTGGTTAGAAGGAAAGAGAAAAAGAAAGTGAAAAAATCCCAACAAATATAAACTTCCTAAATCTTTTTCCTCCTAAATAGGTGTGATTATATTCTCTCCGTCTCCCCCTCTCCCTAAAACTCCCTTCTTCTTTTTTTCCTTTTCAATTTCCCATCAGACCAAACAGACGAACATTTTTTTTTTCCTTTCCCTTTTCTCTTTCTTTTTCATTTTTTTTTTCCTTTCCCTCATTTTCTCTCAAAAACCAAACACAGTCGTACTGGTTTAAGGTTAGGAAAGCCCATGTATCTCTTCCTTCACATTCGTATATTATGCAATGGTTGATATGAGTCTCTGATCAAACTTGATAGGCTTTATGTACACGAGCTGGTTCTTATCATTCCATTACTAATACTTTGTCCTTCACCATTGTTGTGCAGTTCTTGAATAAGGACGAGTACTTGAAAGGAATCGAGGTGTACGAGTCCATCATCGAAGCATTTGCATCTTACAATGAGCATGCCAAGGACTCCGAAACAAGGGCAGAGTTATAGAAGCTTTTGAACCTGGCTAAAGACCATTGTAATATCCATAATTAAATCCCTAATAAGACTTTTTTTCAGTCGGAATGAACTATGACTGCTTATGTATTGGTACAATAAATCATATTTGTTTATGTATGAATGAAAAGTAGACATAATTTATGTGCCTGTTTGCAATCGAAACTTTCTTAGACGTTTTGGACCTGAAACACTTGCTTTTTCCAGACTATACTCTTGCTTTTTCGTTCTGAAGGTATAGTTGCTCATTACAAATTTGTTGGGAGGAGGATTGGTTCAAATTGTTCGAAGAAATGTAAAGAATTGATTTCCCTTTCCTTTCCGCGAACGAGGCCTTACTGCTTTTAACCACTGTTTTGAGCAATAATGATAGTGTGATTCCAACTTCTAAGGCCTCGTTTGGTTCGCGGAATCTCCCGGTTGGGAAAGGAAAGTGATTACTTTCCTATGTTTGGGCGCCCAAGGAATTGAGGAGGAAAGGAAAGTGATTCCCAATGGAAGGGAAATTAGGGGGGAAAATAATTCCATCCATCCAAGGAAGGAATCACTTTCCCACATTGAAGTATTCACTTTCCTTTCCAAATTCTTTGGCATTGCCAAACATCGGAAAGGAAAATCAATAGGAATTAAAGTTTTCCAAAGGAAAGAAAATGACAAGGAATTGATTTTCTTTCCCTTCCATTCCGCGAACCAAACGAGGCCTAACAGTTTACTGAGAGTAACTAATCTTGGATTTAATCGTAATAAATAAAAAAGTCTGTTGGATATAACGGGGCGTGGGGATGAGTACGGTTCAAATCTTTCTTTGGCGTTGCTAGTCGGCTTGGAGGAAAGGACACCTCAAAAAAATGAACAAAATATTTATTTGTAGTATCCTAGTTACAAAATAGAGTTTACTACGGTTTTTACATGTGCATCCGACTAATAAGCACCCCTCTTATGATCATTATTATAGCTAGTATATAAGCACGTGCCTTACGCGAACGTTATAATACTTGGGAAGAGCAAACAACATCCTTTTTTTCTCTCTACGTAATTACATAACTACATAAATTTAACGAACAGTTTTAATTATTAAATATAGATGAAGGCATTCTTGGAACAAAAACTTTCACAATCAAGCCTACTTTCTCTCATTATTGATAAAGCTTTATTTCTTAAAGCAAGAAAAACCCTTGATTTGTGAAACAATGTTTTCAGTGTTTTTTATTTTATAAAATAATACCCAAGTATCGTATCCTCAGATTTGTAAATAACCATTACATATAGAGCTAATTAGTGTTTAGACCTTGAGTTTTATACCAGTTTAAAATTTAAGTCATAACATTTCCAATCAGAGAGTTCAGATCATGTATTTTTTCTTTTTTTTCTTTTTTTTTTTTCTTTCTATTATACCCTCCCTTCTTATTTGATAATAAAATTTTCATATATATATGTTAGAGAATGTATAATGGAAAAAAGAGAACAAAATATAAAAATCTATGTTCTAAACTTTTCAATTGGATATATGGGTACTTAAACTCTAAACTGATATAAAAATCAGGGTCTAAATGTGAGTTTAGAAAAAATGATTGCCATATAGGAATAACAGGCTTTCATTTCAAAAATCCTTCTCCAATACAAATATAGAATAAAACATGAAGTTGACATGGCAAGGACAATGTGAAGTTGGTTGTCTAGATCTAGACAATGCACTTCACAATGACTTTGTCTCCACATCATCAATTATGAATAGAAATATTTATTAAAAAATGAAGAAGTTGAGGAGTTGTCTTGGAAGTTGGAAAAAATAATAATTTTTATTGTCTTCTCAATACTTTTGCATTGGAGAACACTTTTTTTTTATCTCATTGTCTTGTGTGAATATCATCTTGCCACATAGGAAAGATATTGTCTTGTGCCTCATGTCACATAAGACCATCTTCAATGGTGATTTCTAAAATTGGTTCTTATCCTACTTGGCATTGTACTTTAAGGAGATTTCTATCATAGTTGGAAGAGTTTCTACATAGAAATTGTAGACATACAAAAATGCTCTCCAATGGTTCTCCATTTCTACCCTATGTGTCACATAGTAAAAGGGTAAATTTAATGGTGTGGGCTCCAATAATAATTGTCATGAGAGATAGGAGAATTTCTATGAGAGTTTCTACATGTAGAAACCCTCCTAGAAAGTTTTCATCCTACATCATTGCCACCTAGGATAGAAATGGTGATAGAAATCACCATTGGGAGAAGTTTTTTCTAAAATGGATTTCTTCCATAAAAATAGGGAAGATAGAAACCCCAATGGCATTGTACTTTAAGGAGTTTTCTATCCTAGTTGGAAGAGTTTCTTCATAGTAATTGTAGACATACAAAAATGCTCTCCAATGGTTCTCCATTTCTATCCTATGTGTCACATATTAAAAGGATCAATTTAATGGTGTGGGGCCCAATAATAATTGTCATGAGAGAGAGGAGAATTTATATGAGAGTTTTTATATGTAGAAACCCTTTGGCCTCGTTTGGTTCGTGGAATGGAAGGGAAAGGAAATCAATTCCTCGTCATTTCCTTTGGGAAACTTTAATTCCCATTGATTTTCCTTTCCGATGTTTGGCAATGCCAAGGAATTTAGAAAGGAAAGTGAATACTTCAATGTGGAAAAGTGATTCCTTGCTTGGATGGATGTAATCACTTTTCTCCCTAATTTTCCTTCCATTGAGAATCACTTTCCTTTCCTCCTCAATTCCTTGGACACCCAAACATAGAAAAGTAATCACTTTCTTTTCCCAAACCAAACGAGGCCTTTTAGAAAGATCCTACATCATTGTCGGTGATAAAAATTACTATTGGAAGAAATTTTTTCTAAAATTAATTTCTTTCATAGAAATAGAGAAGATAGAAACCCCCGTGGGAGATGGTCTAAGAATCACGACACAAAATAAATTATAAAACAATAGGATTGGAGATGCTCTTACATAAATGATGGTGATCATTATTATTGGTCCACGGAAGAAGCAAAGTGAGACAAGCCACACGTGGGAGTTGGGAGACTTGAGACTTCCGAGAAAGAAAATGGTGATGTGTAAATGTTAATGATCTGGACATAGCATCAACCAAGAACATAGGGATGCGTTTTAGCAAACGAACCAAAACCCTAATCTCTATGTTAAAGAAAAAAAAAATGTACAGTACTTCCTCACTCACTTTGTTGTACTCTTCTTTCAATCGCCACTCATTTTTAATCATTTGGTCTGTACTGGATCACTTTTCCCAGTTCCTCCCTCCCTAGTCACATACGAGTTCCAATTGTGTCGATCGTGTAAATATAACCCATAACTATTTAACTTATTGTTAAAAAGAATATTAGCTGTAAATAGATAATGTGTTACATTTACAAAAGGAACAAAATGTTGAAAATACTAGACAGAATTCCTAACGAAAGCAATCAGAAGAAGTAAAATTCAGAACAGGAATTAAGAGTTTAGGATTCGAGACACGTTACAAACGCTGTCCTTAGAATAGAATTTCGCCCCCACAATCGTGCAGCGGGTTCCAGCGATCTATCCCCGAGATACAACGAATCCTTCGATCCACAGCACCGTGCACTCGGTAGTGAATCCCTCGATCGATCACAGCCTTGCCCAGAGAAAGAGTTTGGCGGAAGGAGGAGGGTTCTGGTTGTAACTTTTCTCTTCTGTACGAACAGAGTTCCGAACAGGAAAGAGAGAGAGAGAGAGAAAAGATTTTTCGTATCTGATCCAACAGATCACCTGATTTGATTTAAAATCAAATCTCTCTGTACGTGGCCCGAATTATCTCCGCGATCCACAAATCCCGTAACGGGATTACGTGGTAACAGTGTCACGCCCCCGTACCGAAATACGGAGACGGACTAGGCCAGCTACTCCATATGAGGTATACAAACGTCATACGACGATCGTGGCTGTCGAGAGACTAGGGGGTGTATGCTACATTCAAGTCTCAAAGGGTCACACGGAACATCTATGTCTCAATCATTCAAGCAAGAAAACATCAATTAATGAACATATAAGATAAAGCAATAAGGCGTCCCTGACGCTTCATCAAAATGATCATGGGGATCTAGCTTTATAAATTAGCTAGCCCAGAAAGTCATAGGTACAAAATTGTATTCAGTTGCAGTCTGATTTAATTACAATTATGCAAAGACAAAATGTCTAGATTAGCCGGCTAAACAGGTGCCGGTGGCTAAATGCCAGGACATAAGTAAAGATACAAGAGTGGTGGAGAAGAAACCCACTCGAGTCCTCCGCCAGCCATGCTCATAGTATGCACCATTGACGCCAGGGAAGAAGTTCGGATCCTCAGGCTCTGCTACGTGATCTGGCCAAACAAAACCAGCGGGGTCAGCCCCGATAGCAAGTACCACAAGGGAGCACAAAGAGTGAGATAAATTCCAAGCAAAAATAATAATAGAAATAATAATAATAATAATAATAATAATAATAATAATAATAATAAGCTTCCGGTCGTAACCTCGGTCCACAGCCTGTCCTAGCACGATAGGCCAACCCAACAACCAAACAAGGACATGGGTTGGACCACGCGCCATGACAGTCCATGTCCCTCGGCTACTAGTGGAAGGCTCAAGCACAGTCAAGTCGTTTTCCAAGCGGCCATTCATTTCTGCGGCTTTCTATATTGGACGGAGTTATTCCCGCGATACTGATTAAAAGGAATCCTCAGATTGTGTCAACCCAGCAGGGCTAGCCAAACCATAAGACATATAACACATTGAATATGCACCAGTCCCCCGGAGGGCTACCGCGCTAACACATATAACACATAGCTCGTAGAGGTCGGATATAGCCTTCCGCTATAGGCGAATAAAGCCATATCCGTGGCGGCCAATCCGACACGTCAGGACTGAACCTGGGGTGGCCAGTATGGCACGATCTCGGGATTCTTCCCACCCAATGCATCTACCAAGTTAGTTGCCTAGTTAATCCCTAGGTTGTTCTCAGAGTTCACATGTCGTGGCCACATGTTCACTCCTCTAGATGTCGTACTTTGTACGAGTACCCCCAAAAAAGAATCCGTACTAGCTCCTGGAGTCATACGTATGTTTTCTCCTTTTTGGTGTAATGCAACACACATCACATACCACGTCATTGCTACCGACCATTACTTATGTAAATGTTGGACTCTTGGGAGTACTGGCAGGTATCACATAGGAACACTTAGCGCTTAGGATTGCACCTCGGTGCTCACATAGATTGTACCTCGGTACACACATAGGGATATCCAGCCATCACATAGGTAGTCAGGTCAGAAATGAGGACTAATACACATAGGGACCTGCGACTGAGGCTCGCACGGCCAAGAAATGAAGTCCGCATGACTTTATACGGCTCGGGAAAGCGGGCTCTTATGGCTGCTAAAGTTCATGCTACCAACTGCTATGCGCCATGCGGCCATAAGAACGAGCTCATGCGGCTGGATAACGCGGGACGCATGCGGCTCAGGACAGCAGGCATATGCGGCTGGAGAGTAAGCGGGGCGCATGCGGCCAAGAACCAACAAACAGAAGCGGTAAGGTTCATGCGGCTCAGGAAGAACCGGGTCCATGCGGCTCAGGAAGAACCGGGTCCATGCGGCTCAAAAACTTATGCGGCTGAAGCTGCCAGCGCCATGCGGCTGGAAAATGGTCAGGGCGCATGCGGCTGGTCAACGCGAGCGTATGTGGCTGAAGCAATTCCTACGGCAGCTATGCTTATGCGTCCGAGATTTTCACATGCGGTTGCAATACTTATGCGGCTGAGAATAGCTTATTCGGCTGCAATGCTTATGCGGCTAGAAAACTTTATGCGGCTGAAGGAAAGCTTTATGCAGCCACCATTGCTTATGCGACTGGATTGAGCACATGCGGCTGCAACTGTTCATCTTCCCTGCCAGAGCCAGCGTAGGCAAACCATGGTGAAACCTAACTATTGCTTCGGCCATAACTTCCTCCAAACAAGTCGAAATCTAACTTTCCAAAGGTCAAAGCTGTGTAGAATCAAATTTCCTACAACATAGGACCATTTGTCACGCTCCAGAACCAGAATACTGGAGAGCGGGGGTAGACATAGCCAGCTACGTATATTGAAATAGAAACCACCTCGATATACGGTCACGGCTGTCTAGATATATGAGGGTTTACTATAAGCCAACAGTCTCTTATGGTCATGAACAAGCCTAATGTCTCAATCACAAGCAAGTAAGTAAGGTCGCAAGATGTATGATCATTAAATATACAATAATAAGGCGTCCCAAATATTACATATTCAGCTGATCATGAAGCTAGTCGTTACAAAATATTAGGACTAGCAAGAGTTTAGTCGTACATGATCAACCCTAGGATTTGTTAATCATGTTTACAGCCCGTAGGCAGACAGTAAGTAAAAGTGCATCGAGCTAACAGGTGCTCGTCGGCTAAACGCCTCAAAGAATAGTTTTACAATAAAGTGGGCAAGACAAAAAGGAAAATCCACTCTTGGCCCGGGTTCCGTCTAGTTGTCACCTTTGGGCTGGAAGCTTGGTAGATCCTCGGAAGCTGGCCACACAAAACCAGCTGGTCAACCCCAGAAAGAGCAAGTGCCACAAGGGGGCCACGAAATAAGAACAAAAGCCAGCAATTAGCATAAAAAATCTAATATTAACACTAGAATTTATGAAAACATGTCAGAATGATATACGACGAGATAACCATGGAACTATTCCGATAGCCAGGTTACAACCCGTGAACCAAACAAGGACCGGGATTGTAACCCTTCATCTGAACAGAATTTGGTTTCCCACCATTTATCGGCAAGATAATAATGTAAGAAATCAAGACAGGAAGCAATCTGTACTGGATCAAGACATGACTAGACTGGTTATACTTCATTCAATCAATCACGGCCAAGCAAATACTACGGCTTACTACTTTAACTAACTAGGGTTATCACAAACCTAATTACTAACAAGATGCAGTGAGATGATTCCACAGCCACAAGTCCTGCAGACCATCCAGGTTACCCAGGTCGAAAATTAGGGGTTGAATTCTGGTGGGTACATCGCCCGAGAGACAAATGTACCCTTAGGTGACTTAGAGGGTGCAACACGCGACAGTGTGCTGGAAATGTGCCATACTCGACGGCAGGCTACAGATCCCAAGAGCGCCCAGGTAACGGGATTGCCTGTAGCTGTGTCATCTCTTCATGACTACTGTGTTATTCTAGTTATTAACCTTAATCCATTTTGGTAGGTACCCCTGACCGTGGTACTCAGGAGTCCCATCCTAGACATGATGCAAGACAGGACAAGTGAATTTAACAAGCAAGCAAGAAAGAACCACCCACGGTGTCAAGGCAGGTCAAGTTAAGTTAACCGTCGCAACAGCATTAAGTTATCAAGTCATGCTACAAGTCGGGAGTGCGCCGCCACGGGCCACTATCAAGTTATCAAGTCACAAGGATTAATTACAAGTTACAAGTTAGGTGTGCACCCCACTGGGTCATTAGCAAGGAGATCAGAGAATACCAGGATCATAATTCACAGAAAATTCCAAAAACCGTACCAGTCATAAACAATTACTTGAAAATCGTGTTAGGCCGTGTCGGGTCAAGATAGTCGTGCTGTGTTGAACAAGATTCTCAGGAAACCCAATCCACAAAAGAGAAACGAAGTCGAGAAATAAACCAATACTCCAAGAGCCAATGGGTTAAGCAAGGGGGTCAGGGGGAAGCAGCGTACGCACAAAAGCACGCACGCAGGGGAAAACGTACGCTCAGGTCATGCGTACGCTCAAGTCTGCGTACCAGGGCACGCTCAAGTCTGCGTACCAAGGCACGCTCAAGTCTGCGTACCAAGGCACGCTCAAGTCTGCGTACCAAGGCATGCTCAAGTCTGCGTACCAAGAGACACGCTTCCAACAGGAAGCGTACCCAAGTCTGCGTACGCAAGAGACACGCTTCCAACAGGAAGCGTACCCAAGTCTGCGTACGCAAGAGACACGCTTCCAACAGGAAGCGTACCCAAGTCTGCGTATGCAAGAGACACGCTTCCAACAGGAAGCGTACTCAAGTCTGCGTATGCTAAAGAGCGCGCGCAGCTCAGTGGCGTAAGCTAAGAAGCTCTGCACACTGCTCACTGTCTTCTCCAAGCCAGCAAGAACTCCATGGTTGAACCCAAGGCTTCAAAGTTCATAACTTGGCCATCCGAACTCCAAATCCGGATTTCCGAAGTTCTAACTTGGGTGAAATTGAATTCTCTTCCACATAGAAACATCAAAACCCATAAAAATCTAACTTAAATGGATCGAAACCATGTAAATCCGAAAATAAAGAAAACTTAGATCTAGAACAATGGAGACTCCAAATCACAAAATGCCAAGTTCTAATATTGATCACCATGTCCTAATCTAGCAAATGGACAAATAAAATAGGGTTCTCATATGGTGACAAGGTGCACTTGCCTATGGGTTGGGAGAGTTGTGTGGAGGAGGAAGAAGAAGAAGAAATTAATGGAGGTTTATGACGAGAGAGAAGAAGTTGGTGGAGTTTTAAAGAGGGTGGGATGTGGTGTGTTGAGGGTGGAGCATAGGCTAAGGTGTTCCAATACACATTAAACCGAACCAAACCAACCCAACCAATTAAAACCGGGCCATGTCAAAACTCAAAATACGAGAAATACCGAAATTCCATAAGTTGAAAAAAATAAAAAATACATGCCAAAATCCAGATACGAGTATAAATACGAAATACGGGAAATACGGGAAATGAGGGTGACAACTCTACCCACCTTAAAAGAATTTCGTCCTCGAAATTTAATCAAGGAGCTAGAGATTGTCACGACAAGTTACACTAAGCACAGGCAAGCTACACTAAGCAGTTCAATCATACAATCATACAATGCAAGTAAGGAAGGGAAAACGTAAGGCATAAGAAGGATATTATACCTCACGAGTCAAGCAGGTAGGGATATCGCGATCGGATGTCGTCCTCACGCTCCCACGTTGACTCACCTAGAGAGTGATGACCCCAAGCAACACGGACTAATTTAATAGTCTTGTTCTTGAGTATCTTTTTCCTCCGGTCTAAAATAGACACGGGCCTCTCCTCATACGAAAGGTTGGTACCAACAACCAATTCCGAATGGTCTAGGATGTGGCTCGGGTCCGGAATATATCGTCGTAATTGGGACACATGGAATACATCATGTACCTCACTTAGCGACGGCGGAAGAGCGAGACGATAGGATACATCTCCTACTCGCTCTAGAATATCGAACGGCCCTATATACCTAGGACTAAGCTTTCCCCGCACGCCAAAGCGAATGACGCCGCGGTTAGGCGAGATCCTAAGGAATACATGGTCGCTGACAGCAAATTCTAAGGGACGCCGATGAGCATCGGCCCAATGGCGCTGGCGGTCCTGGGCAACTCGGAGGTGATCTCTGACCTTCCTGACCACTTCAACCGTCTGGGAAATCAATTCGGGTCCGAGCATCTGCCTCTCCCCGACATCGTCCCATGCTAGCGGGGATCTGCACTTCCTGCCATAAAGAGCCTCGAAGGGTGCCATCTGGATACTGGCCTGATAACTGTTGTTGTACGAGAATTCCACCAGGTGCAGATGATTCTCCCATGAACCACCGAAGTCAAGGGTACAAGATCTCAACATATCTTCAAGAGTCTGGATTGTGTGCTCTGACTGACCATCCGTCTGCGGGTGATAAGCTGAGCTGAACTGAAGGCGAGTCCCCAAACTCTTCTGCAAGCTGCGCCAAAAGTGTGATGTGAATCTTGAATCCCTGTTCGAGGTGATGCTGACTGGCACACCGTGAAGCCTGACGATCTGCCTGAGATACATCTCTGCTAGCTGCGCCGTCGACTGCCCAACTCTGAATGGGAGAAAGTGTGCCACCTTGGTAAGCCTGTCCACAATTACCCAAATAGCATCTCTGCCGGCCGGAGATCTGGGCAATCCGGTCACGAAATCCATGGTTATATGTTCCCATTTCCATTCTGGGATCGGTAAGGGTTGAAGAAGTCCAGCGGGCCTCTGATGTTCAGCTTTAACCTGTTGGCAAACCAAACACCGAGAGACAAACCGGCTTATCTCCCTCTTCAATCTATTCCACCAAAAATGCTGACGAATATCACGGTACATCTTCGTACCACCCGGATAAATAGAATATTCTGAACAGTGGGCTTCTGCTATGACTTCCTGTCTGATATCTCTACTGGGTACACAAAGACGAGTGCCGTGCCGAAGTGTACCGTCTTCATGGATACATAACTCTGGCCTTCTTCCTGCTTCACATTCTGATCTGAGTCGTTGGATCTTGGAATCTGTTGACTGCGCCATCCAAATTCTCTCAACTATGCTGGACTGAACCTGTAGACTGGCCATCAATGCCACGCTGGTTGGAAGAACCACTTCAATTCCCATCTTTTGAAGATCTGCCAATAATTCTGGTTGCGCCGTCAAGAAATAAACTCCGGCTCTCCTACTCAATACATCTGCTACAATGTTGGCCTTCCCGGAATGATACTGCAAATCCACATCATAGTCCACCAGTAGCTCGAGCCATCTTCTCTGCCACATATTAAGGTCCTTCTGGGTGAAAACATACTTCAGGCTCTTATGATCAGTAAAGATCTCCACTCTATCTCCGTACAAGTAGTGTCTCCACAACTTCAAAGCAAACACTACCGCCGCCAATTCCAAGTCGTGGGTCGGGTAATTCTTCTCATGATCACGTAGTTGACGTGACGCATAAGATATTACCTTCCCATGCTGCATCAAGACACACCCCAATCCTCTGCCTGAAGCGTCGCAATAAACCGTGAATCCTCCGGTCCCATCTGGAAGGGTGAGAATGGGAGCCGTTATTAAACCTTGCTTCAACTTCTCAAATGATTCCCGACACTCTACTGTCCAAATAAACGGCACATCCTTGCGGGTCAACTGGGTCATCGGCGCTGAAATCCTTGCGAAATCTGAAACGAACCGCCGGTAGTAGCCGGCCAATCCGAGGAAGCTGCGAACCTCTGCCACTGAGCTGGGTACCGGCCGTGACTCGATAGCCACGATCTTCTGGGGATCCACTTCCACTCCTCCTCGGGTAATGATGTGACCCAAGTACGAAATGCGATCGAGCCAGAACTCGCATTTACTGAACTTGGCGTACAACTGATGCTCCCTAAGCGTCTGAAGGACGACTCTGAGATGCTGCTCATGCTCTGCTTCACTCTTGCTGTAGACCAGGATGTCATCTAGGAATACGATCACAAATTGATCCAAGTAAGGCATGAAAATGCGATTCATGAGGTTCATGAATACGGCCGGCGCATTGGTCGCTCCAAAGGGCATAACAAGGAAATCCCAATATCCATACCTCGATCTGAATGCTGTCTTCGGGATGTCCTGCTCTCTGACTCTGATCTGGTGGTATCCCGACCGCAAGTCGATCTTCGAGAACATTGAAGCCCCTCTGAGTTGATCAAACAAGTCATCTATCCTCGGAAGAGGGTATCTGTTCTTGATTGTCACTGAGTTCAAGGTACGATAATCAACACATAGCCTGGACGTACCATCCTTCTTTTTTACAAGAAGCATCGGGGCTCCCCAAGGCGATCCACTTGCACAGATGAATCCCTTGGTCCTCAGTTCTTCAATCATCTTGTACAAAACTTCCAACTCTGAAGGTGCCATCCTATAGACTCGCTCTGATACTGGTGCTGTCCCGGGAATCAAGTCTATAGTGAACTCAATCTCCCGCTCTGGCGGCATCCCTGGAAGCTCCTCTGGAAAGACATCTGGAAACTCTTCAACTATCCGGGGTAACTGCACTGCTGCTACTGCCATCCGCAATACTGGGGAAGATGGCTCCACTGCGCCTCTGGAAAACGAAAACTCTGGCTCGCCGGGGATACTAAAGACAACTCTGCCAATATGGCAGTCTATCCTAGCATACTGGTTTCTCAACCAATCCATGCTTAGGACTACATCATAGTCTGCCATAGGAAACTCTATGAATCTAGCGGGAAACTCCCTACCGCTAACTACGACCCGACACGAGGAAAATACTCGATCTACCCCCACAAGACCATTACCAGTAAGTATATTGAGCCTCACTGATAATGACTCGGGCTCCAATCCTATCTGTGTCACGAATCGTGCAGACATGAATGAATGCGATGCACCAAAATCAAATAATACAGACGCTGGAGAGGAGTTGACGAGAATAGTACCTGCCACAACCTCACCTGGTGCAACTTCTTCTTCCATAGCCATCATCATGGCCTTACCTTGTCCTCTGGCTGCTGGTCCCCTCTGGAAACCTCTCTACCTATTCTAGATCTGAGCCTGGGCTTGTGCATACTGCTGGGAGTGTTGTTGCTGGAATGCTTGAGACTGAGGCGACAAGGGCCTCGAAGACTGATACTGCTGCTGCGGAACTGGTGCTGGGGCCGGTCCTCTCACCGAAGAGCTAGAAGGGTTGGATGCTGATGAACCACCCCTATTCGGGCAATCCCCTACCCTATGATCTGCTGCTCCATAAGCCAGGCACAATCCCTGCGCCCTGCGACAGTCTGCCACCACATGCCCTGGCTTCCCGCAATGAGAATATTCCATCGCGGAAGTCTGCTTCTGCTTCTGCTGCTGCGGGTACGTCGGGGTCGAATGCTGAACCGACGTTACTAAGGCCGCCCGCCTCAGAGTTTCAATGGTCAATTCCCTAGCTGTCGGGGCTGGAGCTGATGATTGGTGCATCTGACTGTGGGACCGCTTCCTACCTCCGGTCCTATCCACGATCCTCTGGGAGGTATACTCATGCCTCCTAGCTGCCCTCAAGACTGCATCGAACGTCTGGTGCTCGAACTGTTCTACCGCCAACAAGATTTCCAAATGCAGCCCCTGCTGGAACCGCTGGGCCCTATCAAACTCGGTCGCCACCAAGGTGGGGGCAAACCTACTGAGTCTAGAAAACTCCGATGCATAACTGTCGACTGTTCTGCCTCCTTGCTTCAAGTTGGTAAATCTGGTCTGCAGTCGTACCGAGCCACAGCATCAAAGTACTTCGTCTGGAATCTCTTTCTAAACACTGCCCAAGAAATAGGTACCACTAATCCCATGGCTTGCGCCGCCCACCAACTGCGAGCCAAGTCCAACAACTGCAGGCGTACCACCGCCACCTTCTTATTCTCAGGTGTCCTAGCTGCTTCCAGAATCACCTCGGTATCCTGAAGCCATGCATCCGCGGCAATCGCATCCTCGCTGCCGTCGAAGAAAGGAGGGTTCAATCGCTTGAAGCTATTTGCTGCCTGGTTCCCTGGATGACCGCCTCTAGTCAAAGCATCTTGAACTGTCTGGTGTAGGGCGTCGCTTCGACGATCCTGGGAAGCTATCAATGTTCTGATGAGGCCTACTAAGGTACCATCATCTGGCTCTGCGGGCTGGACAGGCCGAACTGGTGACTCTCCTCCAGTAGGCACAACTCTGGAGGCTACCCCGGAATGCTGGGCTTGATCTCCGGGTTGCTGCTGATCCACGGGAAATGCTCCACCTCGTTGATCGGTAGGACCAGGTACAGTGCCGCTGAAGAAAATGACACAGGGAACAATAAGGAAAGGACCAGGACAGATCAATGATATAAGCAGAGGATCAGGGCAAGAATCCAGGGATTCAGAGGGTACGAACAGAGATCAAGGACGAGTACTGATTGAGACATCTATCTGGTAAACCCCCACATATCTTGATTTACAAGACCTGCATGGGCCACCACTTAAACCATGTCACACCCCAGAACCAGAATACTGGAGAGCGGGGGCAGACATAGCCAGCTACGTATATTGAAATGGAAACTACCTCGATATACGGTCACGACTGTCTAGATATATGAGGGTTTACTACAAGCCAACAGTCTCTTATGGTCATGAACAAGCCTAATGTCTCAATCACAAGCAAGTAAGTAAGGTCGCAAGATGTATGATCATTAAATATACAATAATAAGGCGTCCCAAATATTACATATTCAGCTGATCATGAAGCTAGTCGTTACAAAATGTTAGGACTAGCAAGAGTTTAGTCGTACATGATCAACCCTAGGATTTGTTAATCATGTTTACAGCCCGTAGGCAGACAGTAAGTAAAAGTGCATCGAGCTAACAGGTGCTCGTCGGCTAAACGCCTCAAAAGAATAGTTTTACAATAAAGTGGGCAAGACAAAAAGGAAAACCCACTCTTGGCCCGGGTTCCGTCTAGTTGTCACCATTGGGCAGGAAGCTTGGTAGATCCTCGGGAGCTGCTCCGAAATCTGACCACACAAAACCAGTTGGGTCAACCCCAGAAAGAGCAAGTGCCACAAGGGGGCCACGAAATAAGAACAAAAGCCAGCAATTAGCACAAGAAAATCTAATATTAATACTAGAATTTATGAAAACATGTCAGGATGATATACGACGAGATAACCATGGAACTATTCCGATAGCCAGGTTACAACCCGTGAACCAAATAAGGACCGGGGTTGTAACCCTTCATCTGAACAGAACTTGGTTTCCCACCATTTATCGGCAAGATAATAATGTAAGAAATCAAGACAGGAAGCAATCTGTACTGGATCAAGACATGACTAGACTGGTTATACTTCATTCAATCAATCACGGCCAAGCAAATACTACGACTTACTACTTTAACTAACTAGGGTTATCACAAACCTAATTACTAACAAGATGCAGTGAGATGATTCCACAGCCACAAGCCCTACAGACCATCCAGGTTACCCAGGTCGAAAATTAGGGGTTAAATTCTGGTGGGTACATCGCCCGGGAGACAAATGTACCCTTAGGTGACTTAGAGGGTGCAACACGCGACGGTGTGCTGGAAATGTGCCCTACTCGACGGCAGGCTACAGATCCCAAGAGCGCCCAGGTAACGGGATTGCCTGTAGCTGTGTCATCTCTTCATGACTACTGTGTTATTCTAGTTATTAACCTTAATCCATTTTGGTAGGTACCCCTAACCGTGGTACTCAGGAGTCCCATCCTAGACATGATGCAAGACAGGACAAGTAGATTTAACAAGCAAGCAAGAAAGAACCACCCACGGTGTCAAGGCAGGTCAAGTTAAGTTAGCCGTCGTAACAGCATTAAGTTATCAAGTCATGCTACAAGTCGGGAGTGCGCCGCCACGGGCCACTATCAAGTTATCAAGTCACAAGGATTAATTATAAGTTACAAGTTAGGTGTGCACCCCACTGGGTCATTAGCAAGGAGATCAGAGAATACCAGGATCATAATTCACAAAAAATCCCGAAAACCGTACCAGTCATAAACAATTACTTGAAAATCGTGTTAGGCCGTGTCGGGTCAAGATAGTCGTGCTGTGTTGAACAAGATTCTCAGGAAACCCAATCCACAAAAGAGAAACCAAGTCAAGAAATAAACCAATACTCCAAGAGCCAATGGGTTAAGCAAGGGGGTCAGGGGGAAGCAGCGTACGCACAAAAGCACGCACGCAGGAGAGCAGCGTACGCACAAAAGCACGCACGCAGGGAAAAACGTATGCTCAGGTCATACGTACGCTCAAGTCTGCGTACCAGGGCACGCTCAAGTCTGCGTACCAAGGCACGCTCAAGTCTGCGTACCAAGGCACGCTCAAGTCTGCGTACCAAGAGACACGCTTCCAATAGGAAGCGTACCCAAGTCTGCGTACGCAAGAGACACGCTTCCAACAGGAAGCGTACCCAAGTCTGCGTACGCAAGAGACACGCTTCCAACAGGAAGCGTACTCAAGTCTGCGTACGCAAGAGACACGCTTCTAACAGGAAGCGTACTCAAGTCTGCGTACGCTAAAAAGCGCGCGTAGCTCAGTGGCGTAAGCTAAGAAGCTCTGCACACTGCTCACTGTCTTCTCCAAACCAGCAAGAACTCTATGGTTGAACCCAAGGCTTCAAAGTTCATAACTTGGCCATCCGAACTCCAAATCTGGATTTTCGAAGTTCTAACTTGGGTGAAATTGAATTCTCTTCCACATAGAAACATCAAAACCCATAAAAATCCAACTTAAATGGATCGAAACCATGTAAATCCAAAAATAAAGAAAACTTAGATCTAGAACAATGGAGACTCCAAATCACAAAATACCAAGTTCTAATGTTGATCACCATGTCCTAATCTAGCAAATGGACAAATAAAATAGGGTTCTCATGTGGTGGCAAGTTGCACTTGCCTATGGGTTGGGAGAGTTGTGTGGAGGAAGAAGAAGAAGAAGAAATTAATGGAGGTTTATGAGGAGAGAGAAGAAGTTGGTGGAGTTTTAAAGAGGGTGGGATGTGGTGTGTTGAGGGTGGAGCATAGGCTAAGGTGTTCCAATACACATTAAACCGAACCAAACCAACCCAAACCAATTAAAACCGGACCATGTCAAAACCCAAAATACGAGAAATACCGAAATTCCACAAGTTGAGAAAAATAAAAAATACATGCCAAAATCCAGATACGAGTATAAATACGAAATACGGGAAATACGGGAAATGAGGATGACACCATTGGTTTTCGAAAATAGTCAAGTTTGATAGATCAAAACCATGAAAACCCATAAAACCCTAGATTTTAGGAACTTAGATCTACACAAATCTAGCCATAAAAATCAGAATCTTCAAGAACTAAACTTGTAGAGAATGAAGAGAAGAATAATATATATAAATAATATCAAGGAAAAATCAAGAAGGAAAAATTCACTAATCTCCACTTTTGAGCAAGTTGTACTTTCCTGTGGAGTGGTGGTTGAGAAAAATAAATGGAGGAGTGAATGGGGAGAGAGAGAGAGTGAGGAAGAGATTATAAATAGGGGTTGGTTAATAAAAACCCTAATCCCTAATCTCTATCCATCCCACTAATGGCAAGCTTAAAAGCTACATACAACCATTAATAAATAATATACAAAATTATATACATGCTAAATATAGATACCGTACACAGAATTCTTAAAGAATACATATATCGGGATCGGGGAGTGACATCTCTATTCTCCTTAGAAAAATTTCGTCCTCGAAATTTTAGCCAAGACAAAGATAGAGGTATCCAGGCAAGTAATGGTGCATTTATAATCTACGCAATCATACATTTCAAAATGGTGCAAAACAAACATGTAAACAGATTATCAAGGCATGAGAAGGAACACACTACCAGAATAAGTCGTTTTAGCGACGCCTAAAGACGTCGCTAAAACGACAATATTCGTCGCTAACAATATTTAGCGACGAAATTACCAAAATTTCTGGCTGGTCGCGGAAATGTTAGTCGCTGATCATCTAAACGTCGCCAAACGTCGTAATTACCGACGTAATTATACGTCGGTATAATGTCGACGTCTACCGTCGTGTCGTCGGTGGCTTTGCGACGTAAAATATGGTGTCGCTACGCGTCGGTAAATTTACCGACGAATTACCGTCGACTCGTCGGTGGTTTAGTGACATGATCAAAGTCGCGAAACGTCGATAAATCCTGGGAATTCCTGGGGATGATTAGCGACTTTTATCGACGTTTACCGACGTCCTCTGACATATATTGACGTCGCTAAACGTCGGTACACTGGATAATATCGCTTACCTACCGACGTTTATCGACGCAAAATTACGTCGGAGGACGTCGGTAAACGTCGCTAAATCTGCAAAAAAATAAAAATAAAATAAAATACAGAATATCCATTTCTCCTTGCAGTTTAAAAAGCTAACCATTTCTCACTGTAGAATAGGATCCAAACAATCACAGAATGTCCAAAACTTGCTGTACACAGGTTTCAGTCCCTATACCAAGTCTACTACAATCACACAATGTCCAGTTCTCAGAATGTCCATTTCTCACTGTACACAGATTTCAGTCCCTATAAGCAAGTCTACAACAATATCACTTCACAATACGAAGCATTATCGACTACTTTCCAACGATACTAATCTGAAATGGTATATAATAATCCAACACTGTCGATACCAGTCGAATGACTTAATTGTCAAGTATGGAAACGAATGGCTCAGAACATAACCCAAAATTTATTCTAGCATACATTAGTGTGAATCATCTATGTTCTGTACATATGGTGTAGTATATGTTCTTATCGTATCTAGTATCTGAAGAATGTAACAGAATCAAGATGAACTCACATAATGTAATACTAAGACATCATCTACTACTATGTAAGATATAGTGATAGGTTGTCGTATCATCATTGCCGAGAGATGAGGGTCGAAGGACAGTCAACTTTATCTACGGATACATAGTTTCTGCCTCGCCAGTCGAATGGCTTAATTGCCAAGTATGGGAACGAATGGCTCAGAACACAACCCAAAATTCATTCTAGCATACATTAGTATGAATCATCTATGTTCTGTACATATGGTGTAGTATATGTTCTTATCGTATCTAGTATCTGAAAAATGTAACAGAATCAAGATGAACTCACATAATGTAATACTAAGACATCATCTACTACTATATAAGATATAGTGATAGGTTGTCGTATCATCATTGCCGAGAGATGAGGGTCAGAGGATAGTCAACTTTATCTACGGATACATAGTTTCTGCCTCGCCAGTCGAATGGTTTAATTGCCAAGTATGGGAACGAATGGCTCAGAACACAACCCAAAATTCATTCTAGCATACATTAGTGTGAATCATCTATGTTCTGTACATATGGTGTAGTATATGTTCTTATCGTATCTAGTATCTGAAGAATGTAACAGAATCAAGATGAACTCACATAATGTAATACTAAGACATCATCTACTACTATATAAGAAATATTGATAGGTTATCGTATCATCATTGCCGAGGGATGAGGGTCGGAGGACGTCGATAAACGTCGGTAAACGTCGTTAAATCTGTAAAAATAATAATAAAAAAATAGAATATCCATTTCTCCCTGCAGTTTAAAAAGATAACCATTTCTCACTGTAGAATAGGATCCAAACAATCACAGAATGTCCATTTCTCGCTGTACACAGGTTTCAGTCCCTATAACCAAGTCTACAACAATCACACAAAATATGGGAACGAATGACTCAGAACACAACCCAAAATTCATTCTAGCATACATTAGTGTGAATCATCTATGTTCTGTACATAAGGTGTAGTATATGTTCTTATCGTATCTAGTATCTGAAGAATGTAACAGAATCAAGATGAACTCACATAATATAATACTAAGACATTATCTACTACTATATAAGATATATTGATAGGTTGTCGTATCATCATTGTCGAGGGATGAGGGTCGGAGGACAAATACCGCTCGAGTGAGCCAAAGACATGCAGCCACTTCCCTTTCTCCATTCACCCTCTCCCTCTCTCACGCTATCAACGTCACAACTTTTCTACCTCAAGTTCTGATCAAGCATTTTCCTTCTCCTCTCCTCCACCATGGCTATGAACCCATCTGCTCCTCCCTACTTCCCTTCTTCTTATTTGACTCTCTCAGCCACATATGATATCCAGCTCAAGTGTAGAGTCGGGGGAGAAGAAGTGGGCAGAAAGAGGAGGGGGAAGCAGCACAGCCGGCGGCATGACCCGGAGAAATTATAGAGGTTTTCTTCAAATCCGTAGGAGAACTATAAGGATATTTCTTTTCACAACATGTCACCTTGTCAAAGACCCTTAATGTGAATATCATGTTACCGCGATGTCGGAAGACTAACATGTCATAATTTTCTAAGCCGTATATTTTGACATAATCCTCCAAACTCTTTCCTTCTATGTAGTAATGCAAGATTACTACATAGGAGGAAAGAGTTGGAAGGATTATGTCAAAACACACGGCTTAGAAAATTATGACATGTTAGTCTTCCGACACCGCGGTAACATGATATTCACATTAAGGGTCTTTGACAAGGTGACATATTGTGAAAAGATATATCCTTATAGTTCTCCTACGGATTTGAAGAAAACGCTTGTACTTCCTCCGGGTCATGCCGCCGGCTGTGCTGCTTCCCCCTCATCTTTCTGCCCACTTCTTCTCCTCCGACTCTATACTTGAGCTGGATATCATATGTGGCTGAGAGAGTCAAATAAGAAGAAAAGAAGTAGGGAGAAGCAGATGGGTCCAGAGCCATGGTGGAGGAGAGGAGAAGGAAGATGCTTGATCAGCATTGTCTTCCGGATCGTCCTCATCAAGGCATAACGGGCTGCTCAGCGTGCCCAGCTTCTTCAACTTCTCGCTGGCTGCAGAGTCAAAATAGGAATTGGTCCTCTTTGCCGGCCCGGAGCTCTGACTCGTACTCGTCGCCGTGCTACCAGTTTTCTCTCCTCCTCTGACGCGGGTCATAATTAAGAAAAGAAATTTTGTACCTCTTCTTCACATAAATATCATTGCCGCCTTGTACTCGAGCCTCCTCGTCTGTGACGCTATCCAACTTCTCAGTGCCTACATTGTCACTCGAATCTCCCCTTCGACTCGTATCGTCCTCTTCTTCGCCTGTCTTTTTGCTCCCTGTCTTGCAATCATCTGCTATCACCGCCGACTCATTCGACTCCTTCTCCGAGTCTTTCTCCTCCTCCTTCTTCTCCTCCTCGGAGGTGATAGCAGATTACTACATAGCAAGATTACTACATAGCAGGAAAGAGTTTAGAGGATTATGTCAAAACACACGGCTTAGAAAATTATGACATGTTAGTCTTCCGACACCGCGATAACATGATATTCACATTAAGGGTCTTTGACAAGGTGACATGTTATAAAAAGAAATATCCTTATAGTTCTCCTACGGATTTGAAGAAAACCTCTGTAATTCCACCGGGTCATGCCGTCGGCTTTGCTGCTTCCCCCTCCTCTTCCTGCCCACTTCTTCTCCTCCGACTCTACACTTGAGCTGGATATCATATGTGGCTGAGAGAGTCAAATAAGAAGAAGGGAAGTAGGGAGGAGCAGATGGGTTCGGAGCCATGGTGGAGGAGAGGAGAAGGAAAATGCTTGATTAGAACTTGAGATGGAAAAGTTGTGACGTTGATAGCGTGAGAGAGGGAGAGGGTGAATGGAGGAAGGGAAGTGGCTGCATGTCTTTGGCTCACTCGAGCAGTATTTGTCCTTCGACCCTCATCCCTCGACAATGATGATACGACAACCTATCACTATATCTTATATAGTAGTTGATGATGTCTTAGTATTACATTATGTGAGTTCATCTTGATTCTGTTACATTCTTCAGATACTAGATACGATAAGAACATATACTACACCATATGTACAGAACATAGATGATTCACACTAATGTATGCTAGAATGAATTTTGGGTTGTGTTCTGAGCCATTCGTTCCCATATTTTGTGTGATTGTTGTAGACTTGGTTATAGGGACTGAAACCTGTGTACAGCGAGAAATGGATATTCTGTGATTGTTTGGATCCTATTCTACAGTAAAAAATGGTTATCTTTTTAAACTGCAAGGAGAAATGGATATTCTGTATTTTTTTATTTTTTTTTGCAGATTTAGCGACGTTTACCGACGTTTACCGACGTCCTCCGACCCTCATCCCTCGACAATGATGATACGACAACCTATCACTATATCTTATATAGTAGTAGATGATGTCTTAGTATTACATTATGTGAGTTCATCTTGATTCTGTTACATTCTTCAGATACTAGATACGATAAGAACATATACTACACCATATATACAGAACATAGATGATTCACACTAATATATGCTAGAATAAATTTTGGGTTGTGTTCTGAGCCATTCGTTCCCATACTTGGCAATTAAGCCATTCGACTGGCGAGGCAGAAACTATGTATCCGTAGATAAAGTTGACTGTCCTCCGACCCTCATCTCTCGACAATGATGATACGACAACCTATCACTATATCTTATATAGTAGTAGATGATGTCTTAGTATTACATTATGTGAGTTCATCTTGATTCTGTTACATTCTTCAGATACTAGATACGATAAGAACATATACTACACCATATGTACAGAACATAGATGATTCACACTAATGTATGCTAGAATGAATTTTGGGTTGTGTTCTGAGCCATTCGTTCCCATACTTGGCAATTAAGCCATTCGACTGGCGAGGCAGAAACTATGTATCCATAGATAAAGTTGACTGTCCTCCGACCCTCATCTCTCGACAATGATGATACGCAACCTATCACTATATCTTATATAGTAGTAGATGATGTCTTAGTATTACATTATGTGAGTTCATCTTGATTCTGTTACATTCTTCAGATACTAGATACGATAAGAACATATACTACACCATATGTACAGAATATAGATGATTCACACTAATGTATGCTAGAATGAATTTTGGGTTGTGTTCTGAGCCATTCGTTCCCATACTTGGCAATTAAGCCATTCGACTGGTATCGACGGTGTTGGATTATTATATACCATTTCGGATTAGTATCGTTGGAAAGTAGTCGATAATGCTTCGTATTGTGAAGTGATATTGTTGTAGACTTGCTTATAGGGACTGAAATCTGTGTACAGTGAGAAATAGATATTCTGAGAACTGGACATTGTGTGATTGTAGTAGACTTGGTTATAGGGACTGAAACCTGTGTACAGCAAGTTTTGGATATTCTGTGATTGTTTGGATCCTATTCTACAGTGAGAAATGGTTAGCTTTTTAAACTGCAGGGAGAAATAGATATTCTGTATTTTATTTTATTTTTATTTTTTTTGCAGATTTTGCGATGTTTACCGACGTCCTCCGACGTAATTTTGCGTCGGTAAACGTCGGTAGGTAAGCGATATTATCTAGTGTACCGACGTTTAGCGACGTCAATATATGTCGGAGGACGTCGGTAAACGTCGGTAAAAGTCGCTAATCATCCCCAGGAATTCCCAGGATTTACCGATGTTTTGCGACTTTGATCATGTCACTAAACCACCGATGAGTCGACGGTAATTCGTCGATAAATTTACCGACGCGTAGCGACACCATATTTTACGTCGCAAAGCCACCGACGACACGACGGTAGACGTCGGCATTATACCGACGTATAATTATGTCGACAAACGTCGGTAATTACGACGTTTAGATGATCAGCGACTAACATTTCCGCGACCAGCCAGAAACGTCGGTAATTTTGTCGCTAAATATTATTAGCGACGAATATTGTCGTTTTAGCGACGTCTTTAGGCGTCGCTAAAATGACTTATTCTGGTAGTGAACACTTGGTCACCGACACCAAACTCTAGAGGCCTTCGATGCTGATATGCCCAGTGGCGGTGTCTGTCTTGTGCGACTCGAAGCCGCTCTCTGATCAACTTGACTGTCTCCACGGTCTGCGTGATCATTTCTGGTCCAACAATTTTCGTTCTCCCACATTATCCTAAGCCAGAGGGGACCTGCACTTTCTTCCATACAATGCTTCAAACGGCGCCATCTGTATACTTGCCCGATAACTGTTATTGTAAGAGAACTCTACTAAATGAAGATGATCTTTCCAAGTTCTGCCGAAGTCCAAAGTGCAAGCCCGTAACATATCTTCTAAGGTCTGAATGGTTCTCTCTGATTGTCCATCCGTCGACGGATGATAGGCTGTACTGAACCTCAACTTGGTACCCAAACTTTGGTGTAAACTCCGCCAAAAGTGAGAGGTGAACCGGGTGTCTCTATCTGATACTATGCTGACTGGAACACCATGCTGCCTCACAATCTGCTTCATATATACTTCTGCCAGCTGCTCCGTAAACTGTCCTACTCTGAAAGGAAAAAAATGTGCAATCTTCGTGAGTCGATCCACGATTACCCAAACTGCGTTCCGGCCGGTCAGAGATCTAGGTAAACCGGTCACAAAGTCCATCGTGATGTGCTTCCATTTCTACTCCGGAATTGGTAGCGGCTGCAACAATCCTGCTGGTCTCTGCTGCTCTGCTTTTACTTGCTGACATATCAAACATCTGGATACAAATCTCGCTTTCTCCCTCTTCATGCCATTCCACCAAAAGTGTTGCTTTATATCTTGGTACATTTTCGTGCCTCCGAGATAAATGGAATAAGGTGAACTATGAGCTTCTGACATAACTTCGTGTCGAAGGTCTCCACCGGGTACACAAAGATAGTTTTCGAATCTAAGTGTACCATCCTCAGGGATTACTAACTCCTTCCTGAGACCTGACTCACACTCTGATCGAAGCTTCTGGATTCACGGATCCTCCGCCTGAGCTGTTCTGATCCTCTCTACCAAAGTGGACTGAATCTGCAAACTGGCCATAACTTCCGTATCTTGCGGCATGATCACTTCAATCCCCATTTCCTGAAGATCTTCCAAAATGTGTCTCTGCGTGGTTAGAATGAATGCACCACCTCTCCTGCTCAAGGCATCTGCTACCACATTCGTCTTGCCTGGATGATACTGAAGATTTACATCAAAGTCCTTTAGTAATTCCAACCATCTCCTCTGTCTCATGTTCAGGTCCTTCTAGGTAAACACATACTTTAAACTCTTATAATCAGTGTAAATCTCCACTCGATCCCCATATAAATAGTGCCTCCATAACTTAAGCGAAAACACTACTGCTGCTAATTCCATGTCGTGAGTCGGATAATTTTTCTCATGATCTCGAAGCTGTCGAGATGCATATGCTATCACCTTACCATGCTGCATCAACACACATCCAAGTCCATTCCCGGATGCGTCACAATACACTGTAAACCCTCCCGATCCTACTGGAAGGGTCAAGATCGGGGCTGAGATTAATTTCTTCTTCAACTCTTCAAATGATGCCTGACACTCTGCTGACCAAACAAACTCTACATCCTTATGCGTCAAACGCGTCATGGGTGCCGAAATCCTGGCAAAGTCTGCCACGAACCTTCTGTAGTAACCTGCCAATCCTAAGAAACTTCGTACTTCTGCTACCGTCTTCGGGACTGGCCAGTTCTCTACTGCCTCTACCTTTTTCGGATCTAATGACACTCCTGCTCCAGAAATAATGTATCCCAGGAAGGAAATATGGTCCAACCAAAACTCACATTTATTAAGCTTCGCATAAAGTTGATGCTCCCTCAAGGTCTGCAAAACTGTCCGAAGATGTTTCTCATGTTCCTTCTCACTACTGGAATAGACGAGGATATCATCTATAAACACTACTACAAACTTATCCAAATAGGGTAGAAAGATGCGATTCATCAAATCCATGAATACTGTTGGAGCATTAGTCAGTCCAAATAGCATCACCAGAAACTCATAATGCCCATACCGTGATCTAAATGTTGTCTTAGGTATGTCCTGCTCCCGGACCCTCACTTGATAATATCCAGATCGAAGATCAATCTTAGAGAAGATGCAAGCCTTACTCAATTAATCAAACAAGTCATCAATCCTTGGTAACGGATACTTGTTCTTCACGGTTACTGCATTCAACTGCCGGTTATCAATGCACATCCGCGTCGATCCATCCTTCTTTAGTACCAAAATCATCAGTGCTGCCCAGGGCGAATTACTGTCTCTGATAAACTACTTCGCCTTCAATTCTTCTTCATGCTGGTACAACTTATCCAACTCTGACTGTGACATCATGTAGACCCTGCCGACTTTAGGCTCCGTCCCAGGATTCAGCTCAATGCAAAACTCCACATCTCTCACTGGTGGTAAACCTGGAAGCTCATCTGGAAATACATCAAAAAACTCTCTGACTACCCTTGGAATCTGCTCATGCTCTGCCAATGCTTCTGCAACGATGCCCTTGGGTCGATCCTCCAGTGATCGGTCAAAGACGAACTCCTTAATGCCGGGTACATTAAATACTACCCTACCTTCCCGACAATCTATCGTCGCATGACTGTCTCTCAACCAGTCCATGTCTAGGACAACGTCAAAGTTGCCCATGGGGAACTCAATCAAAGATGCGGGCAATAATCGCCCACTCACTACGACTGGACACGCTAAGCACACTCTGCTAACTCCTACGAGCCCATTACCAGTGAGTATATTCATCCTCTCTGGCAATGCCTCGAACTCCAATCCAATACGTGTCGTAAATTGTGCAGATATAAAAGAGTGGGTAGCCCCCGAATCAAATAATGCTACTACAGGAAAAGAGGTAACAGAAATATTACTTGCAACCACGTCGCCTAAAGCTAGCGCATCTTCCAGTGATAAGGTGAAGGCCTGGCCCTGGCCTTGCGAAGCTCCCTCCTGCTGCCTTCCTCGACCATGCTGTCGCTGTGGCCTCTGCGGGCCTTCCTCGTTTTGTGCCTGGCAAAACATCTGAGCCTACGTGGGTAGACGCTGGGCTAGCGGCCTTACAGCCAATGCTGGTCCTCTGTTCGGTGCTTCCCCTGAAGCTGGCAATGTCGAAAACTGCTGAACTGGCCCTCCTGGCCTCTGCATCATAGGACAATTGGCAATCCTATGGTCTGGACTGCCACACATCATGCATAACCCATTGGCTGAACGATACACATCCCTAGTGTGCCCTCCCTTACCACAGTAAGTACATCCAATGGACGCCCCCTGGAGCTGCTGCTGGTTCCTCAGCTGCTGATGCCGAGCTGGTGCTGATATCTCAGATACTGTCGTCCTCCGCGGTGCTCCTGACTCATGAATACGAATACTGGGTGCTGGCGTCGATGTCCGCTGTACTGCTCCTCCACCCCTACTCTGGAAATGGGGCCTCTTCTGGCTCCCATGTCTTGTCACCAACCTCTGTTAGGTGAGTTCATGCCTCCGGGCTGCCGTTAAAACGGCATCAAAAGTCTGATAGTCATGCCCTTCTACAAGCTGTAGAATTTTCAAATGAAGTCCCTGTTGGAACCTCATCGCCTTCTCGGGCTCTGTAGCTACCATCGTCGGTGCTAACCGACTCAGTCTGCAGAACTCCGCTGCATATCCATCTACCGTCTTTCCAGCCTGCTTAAGACTGATAAACCTCTGTTGTAGCTCATACCGTGCTACCACGCCAAAGTACTTGGCCTTGAATCTGGTACGGAAGCTATCCCAGGGAACATGACGCCTTAGTCCAACCTCTTCTGATGCCCACCAATCGCGGGCGAGATCCTGAAGTATCAGTCTAACCTGGTCAACCTTTTCTTCTGTTGGAACCTTAGCTGCGATCAATATGGCCTCAGTATTCTGAAGCCATGCATCCGTCGTGATGGCATCCTTCGTGCCGTCAAAATATCTCGGGTTGAGTCGATAAAACCTCTCCGATGCTCCCGAATCATTCCTGACACTTCTCTCAAGGGCTAATTGTAACCCCTGATTTAGTGGCACATTCTGTTCCTGCTGTCGGGTCTGCTGTTGCTGATGGGCTGCCACCTGACGCTGCTGAGTAGCCAGGAATCCCCGGATGACCTCCAGGAGTGCTGCAGCATCAGGTACTGGCGTCGCTGCTGCCACCGCTGGGGGTGCAGGAGTTTCTAGAACCTGCGGTTCCACTGGCTCTGATATCACTTCCACTCGGATATGGTCAGGAGAATGTACTCCTTCCGGTTGCTGCCCCGTCGAGCCATGCTCTACCGGTTGCTCCTCCATGTTGACCTCACCAGCTACTGAGAAAGAAGCACCCCTATATGGAAGGGTACATGTCATCAATCATTATGACGAGGAAGATTCGAGGATGCAATTCAGGTTATCAATCAAGGTGAGGAAAGAGAAATCGAGGCAAGAGATTCAAAGGGAACAAGTTTTGATTGAGACTCCTATAATAGTTTCATCCGACAAGTCTGAAAATCAGAGCTGCATGGGCCACCAATAAAATCTTATCACGCCCCCATACCGAAATACGGAGACGGACTAGGCCAGCTACTCCATATGAGGATACAAACGTCATACGGCGATCGTGGCTGTCGAGAGACTAGGGGGTGTATGCTACATTCAAGTCTCCTAGGGTCACACAGAACATCTATGTCTCAATCATTCAAGCAAGAAAGTATCAATTAATGAACATATAAGATAAAGCAATAAGACGTCCCTGACGCTTCATCAAAATGATCATGGGGATCTAGCTTTATAAGTTAGCTAGCCCAGAAAGTTATAGGTACAAAATTGTATTCAGCTACAGTCTGATTTAATTACAATTATGCAAAGACAAAATGTCTAGATTAGCCGGCTAAACAGGTGCCGGTGGCTAAATGCCAGGACATAAGTAAAGATACAAGAGTGGTGGAGAAGAAACCCACTCGAGTCCTCCGCCAGCCATGCTCCTAGTATGCACCATTGATGTCAGGGAAGAAGTTCGGATCCTCAGGTTCTGCTACGTGATCTGGCCAAACAAAACCAGCGGGGTCAGCCCCGATAGCAAGTACCACAAGGGAGCACAAAAGAGTGAGATAAATCCCAAGCAAAAATAATAATAGAAATAATAATAATAATAATAATAATAATAATAATAATAATAATAATAATAATAATAAGCTTCCGGTCGTAACCTCGGTCCACGACCTGTCCTAGCACGATAGGCCAACCCAACAACCAAACAAGGACATGGGTTGGACCACGCGCCATGACAGTCCATGTCCCTCGGCTACTAGTGGAAGGCTCAAGCACAGTCAAGTCATTTTCCAAGCGGCCATTCATTTCTGCGGCTTTCTATATTGGATGGAGTTATTTCCGCGATACTGATTAAAAGGAATCCTCAGATCATGTCAACCCAGCAGGGCTAGCCAAACCATAAGGCATAACACATTGAATATGCACCAGCCCCCCGGAGGGCTACCGCGCTAACACATATAACACATAGCTCGTAGAGGTCGGATATAGCCTTCCGCTATAGGCGAATAAAGCCATATCCGTGGCGGCCAACCCGACACATCAGGACTGTAACTGGGGTGGCCAGTATGACACGATCTCGGAATTCTTCCCACCCAATGTATCTACCAAGTTAGTTGCCTAGTTAATCCCTAGGTTGTTCTCAGAGTTCACATGTCGTAGCTACATGTTCACTCCTCTAGATGTCGTACTTTGTACGAGTATCCCAAGAAAGAATCCGTACCAGCTCCTGGAGTCATACGTATGTTTCCTCCTTCTTGGTGTAATACAACACACATCACATACCACGTCATTGCTATCGACCATTACTTATGTAAATATTGGACACTTGGGAGTACTGGCAGGTATCACATAGGAACACTTAGCGCTTAGGATTGCACCTCGGTGCTCACATAGATTGTACCTCGGTACACACATAGGGATATCCAGCCATCACATAGGTAGTCAGGTCAGAAATGAGGACTAATACACATAGGGACCTGCGACTGAGGCTCGTGCGGCCAATAAATGAAGTCCACATGACTTTATACGGCTCGGAAAAGCAGGCTCTTATGGCTGTTAAAGCTCATACGACCAACTGCCATGCGCCATGTGGCCAGAAGAACGAGCTAATGCGGCTGGATAACGTGGGACGCATGCGGCTCAGGACAGCAGGCATATGCGGCTGGAGAGTAAGCGGGACACATGCGGCCAAGAACCAACAAACATAAGCGACAAGGTTCATACAGCTCAGGAAGAACCGGGTCCATGCGGCCAGGATGAACAGGTTCATGCGGCTCAAAAGCTTATGCGGCTGAAGCTGCCAGCGCCATGCGGCTGGAAAATGGTCAGGGCGCATGCGGCTGATCAACGCGAGCGTATGCGGCTGAAGAAATTCCTGCGGCAGCTATGCTTATGCGTCCGAGATTTTCACATGCGGTTGCAATACTTATGCGGCTGAGAATAGCTTATTCGGCTGCAATGCTTATGCGACTAGAAAACTTTATGCGGCTGAAGAAAAGCTTTATGCGGCCACCATTGCTTATGCGGCTGGATTGAGCACATGCGGCTGCAACTGTCCATCTTCCCTGCCAGAGCCAGCATAGGCGAACCATGGTGAAATCTAACTATTGCTTCGGCCATAACTTCCTCCAAACAAGTCAAAATCTAACTTTCCAAAGGTCAAAACTGTGTAGAATCAAATTTTCTACAACATAGGACCATTGGTTTTCGAAAATAGCCAAGTTTGATAGATCAAAATTATGAAAACCCATGAAATCCTAGATTTAGGAACTTAGATCTACACAAATCTAGCCATAAAAATCAGAATCTTCAAGAACTAAACTTGTAGAGAATGAAGAGAAGAATAATATATACAAATAATATCAAAAAAAAATCAAGAAGGGAAAATTCACTAATCTCCACTTTTGAGCAAGTTGTACTTGCCTGTGGAGTGGTGGTTGAGAGAAATAAATGGAGGAGTGAATGGGGAGAGAGAGTGAGGCAGAGATTATAATAGGGGTTGGTTAATGAAAACCCTAATACCTAATCTCTATCCATCCCACTAATGGCAAGTTTAAAAGCTATATGCAACCATTAATAAATAATATACAGAATTATATACATGCTAAATATAGATACCGTATACAGAATTCTTAAAGAATACATATATCGGGATCGGGGAGTGACAAACAGTTCTACGGAAGGCCAGGCAACCGAAACAAAAAAGAATAAATCAAAATAAAAATAAAATGAGATAGAAAATTACCTTATACCCTTGGTCCGGTCCGCGGCGCGCAAGCGTGCAAAGTGCTAAGTGCGCGATAAATAAACGCGTCAAAAACGCGCATTAAATCGCGCACCCGCTCGCGGGTTGGATGGGATGTAGCCCATCCCCTACACAACCCACTAACCCACTAAGGAGGGGAAAGCCTTATATGGAAAGGAGAACTTTTTCTCCTTTTCCATGTGTGACTAAAAGTATTGAGTGCCTTTTTGAATAATATATAAGTTGCTTCCCAAGCAAAAATACATAAAACCAACAATCCCCCACATGATTCAAAAATGGACAAAAAGGATATAGATCGATAGAACGATAGGAAAGAGAATAAGATATGGGCAGTTATACTGTGTATCAGAGGAAGGTGTCTTCCGGACTTGAACCTCCCCTTAGTGTTGTACATTTCATCTATACAAACCCAAAATGACGTAAGTCTTGAACTTAGGATCTTATTTGTACAGACTCAACGTACACACAAACACATTGCAGGCATTTGATCGTATCAACAGTTGTACACTTTTTGGCCATGTGCTTATCTCGGTTTCTTGAGAGCTCTAGAGAACAGCCCGAGTTCCCATAGAAAGAGGCCCCACTTGAACTCCCAAATAGGTGAATCTTTTTAGGTATTCTGCAATTTATATACCCTGCTTTACAAGCCACAGATTCATTAAGATTTTATAATCAGCCTCAATTTTATTGCAGATCAACACTATATAGTAGAGGAATGGTTCATTACAATTACATCTATATAGTGCTTTCCAGTCACATATCAATTTTGTTGTTACCCATTGAACCTTTTCTTGGTGCTACCAATCGAAGGTTGGGTTGCCTTTGAGGTGACTCAATCTAAGGGCTTCAACCCCATTCCTCTTGCCGTCTCCAACACTAGTCTCCTCGAGAGACCTTTAGTTAGAGGATCCGCTAGATTGTTCTTTGATCTGACAAAGTCAATTGCAATTACTCCACTGGACCGCAATTGCTTCACCCGATTGTACTTCAGACGTATATGTCTGGATTTTCTATTATAGCTCGTCCTTTGAGCCTTTGCTATTGCAGCCTGGCTGTCATAGTGTACAGGGATAGCAGGAACTGGTTTGCTTCACAGAGGAATATCTGTTACCAGATTCCTGAGCCAGTCTGCTTCCTCACTGGTGAGGTCAAGAGCTATGAACTCTGCCTTCATAGTCGATCTAGATATACAGGTCTGCCTGGTAGAGTTCCAAGTGACAGCAGCTCCTCCCAATGTGAATACATATTCACTTGTGTCTTTGGTCTCATCTGTATCTGAGATCCAGTTTGCATCAGTGTACCCTTCCAATACAGATGGGTATCCTTCATAGAATAATCCATAGGATAACGTGCCCTTCAGGTATCTCATTACCCTTTCTAAGGCAGTCCAGTATGAACTATTCAGATTGCTTGTGTACCGACTAAGTTTTCCTACAGTGTAGGAAATATCAGGTCTGGTACGGTTAGCAATATAGCTCAAACATCCAATTTGTTGAGAATACTTCAGCTGAGCCACACTGTCTCCTTTATTCTTCTTCAACCTGATACTTGCATCATATGGAATGCTTACAGGTTTAGAATCAAAATAGTTAAATCTTTTCAGGACCTTTTCTATATAGTGAGATTGGGAGATACCAATTCCCTCAGAAGTGCAACTTAATTTAAGTCCTAAAATCATATCAGCAGGTCCTAAATCTTTTATATCAAAATTTTGAGACAGAAAACTTTTGATATCATAAATAATATCCATATCAGTGCCAAAGATAAGAATATCATCAACGTATAAGCACAATATTACGCATGAACTACCAACAGTTTTGCTATATACACATTTATCAGAATCGTTAATAGCAAAACCATAAGACAGAATTACCTTATCAAATTTATCATGCCATTGCTTTGGCGCTTGTTTCAGTCCATAAAGAGATTTAATCAATTTACATACCTTGTGTTCTTGTCCTGGAACAACAAACCCTTCAGGTTGTTCCATGTAAATCTCTTCCTGTAAATCTCCATTCAAAAAAGCAGTTTTTACATCCATTTGATGAATAAACAGTTTATGAACAGATGCAACAACAATTAACATTCTAATAGTGGCAATTCTAGTAACTGGAGAGTAAGTGTCAAAGAAGTCTACTCCTTCCCTTTGTTTGAACCCTTTAGCAACTAGCATTGCTTTGAACTTCTCAATAGACCAATCAAGTCTTAGCTTCTTCCTGAAGATCTATTTGCAACCAATTGGTTTGCAACCTACAGGAAGGTTAACTAAATCCCAGGTTCTATTTGACATAATAGAATCTATTTTACGGTTAATGGCTTCTTTCCAAAATAGTGAGTCTACAGAAGACATAGCCCCTTGATAAGAGATAGGGTCATCTTCAATAAGATAGGTGAAAAACCCTTCTCGTAGGTTTGGTTCTCTTCTGGCTCTTTTACTCCTCCTAGGTTCTACTAGGGTTTCTACTTGAGAACTAGAAGTTGCAATAGGAACTTGTGCAGATATAGAAGATCTAGGGGTTCTATTTTTCAAAGAAAAGACATTTTTCAAAAAATGTAGCATCTCTAGATTCCATAACAGTGTTTGCATCAATACCATTAACCTCACTCTTAATAACAAGAAATCTATAAGCAATACTGTTTTGAGCATAACCCAAAAATACACAGTCTACGGTCTTGGGTTCCAATTTCCTTTTCTTAGTAGGAGGGACAGAGACTTTTGTAAGACACACCCACATTTTGAAATATTTCAAAGATGGTTTTCTGCCCTTCCATAATTCATAAGGGGTTTTATCAGTCTTTTTAAAAGGAACTTTATTCGGAATATGGCATGCATAAAGTAAGACTACCCTCCACAAATTATCAGATAAACCAGAGCTACCTAACATAGCATTAATCATATCTACTAAAGTCCTATTTTTCCTTTCTGCTACCCCATTCTGTTGAGGAGCATAAGGGGCAGTTACTTCATGTATTATTTCATGCAATTCACAAAAGGAGTCAAAATCAGCAGAGGTGTATTCACCCCCATGATCAGACCTAAGAATTTTTATTTTCTTTTCAAGCTGATTTTCAACTTCAGCTTTAAAAGAAACAAACTTACTAAGAGCCTCATCTTTTGTTCTAAGCAAGTAAACATAGCAGTATTTAGAATAATCATCTATAAAAGTTATGAAGTAACGCTTACCACTACGAGTGAGGACACCGTTTAATTCACAGATGTCGCTGTGAATAAGCTTCAAAAGCTGAGAATTCCTTTCAACTGAATGAAAAAAATTTCTAGGCTGTTTGGCTTGAGTACAAATCTCACATTTATCATTCATGCTCATATCAATCTTGGGAATTAATTGCAAAACAGACATTCTTTTAACAGAATTAAAATTCACATGTCCCAAGCGACTATGCCAAACATTATAGCTAACAATATTGGAAGATAATGCATTTGCAACAGAAATATTATTATAAGCAATGTTATTTAAACTAGAAGTAAAAGAGTTACAAGAAATATCAACAGAAAGTTTAAATAGACCCCCACAAACATAGCCTTTCCCAATAAAATTCCCGTTTAGGGAGATTACAACTCGATCAGACTCAAAAACTAGTTTGTAGCCATGTTTATTAACAAATATCCAGAAATCAGATTTTTATTCACGTCCGGTACGTGCTGCACATTATGCAAAGGGAGGATCTTGCCCGAATATAACTTGAGATTCACTCTTCCTTTTCCAAGCACTCTGGCAGCACTCGAGTTTCCCATAGCTACTGATTCGCCTTCCTCAACTTGTCGGTAGGAGGAAAATGAATCAATATTAGGACATACATAGACATTTGTCCCTGTATCAACCCACCAATCAGTAGGCTGATACGAGGTTTCAAAACCAGAACATACAGCTACAAACCTCTGATCATCGGTACCGATAGATTCGGTCCCGGCTATGACTACGTGAGCCTGAGGAACAACAGGAGCGTCAGCAGCAGGAGTTCGACGATCAGGATTCTGGAATCTCTGACCCTTCTTCCTGTGGCGACATTGCCTGGCAAAGTGGCTAGGCTTGCCACAGTTGTAGCATTCTCGCTTTGGCCTGTTGTCTTTCCCAATAACAGGTTTTGGTTTCAAGAATTGTTCTTTGCAGGATTCCTGTTCTGGGGGTTATTTCTCTGTTGAAAGGGTTGGCCCTTAGGCTTTCCCTTGGACTCAGCAATATGCAACTTTGCCTCGAATTCGCTACTCAAAGGTTCCTTGTCCCTACTTCTACTCTCTTCCTCAATACGGAGAGAGACAAACAACTCATCTAAGGACATTGGCTCCTTATTGTGTTTCAGTTTTAAGCCAAAGGATTTCCAGGATGGAGGCAATTTATTTATGAATGCAGCAATCAAAAATTTATCAGCTAGTGGCATGTCTTTCTGAGACATATCATGAATAATGGTTTGCAGGGTGTTAGTCTGTTCAACAACAGACTTCTCATCAACCATTAAACTCTAAGAATCTGTCCACTATGTAAACCTCAGAACCTGCTCCTTCTTGGAGTATTTCTTATCGAGGGTTTTCCAAAGCTCTCTGGAAGTGGGTACTTGTGCAGTAGTTATCATACAGCGTGTCAGACAGGCAGCTAAGGATTTTTCCATGATAAATGAAGTCTGTCTCATTGTATGTTCTAGCTAGCAAAAGTTCTGGCAGGTTCGTGTAGGGCAGGCAGGGTATCAGGTTCTTTAAGAACCTTTAACAGTTTCAGGCAGGTCAACCAGTAGGTCATCCTGCGCTGCCATCGCTTAAAATTCTGACATCAAGTTCTCCGGTTTGGAGGAGTTGTGATATTGGTCGAGAATTCCTCTACTGTGGGATTCATAGTGCGTGCGTAGGAATAAAGCAAACAGAACCTAAAAAATCTATTCTAAGATTGTGAAAATACTAGACAGAATTCCTAATGCAAGAAGCAGAAGAAGTAAAATTCAGAACAGGAATTAAGAGTTTAGGATTCGAGGCACGTTACAAACGCTGTCCTTAGAATAGAATTTTGTCCCCACAATCGTGCAACGGGTTCCAGCGATCTATCCCGAGATACAACGAATCCTTCGATCCACAGCACCGTGCACCCGATAGTGAATCCCGCGATCGATCACAGCCTTGCCCAGAGAAAGAGGTTTGACGGAAGGAGGAGGATGAGGGTTCTGGTTGCAATTTTTCTTCTGTACGAACAGAGTTCCGAACGAGGAAGAGAGAGAGAGAAAAGTTTTTTCGTATCTGATCCAACAGATCACCTGATTTGATTTAAAATCAAATCTCTCTGTACGTGGCCAGAATTATCTCCGCGATCCACAAATCCCGTAATGGGATTAGGTAACAGTTCTACGGAAGACCAGGCAACTGAAACAAAAAGAATAAATCAAAATAAAATAAAATGAGATAGAAAATTACTTTATACCCTTGGTCCGGTCCGCGGCGTGCAAGCGTGCAAAGTGCTAAGTGCGTGACAAATAAACGCGTCAAAAACACGCATTAAATTGTGCACCCGCTCGCGGGTTGGATGTGATGTAGCCCATCCCTTACACAACCCACTAACCTACTAAGGAGGAAAAAGCCTTATATGGAAAGGAGAACTTTTCTCCTTTCCCATGTGGGACTAAAAGTATGGAGTGCCTTTTTGAATCACATATAAGTTGCTTCCAAAGCAACAATACATAAAAACCAACACAAAATTGAAACAGACAACATTGGGACAACATATCTTCTTTCGTCATGGTGGTAATCGGACTGGCTACAGTAAAAAAGAGAGCTATATGTACAAGCAACTCTATCAAATGTAACTCTATGTCAACATATATATGCAATATGAATGGTATATTCAGAGCTAATATGTGTCACGAGTAATGCTACGAGAACACATTTTTTGGACACATTTCATAATCATACTTATGTGACAGTACATTATTGGATGTCCAAAAAATTCTTAAAAGCGACGCAATAATTTATATCCAATAATGCACTACCACTTCAATGTGACTATGAAGTGTGTCAAGAATAGTGTGTCACTTTAGCATTATTGATGTGTCACTAGGGTGCAACAGAACAATTAGTAGCGATCTATAATTATACGAACTAAAACTAATAACGAAACATACAGAATAATATAGAGGCATGCAAATTATTATAAACAGACGGACAAGATATACTTGGATTAATTCATGACCAATTCTAAGATCGCGCGGTACCGATAAAATGATCACTAGCCTAGATAACCAAAAGATATTATTAAGATAATATATAGATTTTTTACCAGTTATTTATTAAATTAAGTATATTTATTTACGTACGTTGGTCGGTGTCTCAACCACACTGGAAAGCTATGAAAAAAAATATACTCTACAAGCAGGGGAGGATCCACATGAAAGACAATGGTGGCATATGACCCCAATGGATTTCTGAAAAATAAGATTTCATTGTATATTTTACGATAATTTGCAAAAATGAGCAAATATATTTCAGCCTCCATTTTTATTACTTTGAAATGGCAATCGAACTGCTAAACTATTAATGTTTTATAATGAGGTCCTAGGTTCGATCATCATAATAGTAAATTTTTTTACAAATTTTGTTCTACTTTGTCAACCCCCACTGATTAATAGTGGATCCGCCCCTATCTACAAGAGCACTACGATACAATGACACAAATACTAGTATAATATTTGAATACCGGAAAAGTGAGGCTTACAAGTATTCACCTACCTTATCTAAACCAATAGGGCCTCCATTAGTTGAATATATGAGAGTTGAGTCACATGTTAGGTTCGTGTTTGACATGAAGTCTAAATTTAATAACTCTTACTTGGATTGAAGATTTTTAGTGAGAGAATGATTAATAAAAATGTAATAGTTATCAAAATAACCTTATTACATATGTCATAAAATTAAATTTGATTGAAATTTTAATTAGAACTTGGCAAAATATCTTCACAAATTAGGAAGCTACGGATTAGCATGTTGAAAAGAAGAAAACATGGAGGAAAAAAATCATGATATTTTATAAAACAAATAAGGGGTATTTATGACTTTTTAAATAACCCCCCCCCCCCCCCAAAATCCTCTCGTTAACCCTCCTATCTGAGGGGTTAAAAAAAATGGACAAAAGATAGTGAAATAAACCCTCACTTAATCCTCTATAACCCTCCCTTCTAAACCTCCATCCTCAAACCAAGCATGATTTTATTTTTTTTCTTACTTAACCCTCAATCAAAGGAGACCCTAACTTAAAAGTGAGAGAAGAGAATAAAAGAGTTTTATTTATTAGATTTTGGTTTTTGATAAAACAAAACCTCAAATTCTTCTCAACTCAATTTGTCACTTTTATGTTGATTGCATTGCGATTTATTATTCATGGATAGATAGATAGGTTGAAATATTTCTAAAAGTGGTAAAACAAAATCTCTATAAACCACCATCCGAGCTAAATAAATATTCAGCAAATCTTAGAATTTTTTTTTAAAATAAATAAAGGCGTGCGAGCTTTCCTTTCCTTCCTCTCTCTCTCTCTCTCTCTCTCTCCGGTATTTCCGTAAATTGTTTTCCCCACTTTCATAACATACCAAAGAAAGTCTCCTCTTCCCTCTTTCCTCTTCCTCCATCAATATTTCTTCTTGCTTCCAGAACCCTCCCTCTTCAAAACCTCCCTCCATCCGCACCAAAATTAGAATAGAGAGAGAGAGAGATGAGGATTGCAATGGAGGAAGTTGCTCGGAAGCTCACTCTCTGGCACACGCCGACGTTCCGTCCCCTCTACACCCACGACGACCTCGACCCGATCATGGCCGCCGCCGGATTCCTTCCCCTTCCCCCCGTCTCCCCCGGCACAGGCGGAGGAGGAAGGGTGGCGTGGCGGGAGTACCAGTTCGGAGGAAGGAGCGGAGGCGCCGGAAAAACTTCCGGCCGCCGCCGCCAGCAGCAGCACCACCGGCATCACAAGAGGAAGGAGGAGGAGGAGTGTCCGTGTCCGTGTCCTCGGCCTCGGCTTCCGTATCCTCGGATCGATGGGCTCCACCTGTTCGCCTACGAAGCCTTCTTCGACGCCCTTGATTACTACTTGGGGCCCCACCGTGTCCCTGACCTCTTCCACGTCAGGTCACCCCCTCCCCCCTTCTCTTTTTCTACTTTTCAATTTTTCTTTTATTTAATTTATTTTACGTCCCACTTGTTTGTTAGCCTACTTTATTTGATTTTTTCTTAGTTTCCAAGGTTCTAATATTTTTTTGTTGGTAGAAATATTTTCAAAATAATATATATGCCTATTATTTTTTAAAAATTAAAAAATACTCTCATTATTTATACGAAACAGTTAAAAATTAAAAATATATCCCCCACTATTTAAATTAAGATTTTGACTGCTTCTTACTAAACAATTTTTTTTTAGTTTTTTAAAATAGCGATGGAGATGCTAATTTTTATATTTTGAAGGAGGATATTAGCTAAATATTCCTTCTTTTTTACATAAAAGTAATAAAGTAGATTTTTTTTTAATGTCATTGTCAACTTATGGATTGAAGGAGGTTGAAAACTAAAAAAATGGGAGATGAAAAAAATGCAAATGATTGAAGGAGGTTGAAAACTAAAAAAATGGGAGATGAAAAAAATGCAAATGCCATAAATGTTAGAGGGTTTCATCGTAATATTGTGCAGGTGGGAAAGCATTGTATGCATGAGCGCCTCTTGTAGAGACTGCAACAATATGTGAATTACAAAAACCACTCCTTTTGCAGTTTTGAAATTTCAAAATCAGGACATTTTAATGAGGGAATTTTCTGTCATTAGTTTAGTTAATTAATTATCGCGGCGAGAGTTAGTACTTTTGTTCCATTAGGCGGCTCTTTGTCCAAATGACCTCTCTTTTCGTACTAAATTACGTTACTGCCACTGGACCAGTACTAGAGCATCCCCTCCCTTAAATTTCTGCATTGATTAGAAATTTAATGGGAGGGATAAGGATGCAACCTTTCTCGTACTCGCCGCTCATGCACCGCACGCACTAGACCCACGTGTCACTGAACGGGGTGTTTCTTAATTATTTAAAAAAAAAAACCGGTAAACGGCTAATTGGAGATAAAAGAGCATTAATTCTTTGAAAATTCAGTAATTTTTTTTATGTTTTTATGAGATGGATGCACTGATCTCGACCACCTCTATTTCAAAAATAATTACACAGTTATGAGTCCAAAATGTTATGCACAGTAATGTCGTGTCTCACAGGACAATAATGTCATGTCTTTCAGGTCTGGATGTGTTTAAGAGGATTGGTTTTAGCTTGTTGCCGTTTGCCATCTATTTCGGGATAATTTTTCTATCTTAACTATCATTATATTAGTTATATGGGTAATAAAATGATGTTGGTGTAATTACACATAGTACCTTCTTTTATGTTTTATTTTGAAATAGGGATAGTTAATGTTACAAGTTTCTATAAAAAATATAAAACATAAGTGTGGTCCGTCATCCGTGTTTATGTTTTATTTTGAAAATGGATAGTTAGTGTTACAAATTTCTATAAAAATATATAAAACATAAGAGGGCGTTTGGTACACGGTATTTTTTTTTATTCCCGGGAAAATTTAAGATGGAGAATCTATTACCATGTTTGTTGGCTTATAAAAAATTTATTTCCGGGAATTATAAATACCGGATAAATAGTTTACCCACAAAATGTGGGAATTCTATCCCTTGAGAATAGGTGGGTATTTTTTTTTGCCCGGGAAAAAAAAATTGTATAAAATTTTTTTCTTCTTTTTTGATCAATTTGATTGTTTTGAACATTTTTTTTTTTTTTTTTTGTCGTTTTTATCTTTTTTGGTCATTTTTTGTCCTTTTTAACCAATTTTTTTGTCATTTTAAGCGATTTTTTGTCGTTTTACCCATTTTTATCTTTTGGTCACTTTTTGATTATTTTTTGTCGTTTTTATCGCTTTTTGTCGTTTTAACCAATTTTTTTCGTTTTAAGTATTTTTTTTGTCGTTTTATCCATTTTTGTCTTTTTTGTCACTTTTTGATTATTTGTTGTCGTTTTTACCCAATTTGTCTTTTTGTCCTTTTTGTCAATTTTGTCGTTTTAAGCGATTTTTGTCGTTTTTGTAACTTTTTGGTTGTTTTTACGATTTTTAGTCGTTTTTGTCGCTTTTTGGTCATTTTTACTGATTTTATGGCTTTTTTTGTCATTTTTGTCGCTTTTTTGTCGCTTTTATCGATTTTTTGTCGCTTTTTGGTTATTTTTGTCGTTTTAACGATTTTTTGTCGTTTTAACCGATTTTTTGTCCTTTTTGTCGTTTTTATCGATTATTTTTCGTTTTTGTCGTTTTTTGGTTATTTTTTTCGTTTTAACCGATTTTTTGTTGTTTTAAACCTTTTTTGTCGTTTTTAACCGATTATTTGTCGTTTTAACCGTTTTTTGTCATTTTTGTCGTTTTAACCGATTTTTTGTCGTTTTAACCGATTTTTTGTCCTTTTTTGTCATTCTTATCGAGTTTTCGTTTTTGTCGCTTTTTGGTTATTTTTTATCGTTTTAACAGATTTTTATTGTTTTTAACCGAATTTTTATCGTTTTTAACAGATTTTTTTGTCATTTTTTTTCGTTTTAACGATTTTTTTTTTTGTTCTGTCTTTTTTGCCGTTTTGGTTTTTTGTCGTTTTATCGATTTTATGTCGTTTTGTGTGTTTTGGTTATTTTTGTCGTTTTTACCCTTTTTTGTTATTTTTGTCGTTTATACATTTTTTTGTCGTTTTTTGGTCATTTTTGTCGTTTTAACCAATTTTTGTCGTTTTTCGCGTTTTTCATCGTTTTTGTCGTTTTTTGTTATTTAGTCGTTTTTACCATTTTTTTTGTTTTTGCCTATTTTTTGTCGTTTTTACCGATTTTTTTTATATTTGTTCATTTTTTTCGTTATTATTATTTTTTATTTTTTTTCCCGGAAATATTTATATTGTCAACAAACATGGGAATGTAATTTTTCAGGAAATTTAATTCCTTGGAATTGATTCCCGGGAATATAGAATTCCCGGCTATATAGTATCCCGCATACCAAACGCCCCCTAAGTGTGTCCGTGTAATTAGTTTCAAAATAGAGAAGATTAATATGATAAGTATAAACATAGGGATAGTTAACGTAAAATGTCATATTTTTAATAATGGTGATAAAAAAAATCTGAAAAAAAAAGAAATACAAAAAAATCAACAATTTATGCACAAATTGCATGATAAAATTGGGACAGAATTGTATACAAACTTTTGAGATTAATATAGTTTTTTTTAAGGTAGCTCTTTGAGAGGAAAAGATTTTTTTTTCCGATATGTTTTGTAATTATTTGACTTTCATGATATATAATATATGAATGTCACATAAGTAAAATTTTAATATATTTATTCTAATATAAATTCAGTTTAAAGTTGTCATGGAATTTTTGGACAAAATGAAGTTAAAAAATAAACATATAATTACTAATTAGTGAAAAATATTCAACTTTTGAAAACCAGTAATTATATGTTCCAATTAGTGAATTGGGACCCCAATCTCTAACTAGTGAAAAATATAAACACCCTCTAAGCCAAGTACGCGTGACTATAGAGTGATTTTTGTGACAAATGTGATCGATGGTGGAACTATAGGGCTGGGTGGACTTCAGCCCATCCTTTTTTTTTTGGTTTTTTTGGTTTTTTTTTCTCTCTCAATCTTTTTTTACTGATCAATTCTTACCTAGCCCGCCCTAGTCCATTCGAGTCCACCCAACTCGAATATTTGGTTCTGCCATGGACTGCAATACAATCCAAATAATACGAAGTTGAAGTTGATTTTTCGCATCTGCGCCTACTTAGTACTATACTTTCGTGCCTTCAAGAGAGTTGTGTCACTTGGAGTGTTGTTGGATTGTAGTATAGTCGCCGTCGTATTAGTTGGATTCCATGTTTCTGCTAACTTCTAGCGACTTACTTAGAAAGGGACATTGGAACAATATGTTGCCAAAAATGTACGAAAGAGACATATTTGTGATACGGTGTAGATTATAACTTGATGTTGAGTGCTGACAAACACACAAATTTAATCCCACAAGTCGCATTCTAAGAGTAGGAGGGAGTTCAACTGTATTAACCCCTCTTCCAACACAAGTTGCGACCGAGTCATTTGCTAATTTTTGTTCAACAAACGGCAAAATTTATGCAGACTGTGTAATACCAAGTCAAGATGAGGTTGTACACTTTAAAAATAAGCTTTGGTTGCAAGTCTTTACAACTGCCACGTGGTGGTCGTAAAGATTACCGCCAAAGTTGGTTGTAAACTTAGCTTTATTCTAAAGACAAAACACGATATGCAATGGATTCTGTAATCTTTCATTCATTTTGCATCTGTGGTAAATCAGTATGTGAACTTTCTTTTGTACTCCTCGTGTCGGAGTCGGAGTCTCGTGTCGGAGTCAGTGTGATATATGCTTGATTTTTGGTGAATGTACTACAGTACTACTATTTTTGGGTAGGATTTTGAGATTTCTAAGAGTGGTTTGGTCATTCCAGGTCCATGCCTCTTACTAGGTCGCAGGACTTGCTGGACGTCGGAGCCTACCGTCACATGAGAGACTGCAACATGGAGGACGAAGGGATCTACGTGTTCCGAGACGGCACTCTGGATCACAGGACCAACGCGATGGACTGCACCAGCAATGGGATGATCAAGCCCACCCCCACCAAAGCCAACACCGACACCGCCACCACCACCACCTTGTCGTCAACGTGTTTGGTTCCTTTGGAAGATCTTTTCCCGTCGACAAGTCGAGATATCGTCAGCTTAGGTTGAGTACCGACTAGGCGACTACTGCTGCTGCAAAACCCGATATAGATATAGCAACCTTTGACAATTTTGCAGAATGTTTCTTTACCATAGGATTTCCTGCTTATTTCTGATTGATTTTTTTTTTCTTCTTTCAACAGTCAGTAGGCTGTAAGAAGTTTTGCATGAACATAGTAGTAGTAGTTATTAGGAGATGTATAGAGTTTAATCTACCAGAGTTTGATTCTAAACATCACATTTTCAGTTTTTTTTTTCCTTGGGAAATTAATTTGTTGTTTTGTGTTGACATTCTTTCATCATGATCATGATCATTGGAGTGGTAAAGTGAAAACCCTTGTTAGCAATTGGGCAAACTGAAAAAAAATTTCAAAAGTACGAGTATAAATCGGCACAGTACAAGAAAAGTACGTCAGAAAATTCGGTCAAATATTTATCATACGAAAATATTGAGGTTAGAACTTAAACAGGTTGTCAAATTTGGTTAATTAGACTTGCCATAACTTTTTTTTGCCAATTTTCTCAATAATTCGTACAAAACATGATTAAAATTTTTTACATGCTTAAAATTTGGATACTAATTCGAATATTTTAAAAATATGCAAGTATTATACGTTTCTAAAAGGTAAGAAAAAATTTGCGTACAATAGGAGTTTTATTCGGGTGATTGCTAACAAGGGTGAAAACCACTCTTTCTTACTGTAGTTGCTTCATTTATGCATATAGATGAATTGAAGATGTATGCATGCATGCTATTATTTGACTTGTTACCAACTAATTGGATATTATGGACAACCCAAATTTGATTGAACTTTAGAGTGACTTGCAAATTAACCAAGCTCTCTTAAAGTCAGAACCCACATATCCACGCAAGCCCAGCTCAGCAATCCAAATCACTCCCTTTACACTTTCGGACGTGAATCAAAAATACGTGACAAGTGGTGGTCCTCCATTGGTCCGGACTGAGACCCACGAAAATCAAGCCCCTATGCTATAGTCAAGGTCCAATCTAGACCAATGAGAGCATACCACGTGTTCTCGGTTCACGCGGACTATTTTTCGGCCGACGGTCTGTGTACCAGAGTTGCACTTTTCCTCTTTCATACCATCTCATAACTGCACTACCCAGACATTCCCAACTGTTCTCATGCGCTCTCTCTTCATTCACAACTTGACCCATCAAACCATGGTGTCATTGATACGGATGATACTTCAGAGAGTGCAAATGAACTCGGAATAGACCACATTCGATTATCATATCAAAATTATAGATCTTCTATAATTTAATTACAGTTATAGATCTACTACTCCAAGACCTTCAATAATTAAAGGCTTTCTATAACAAGACTTTCCTTTAGTTAAGCACTTCCTATAACCAAGTCCTTCCTTAATTAAGCCATTCAACACTTTTTTTTCAAGTTGGTGCATAGATATAACTCATGTCCAACTTTGACAAGACTTGTGAACATGTGGCTGGCCACGACTTTTGTAAGAATGCCAACTAACTGGTCTTCTGTTTTCATTGACAGGGTCTCAATAATTTCATTTCTATCTTCTCTTTGATGAAGAACCGTTCAACTTTCGCATGCTTTGTTATGTTATATTGAACTGTATTATGCGTAATATCACGTGTAGCTTAGTTGTCATAGAACTACTTCATTGCCTGAGAATATATATATATATATATATATATATATATATGAGAAAATAAAATTTTGCTACTAAGACCATTTCCATTACTACTACACTTATCATTTTTATCTTAGAAATAATTAGATTATTTGTTAAGCTATTTCTTTTTATATCAACTCCTTGATTAATTACTTGTACTATTTAAAATCCCCTAGCTAGAGAACCCATATTGAATAAAATTATACGAGTCCTTAATCCCATACTTACATATGTGTTATTTATTTGATATGGTCTTTCATCCATTTCCATTTAGCTATATTTATTCTTTCTAATATTCTAACCCAAAAAACCCAGCTCTCATCATATTCTCCTATTAATTCTCTCAATTTTTGTAAAGCCCAATCTCTTTAAATCCCTAAGCCCAAGCCCAACCTTTCTTTCCCAAGCCCGCTCATATTGTATTTTTTCTGTTCTTTTCTTATTTCTTTTTTTCCTTCCGGGCCCAAACCTTCATTATCAGACCTGGGACCCGCTTACCCACTGTTTCAAATGTGGAGGAACAGTGCTTTCAGGCTCTTCCCCCATCAGTCAATAATATGTACTCATCTGGTGAGTCCTAGAGTTATATACTAAAATCATCACTTTTGTATTAACTATATGTCCTTATCTTTTTTGAATGAGAATCCTATGTGGGCCAACGTTTACATATTATATTTGTTATAATGTTGTTCGATATTCTACATTGTAGATAATATGGTGTGTGGTGACCGTGACACACAGAAGATCATATATTCAGTTCCATGTAGAATATATAAATGGTTCACAACCTAGATGGATTTAGACAAACCATTGATAAAGTTGTAGTATAATATAGTATTAATCTATCTTGACTATAGGTTTACACTAGTGCACTTTACGTGTATTGAAGAGGACCACTTGAGCTTGTTCTTTTTGTACTGACTACGTAAGAGAACAAATACATCTGTTATTATGGATGCTTGTGCTTTTAATCCGGATATAATAATATATGCAGTGTGTATTACTTTGACTCGTAAAAGAGTGTGATTCATTATGGGTCAGCAACCTCTATGAATTGGATAATGACATTGTCTGTATGATGAGATGTTGATTATAAAAGGAATTCATGTTCTAGTACGTCGAGTTGATGTTGTCCCCTTAAGGAGCTAACGATTGTCATGTAAACCATACAGGTAGATTATATCCGACATGACAAATGAAGTTGAGTGGTACTACTTAAGAACAAAAGATTTCGATCAATATAATTGTTAGTAACTTAATTTTATCGACGGACATTCGATATTTTAACATGGGGAGATGAATAGGCATATAATAAGAAGGAGGCCGTAAACATAATTTGGGATTAGAAAAATAGTACAAGAATAGCTCTTTAGTGGATCGAGCTATTGTTAACCTAGTGGAAGGAAATGATCTACTGGAAGGAAACAATCTAGTGGAAGGACTAGCTCTCTCTTCCCTATTCGTGGCAGTACAAGAGTCACAAAAGGAGTGAATAGAAACCTACGCACTTAGCAGTGTAGGAAGTGTTTGTGGTTAGGGCTAGTGTGAGTTGTGTAATGGGTTGATGTCACGTCCCACTTCCCAAATGGAATGGTGACGTCATACACATCTCCAGGCTACGCGCCGAAAGTCCGCGATTGTCGCCCGTAAACATCAGCAAAAATGGAAAATGCCAGAGATTACAACTTATTATACATATGGAAATCGTTATACAGGATTTCATCAACAATACTTTTACAAGCTTATTACAAAAAAAATATAAGTAGCAAGTTGTCCAGGTGATTACTCCTCGTTGTACTGCGGCGTTACTTCAGCGGAGACGTCCTCTTCTTCACCTAGTGAACAATACTAGGTCGTTTTAGAAAACGACAAGCAAGTCCTCGGTCAAGGACGGTAAAGTATGCAAAAGAAAGATGCAGTTTTTCAAAAGAAAGAAATATGCCAACTAGCACTATTATATGTGTTTACTTCACAAAATCAAGGAAGTGTAAATGACATCCTACTCCATAGATTGTAAGATATTCTGAGCTTCCCTCGAGCTCTCAGTAGGATTTTGCTTCCCTTGAGCAATCAAGAAACTACCTACCTTTGATAGGTGGAGTTATTTGCTGGAGTAAGATGAAATTTAGTAGACTAAATGCAATGCAAATTTTGAGAACAGTACTCTGAATTAATTCCCTAAATAATTCCCGTGAACAATCCCGTTAACCTGGGATCAGGCTGTGATTTCGGAGCCTCCCTTGGGCTAAAACCAATCTATTCGATGTTACTGTCGGAATAGAAGTAGCAGGACAGGAGCCTCTCTTGGGCTAGTACTTATATAGAAGTACTCATCAGGATATTCAGGAATTGCTGATCAGCCTTTTTATGGTTATTATGTTACGGGATATCTAGGGATATTCAGTTGTCCTCCCCACCCAATGATTCTAAAATTTCCGAAAATCAGAAATTTGTCTATCTCCTAAATTTTTCAAAAATTTCGGCAGAGTCTCCTTTGTATTTAGGAGCTCCGACAATTTACAAAACATGATATAAGAGATATACGGGCTCGCCGACCCCTTCGGTGGAGCAACCCTCAACACCGGAACCACGCATTTAATATCCGGGTACGCCGACCCCTTCGGTGGAGCAACTCTCAACACCGGAACCACGCAGTATATAAGTATATAATGAAACTAAAGTTGCAAAATTCTTACCAAGTGGCTATTCTTACCAAACAATGACAGGTAGTGTTTTGTGAATGACTAAAACACAAAACAAGAACAACCCATTAGTAAGACTTAATCTCAAAGAATAATATTGCAAATTCTTACTTGGATTGGTAATTACATATGGAAGACCTAAAACAATCATAACCTTATGTGTATGAATACTTCATTATGCAACATATAGGTTGATATAGGTATGTCAAATAATGTAAAGTTCAATTTTAAATGCTGAAATTTATATAGAATATGGATCAAAATCTCGAAATACCAAATTTCGGAAACTATGCATATACTAGTTTACGTAGGGGACGAAGACCAAGGTGTAGTGATCAACTTCTAAGAATAATCTATAATGATAAGCAATAACGTAGAAGTTTGATTTTTATAAAAAAAAAAGTCTAAAATGATACACAAAAGGCATGATATGGCCCCGTAATGGTTCAAATTGTATCCCGTGGTAATCTATGCATTGTTTAACTATGTGACACCTACACTAATATTATAATATAAAGTATTTACTTGCAAGAACATCAAAAATATAATTGTACACTACAACTCAATAGCTAACAAGTCTAACACATTAAAATTTTTGCAATCATGTATTACTACAATTATTTGTACATAAAGTGTCCCGTGTTGTGTTATTATCATGCTCAAAATAATTATGGATAGTGTTTATTAAGGAAATTCAGAATTTGTACACACAGATTTTCTTATGACAGACAATCTATCATTTAAGGAAGGAAAAAAAAAATATTCAAGGAAGGGGGATGAGGACTTGCCTTGGGTTGGAGACGACCTAGACTTTTCTTCCACAACTCCTAAATTAAACCCCACAACAAGAGAGTTTTGTTAGCAACTCTAACCTAGGTTTAAGTTAGAGAAAGAAAAAAAATAGAGATTGGGGAAGAAGAATAGGGATTTAGAATTTCTTTACCTAGGTTTTCTTTGGATTTGAAAGTGGAAGAGGAGGAAGATGATGAAGATGGAGTGGAGATGAAGTGGTGCTTGTGGTGGCGGCCGGAGGCTGGCCGGCGGCGGGCGGCTGCGCTGGCGGCGGCGGCGGGCGAGCACAGCCGCGGCAGCAGCAAGGCAGGAGCGGCAGCGGGAGGCTTGGGGGGAGGGGTCGGGTGATGTGTGGGGGTGTGTGTGTTTGTTTTGTTTTTGTTTTTTTTTTGTTTTTTTTTCTTCTCTTTGCTTGGTTATGAAGTGTGTGTGTGTATATATATATATATAGGAGAGTGTAGGGGGTGAGGTGTCCCCCCCCCTCATCCCTTGTAGGGACACCTAGCACCCCCCCCCCCCCCTAGGGCTAGGGTTATGGGTAGGGTGTAGGGTTAGGGTTAGGGTTATGGGTTAGGGTTAGGGTTATGGACACATGGCCATGAAACAAAATCCTAATTACAATATGATAATAATAAAAATAATAATTATTATTTTTGGGTATGACAGTTGACTGGATCATAGGATTTTGAGTCTTTTCATCCCTCTGTATCTTCTTTACTTCATTAATACAGTTACCTTCTTCAATATTTTTTTTTGGAAATAATGTAATTATTCCATGATCGCTCCCACTTGGAATCAAACAATTGCCCACTCGACGTTATGTCCCCACACTAACCACTTGAGCTAGCAGTCTCAGACTACCTTCTTCAATATATATATATATATATATATATATATATATATATATATATATATACAATTTTGAAATTTTGGTATAACGACATGGACTTTAATACGATATCAGAGTAACCCAAATTCGAGTTTTCTAACACACATTTTAAGCAAATTTAAGACAATTATAATGCTATGTGAATCTAGATTTTTGTCAAAAATCCTTATCCCTTACATTACTATGGAGTTTTGGGGTTGTGGCATAGACTTAACAACAGCACAACTTTGGAGTTTTTGTGTAACGACATGGACTTTAACAATGATATTACGATTAGGGCCCGTTTGATAAATCGTAAGTGTGGAAAGAATTGGATTTCACTTTCAATGATGGATTTCATGTAGAAATTCATTCACTTTCTTGTCCCCTTGTAGGGGACAAATGTGTTTGGTTGGGATAGGAAAGTGAAAAGTGGGAAATGAAAATTAGACAAATGTGTTTGGTTGTGATAGAAAGTAAAAAGTGGAAGAGTATTTTATAGTAATAGTAAATTATGATTGATTCACATAAAAATTTAATAAATTAAATATTTTTTTGAGATTATTTATGTAATTATTTAATATTATTTGAGAAAGTTGACTTAAAAACTGTTAATTAGTATAATAATATAAAATTATGGTTGATTCACATAAAAATTTAATAAATTAAATAATCTTTTTGAGATTATATTTATGTAATTATTTGAGAAAGACTTCAAAAAACTTATTAATTTATTCCTAACCATCCATGTATTATTTTATAATTAAAAAAAGAAGCAAAAACCAGTGTTATCCATCCACATCCAGTTGCCCAAGCTGGATGTGGCAGCCGAGAAAGAGGCCAACATTTCCATCCGACAGGAATTTGAATCTGTCAAAATGGAGACTTTCATGTCCATTCCCGCAAGTTTATCAAACAGCGGAAGTCTGTTCCCAAGCTTCAAATTCAATGAATTGGGATTTCTTCTCCCCACTTCCACTTTACCAAACAGGCCTTTACTGTAACAACACTTGTACAATTAGAAAATCAATATAAATAATGGAAATACTTTATATATACGGAATTGATGAACTATTAAAATGTGTGTATATAAATGCAAATTGGCATTTTCCATAGTATATATAAAAAATATATATAATATTCATAAGGTGCAATATTTGTAATAATTGTTCAAATTACAAAATTTAAACAAAAAAGTATAGCTTAATGGGTACAATTAGCAATATTTCTAATTATTTCAGAAAATAATAATCAGATTTAAGTTATATTATTAACTACTTATCTTTAAATTTGTTTACTTAAATTTATAAATTTGAACACTGATACACAATGATTCAGCTTACGTATGCTGCCCATGTAAGAACTAAAGGCATCACTTGCATCATTACTTAACAGTTAATTAAAAAGCTTACATAAAGGTTACTTCAAAGTAAACTCATTCCATGGAATATGCTCCTCTCTGTGTTTTCTAGATTGATCCTTCCATCAACATTTTTAAACCCTTTTAAGTAAGGTCACATTAAATTAACATATTATTTATTTTTATAAAATCATAAACTAATAAATATTCAATCCTCAAAACATTATTGTCATTAAACTATAGGAAAACACAAAGGACGTGTATTGTAAGCAATGACATAGTCCATGAACTCATTACTAAGCTTATGTAGCCATAATAAACTAATATAGTGAAAAAGATGTGTTCAGTAAGCAACAACGGCTATAATTTATCAATTATCAGTAGTATATAAATATTTACTTGCAAACAAAGATTTCACAAAACACAAGTCTCAAGGAACTAAAACCAACTCCAAATAACTGATATTTTATGGTCAAGATAATAAGATCAATACATTCACAAGATGTCCTTTGAAATACATTTAAACACACTCAGATGTTAAGAATACTATTACAGGAGACAAACTAATGATAAGAGCTACAACACACAGAGACTCCACCTAAACTCACAAACATCATCATCAGCAGCTAAGTCTACATTAAATATGAGATACAACAAGGGTCGAAACAACAAACATCATAATAGAGTGAGCATATAGTTCATTTCCATGGCATGTTTGACATGCCCTGCTGATTGCTATTATTGCACGTGCCGCCTGTGCTCTGGTTCATTGGGCTCCCAGGCCCACCAGAGGACTCGCTAAGGGTTCCGCGAGAGGGAGGGCTATTGGCGCCTCCCATCATAGGCATAGGGCCGCTGGTAACTAGCTTCATCGGGGCAGAGGAAGGCTCGACGGGAATATGCTGCTTCTGCTCTTTCTCTTTCTTCCCTTCAGCAATAAAACTGCCAACCACAACCTGATATAAAAGACCACTTTGTTACTTTGATAGGGTAATAAGTGAAACACATTTTCACATAATTTCACAAGCAGAGTATATATATATATATATATATATATATATAGAGAGAGAGAGAGAGAGAGGAGAGATCCGCATCCCCTCACTTTTGCATCCCCTATGTATCCCCTCTTTCACATCCATTGGATTTTGTTTAAGTCATCTAATCTTAACCGTTGATTTTTCAACGGTTAAGATTAGTTGACTTTACCAACGGATGTTATCATGGGGATGCTTGGAGGATGCAAAAGTGAGGGTATGCGGATCCCTCCTTATATATATATATATATATATATATATATATATGTGTGTGTGTGTGTGTGTGTGTGTGTATGAAAAAAAAAAGTATCTATAAATATCTATATAAAGCGAAACCCACCTGAACAGGAGATGCTGCTGTTAAAAGTCCTGCCACTCCACCACCTAGTACCCTACCATCAGGACCAGCCAATGAAACACTGAGTCCACCTGTTCGGCTACGCTGACCGCCATTCTCTGACAGCAGAAATGAGCCAGATAGTGACAAGATTTCAAACCGGCCCTACATATGTAAGCATAAAGAATCCATTAGCCAGAACTTATTGATGATAACATGGAAGAATGATTCATGAAAATCAGCACAGAAGTATACTTTTAGTATTATTATGTGAAAAAAAAAAGCACAGTTCTGCAACATATCAGTTGAGGTCTGTCTGTTAAATTACAGTGAACTGCAATTTGTCACTGAACTTGTCCTTCATGGACATCTGTGTTGACCTCACAGTATAAGATGGTTTAATCATCAATCAGCTCATATTGAATCAGTTCAACTTAGATTTGCTTTAGCTGTGCAGTAAGTGGCTCTGCATGCATGGTTTGCTTTCCCCACTTTGGGAAATTTGAGATTGGACCCAGGGCCAGCCCTGAGGTGATGGGGGCCCGAGGCGAAACTTCTAAAATTGGCCCCCATACTTAACGTAAAAAATAGAGTATAAATAAAACAAAATTTTGTTGTAGTCAAGATTTGAACCAAGGACCTTTTAAACATAAGTCTAGCATTATAACCACTACACCACAATGCTTTTTGTTAAAAAATGCACATGATACATACTAGTTCTATTGTAGATACTTCCATGTTGGTGCCCCCTTTCGTCGGGGGGCCCTGGGCCGTCGCCCGGCCTGCCCTGGGCCAGGGCCGCCCCTGATTGGACCAACAAGACGAAGTTAAGAAGACATGCAGAAATTCTTGCAGTCGGCAGCTACTTTAAAAACACATAAAAGTAATCACTTCTTGGTGAACAAACTCAGCGCCTCCATTCCCAATTAAAAAAGATAGCCACAAAATTAGATAATGCACATCTTTTAGAGGGGACCACATATGCCACAAGTAAGATGTGGAGATCTTAATCCAGGACAGAATAGAACAAGCACCTACATCATCTAACACCAAGAGTGTAGTGGACGGCACGATTATACAACTGTCATGGTTCAACTCCAGTCACTAGCAACAAGTATTTGGTAACATCTTTAAGTAAAATCAAAAAGTATGAAAGGATCATTTCAAACCAAATCTAAGCTTTTTATGAGACATTATGCAGAATTACTTGTAGGTTTAGTTCATGTAAAATACTGATGGGACCCACTGGGCTAATAAAATTTACGTCCATTCTGGTTTGCTTCTATTTGGTCTGGGTGAAAAATAATTCTTAGCATATTCTTTGACTTTTGATGTAACAAAAAACCATTGACCTTGTAGAGGTGCTAGGCTCGGACTACTAAAAATCTGAAGGTTTTTCAATGAAATCAAACAAATGGTATTTGTAATGATGTGTATGTTACAGAACGTAATAACATAAATATCCATATCCAATCATGTCATATAAGTCGACATGAAAATTAATGCCAGGAGGTTTGATGAAATTATGAACAATAGACTTGACACCCATCTGAATCCCAGCAGAAACATGTACTTACTGGATATGATAGCCCAAACACAATTAAACGATAAGGATTAACTCAAGATATAAATTTGTTTTCTGGATTGAGTATGAGGGGAAGATTCAAACCTCGTATGTTACAGTTCCACCAGAAGTTGCAGCCTGTCGAAGGGTAACATTAGATATGGCACCATTTGCAGAAAGAATGCAAACTGCACGAGGTCCATTTTGAGAGAATGACATGATCTTTGATGATACGTCCTAAAATACAAAGAACTTGCATTGTTATCAGAAGAACAATAATCATTAGTTTGTTATAAATCTTCAAATTGCAGAAAAGTCGAGCAATAATATGTGAAGTGGAAAGTATAAATACTAAAGGTAATTGATGCAGGATCTCTTCCCTCTAAGTGGTATAAACAAACAATTGTGTCGACAAAAGAGCAAAGGTCAATATACATTTTTCAACTAACAAATTTTATGCTGACTGAATTGCTATTTACACTACAGCATCTGAATTACTAATATTTTCATGTAGGATGCTAATGTGCCCCTATGACTTGAACTAGCAAAACCATCCGACTTGAGGATATTGGATAGAGTTGCAAGTCTAAATGGAGCAATTTGTAGGGGAATCTGAAGTCTGTTGACTAAGATTTAAGAGTTTCATTCAGCTCTTTAAAGGTCAAGCACTGCAGTAACATGACGAAGAACTGGAACAAAGAGAGAGTAAAGTTATATCACCCAAAACTGGCATATGTAGTTAAATCATCCAACTATGGAATTTCCCCAGTATCCTTACAACAGTTCTATCTACCAAAGTGGAAGTTATTTCAGTTCTCAAGCATTCATTTTGGAGATGATATGAATGATCGATTTGAAAAGCAATTAAGAGCAGACATGAACAACAAATTGATGAATAATTATTGTAGTGAACTTTTACTTCACATTGGTTTAGTCCTTCACTAAAGACTTGCACACAAAAGGCAGGAAGCAATCGTAATAGCATAGAAATGCATGAGAAAGCTATGAATTTCTTTTCAAGCACATGATTTCAAGAGATTAATTTAGAAAACAAAAAGGATCTAAGAATACTGACTGTAGAAGTTAAACCAAATTTAAAACTCCACAAAATTTCTCTAGCAAGTTCCAGGAAAAGTTAGAAAGTTGTGTACAATAAAAAATGTAACACCACTTACATTAGACACATCGTCTCTTCTATAATCACAGGCTCAAGATAGATATATGTATAAGCTTTCATGAAGAACGAACAGAAAAGAGATGAATAGAAAGAAATGTCTAAAATTAATCGCTTATAAGTTATTATCCGCAAAACAAGCATCTAAACGTACAATTGTCTCCTGCACACTAAAAGGACAAACAAAAGCATTTAATCCATAAAGAAGAACTATTTGCAATACTACAAACAACTTGTTTTTACTGATTCATATCCCCGCAGAACAAAGAAAATTCTAACATACGGACACTAAGTCAAGTTTCAAATATCTTATACTAAACTCTGAAATGTTCCTCGATATTCAGAGTAAAAAAATCCAATACCTCTCCTGCCTTGACAGTAATAACATGTGGAATAAACCCCGTCCCTGCAGAACCTGCAAGTCCATCTCTTTATAAGAATTTACACCACGATATATAAATATAAATATAGATATAAACTGAATCTTGGATGAAGAAAAGACGATAAATTTAACCAGGCGTAACAAGTTTTCACTAAGAATCATAAATAATAAAAAAATCGTGCACAAATTGTTATCCACACCTACTGAATCCCATAATCAATCATATCCCACCTCAGATCTAACCAAAAAAATTCATCAGTTCTCACTAGAGGAACAAATTCAAGAAACATTACTTCTTAGCTTCTGTCATAGCCTATAATAAATACTACAAACCAAATAAAGAGAACACTAACAAAAGAACCCACACAATCTAACAATTTCCAAATATATTCATGTCAGCAAACTAATACATACTGAGCCAAACAAAGGAATGAGAATATACCAAGAGCAGCCATCTGCATCTTCTTGCTAGATCCGGAGGGTCGGCCCCTCTTCTTCATGGCATCAGCAGAGTGATGCGCCATCCCCGGAGTACTCCCCGTTGCCGTGGGCGGGGAAGAGAACGTTATGTTCCCGCCCGACGGCGGGCCCACCGAGGCAGGGGAAACCGGGGTTATAGCGAGGGCCATTGTACCGTCCGGGCCGTACTTTCTCGGCCGGCCTCTCTTCCTCTTAACGGGCTCGACCCCCATGTTGATGTTGAGCCCGTGAGGGCCGGGGATCATCGGAGACGGCCCATTGCCGCTTCCGGGGCGGCCGCTACCTCCATTGCTTCCGCCGCCGCCGCCACTCGCTCCTTGGTAGGAAAGAGCGGCAGGCGGAGGCGGGGAGCTGGCGGCGATTGGCTTGTAGACGGCGGTGCCGTCAGGGGCGAAGGTCAGACGCATGTTCTGCATCGACGGCGGCTGCGGTTGCACCGCCGGCGACTTCTGGATGGTGAAAGGCTCCCTAGTTGCCATAATGCTAGGCTCGGATCTCACCTCCATTGCACTCAAAGCACTGAGAGTGAAATCACAAGTGTTCAGCTACTAAAGAGCTTGGATCTCCGCGAAAGAAACGATTTTTACGGAGGAGATCTAAGCAGAAACCCTAGAAATGAGCACAATCATACTGTGAAAGAGAAACTTTTGGAGAACAAAATCGCAGCGAAACCAAAATTTCAAGCTTAAAATAGCAAAAGAAACGATTTTTTGTTCTTTTTTTTTGTACATGAAAAACAAAGAGAAATGAGTTAAAATTTGAAAAACCCAAAACCCTAAACTCCAAGAAAACTAATTATTAAACTTGAGATTACAACACAAGCGCCAAAAATATAATATAGCTCACAGTACTACAACAACAACAACAATAACAAAAACTAAAAATAGCAGAGAGAAAAATCCAAAGAAAACAGTAGAAATTCAGCCAAAAAAACCCTAAATCAAAGCGAAAATCCCAGAGAAATTAGCACCCCCACTCCCCAAAATTCCTCCTTTTTTTAGAATTTCATGGGAAATTCGAGAAATTAGCAGTAATTACGGAGAAACTAAGAAAAAATAGGAGAGAATATGGTTGATTTTGGTGGAAAAAAAAGGAAATTAAAAAAACCCAAACCCTAACCTAGTTTTTTTTTTAAGCCAAAGCAAAGTTTTTTGAGACAATGAAGCGAATTTTGGGGAAATCGATGTAATATAATTTCTCTCTCTTACTTTCTCTCTCTACTGATATTTTTGGGCCTTTTTTTATATTTTTAGTCGATCCAGAACAGGGGCGTTTTTGCAAAATTACACATAAAGGCAGGTAAAGCAGGCTGAAATTGCTTTCCTGTCCATTATTACACACTCAAACATTTCTTGCAAACATTTCTTGCACTTGTACCCTTCAAAATATATAATTTATATATGTACACTTGATAATTGCATCTTTTCTCTTAAAAATTGTTTCATTCAATTGATGGGGGGTAAATGACAAAAAAAAAATCTTGTTAGATATCCGACTTTTGCAAATTAAGACCTAATAGTCATTTTTAGCAATTCGTCTCTCCTTAGATTACAAATCCGCTCAATAAGGCCCCTCCAGCCAAAATTAAAATTTGTAATCCCGAAATTGTCCATGCCCCTCTCTTTCCCCCGGTGGCGGCGACGACCCCCCAGCTACGTCCGACCCTCCCGCCCTCCCCCCGCCGGCCCTGCCCCCCTGCCCTCCCTCCGCCCGACCTCTCATGCCCTCCCCTCGTCGGCCTCCACCCGGCGGCGAGCCCCCAGCCCCGCCCGTCCCCCGCGAGCCTCCACGCCCGACCTCACCCTCCTGTCCTTCCCCCGCCCAACCCCCCTGCCCTCCCCCCGACGGTGAGCCCCCAACCCCGTCCATCCCCCGCGAGCCTCCCCCCCCCCCCCCCCGGACCTCGCCGGCCCCGCACGGCCCTCCCCCACACTCGTCGGCCCCCCACGGCCCTCCCCCGCCCTCGCCCCGGCCCCGCGCCCTCCCCGTTGCATCGTCGGCCACCCAGCCTCTCCACCAACGGCCGAGGAAGGAGGAGGGAGGGATAAAATTGTCATTTGAAAATTTTTCGCAACAAAAAATAACTAGTGAAAAATTTAAGAGCATGAGATCTTTTTTTGCAAAAATTACCAATCTATGGAGAGTTTTTTTGTCATTTATCCATTGATGGTCAATGAGAGATGGGATCTGCTGTATCTATTTTGGTGTCCCCAATTATGTTACCTCCCACTCACAAGTAGAGATGGACTGCACCAATTTTATAAAAAGTAACAATCAAAATTGTTAGAATCCACCTTACTTAAGAGAGAGACCATGATTAGGGACACCAAAACAATCCAGTGATATCATTGTCACACAAAAATAAATAAGATCATTAAATATATCAATTAAAATAGTTTTTTTTTCATATTAGTATCATTATTATGTAAATACAATATTTCCATTTTTCATTGCAATTATCTTGACATACTAAAATCTTGTGTCCAACATCGAATTCTAAGGGCTCGTTTGGTTCGCGGAATCTCCCGGTTGGGAAAGGAAAGTGATTACTTTTCTATGTTTGGGCGTCCAAGGAATTGAGGAGGAAAGGATAGTGATTTTCAATGGAAGGAAAATTATGGGGGGAAAGTAATTCCATCCATCCAAGGAAGGAATCACTTTTCCACATTGAAGTATTCACTTTTCTTTCCAAATTCTTTGGTATTGCCAAACATCGGAAAAAGAAAATCAATAGGAATTAAAGTTTCCCAAAGAAAAAGAAATGATAAGGAATTAATTTCCTTTCCCTTCCATTCCGCGAACCAAACGAGAAGTTTTATGGACGATGTCATGACATATCTACTCTCTCATTTTTGTTACTCAACCACGACAATTTTTTTATATAAACTCGATCAACTAGGGAAGGGATTTTCTTTGTTTCAATGTTGCCATATCATAAACTTGTCAGTAAAATTTAGGATGACAAAAGCCGATTACTCCAAGGCCTCGTTTGGTTCGCATAATGGCAGGGAAAGAAAATCAATTCCTTGTCATTTTTTTTCCTTTAGAAAATTTTATTTTTTATTGATTTTTCTTTTCGATGTTTGAAAATGTCAAAAAAATTGAAAAGGAAAGTGATTACTTCAATGTGGAAAAGTGATTCCTTACTTTGATGGATGTAATTACTTTTTTTCCTAATTTTTTTTCAATTGGGAATCATTTTTCTTTCCTACTCAATTTTTTTGGCACCTAACCATAGAAAAATAATCACTTTTCTTTTTCAACCCGGAGATTCCTCGAACCAAACGAGACCCAAGACGGATCCGACCTATGGCTGGGGTGGAAAAAAATCTTTTTTTTTCTTATATTTTTTTATTTTGATTTTTTATATGGATTAGTATATCTCTAGTCCATCCTAATCTATTGTAGCTCATCCTAATTTCAATTTATGTATTTGTTCCTATAACTATTGACATTTATTATTATTGTTGTTGCTATTTCAGTAACTTTTGTGCGAGACTAACAACATTGTAGCCAAGTTCATTTTGATAAATATAACGACTATTAGGGACTGTTTGGATAGAGGTAACTCTTTGAAAGTGTAAAAGTGGTACTCGCAGCAAGTTGAGTTTCAGTGGACTTGCAGCAAGTGGCACTTTCCAAAATGAGTTTGGATAGGATATTTTTTGTCTGCTGCAAATGAAAAAAAATGAGTTTGTTGTTTGGATGGTTGTTGAAAGTGAAAAAAAAATGAGTGCGATTGTTTGGATGGTTGTTGAAAGTGGATGTAAGTTAATTATCATGAATAAGAACTAAATTTGTGTAACTTTCTATTAGACAAATTAAATAAATTAATTAGCTACCATAATTAGCTACTTATTGTCATACTCATAATTAGCTATAATAATTAGCTGCTAATTATATGCCATATTTAGCTATTAATTACCATAATATATTAATTATCTATTAATATTAATTATGCTACAAATTCTAAGCTATTAACTCTTTTTCTCGACTCTTCATCTCTCTCCCTCTCTCTCTCTCTCTCTCTCGGACCCCTCAGGCCTAGCCGGCCAGATCCCACCGGGAGGAGGAGTAGCGAGAGAGGGCGAGGCGGCTGGCGGCTTCGTGGTCATCCTCTCCAGTTGGAACCGTGGTCATCCCCTTCGTGGTCACCGGGAGGAGGAGTAGCGGGAGAGGGCGAGGCGGCTGGCTTCGTGGTCCAAGAGGAGTAGCGGGAGCGGGCAAGGCGGCCAGATCCCTCCGAGTTTCACCGTGGTCTCTCTCTCGGACACCTCGGGCCGTTGTCGTCGCCGCTCCACGAGCCCCTCGCCATCGCCGCACCACTTGCAGCACACTTCCTCCACTTTTTTGGTGCAAGTGGAAAGAGAAAAAAAAGTGGAGGACAAAAACTGTACAGCAAGTGAGATTTTTCACTTACTACCTCCAGTTGCTGCTACCCAAACGGTGAAACTCGTGGACATACTCGCCAGTTGCAGCGGAAGGTGACAGTTGCTGCACAGTTACGACAAACCAAGCAGCCCCTTAATATAGGAAAGAACATTATTTTGGCATACAATTAAAAAATTGCAAAGAATTATATATAGAAATATGAATACTCTAGAAGAGTATTAAAAAATTGCCTTTAAAAAATAAAGACTTCTTTTTTTCCTAATTACTTCCACAACCTTCTAATTGAATGACATTTCCATAATTTCTGCCATTGAAAAAAGTGACGTTATTGCTCCTCTTTTTCCTCATGGATTTAATGAGCATGTGTTGGGCCTATTTTGTTTTGTGGCATGGGGGATGATATTTTTTATTCACTTCTTTAGAAGCTTACAAAGCTTAGAATATTTATTTCTGGAGGATTTTTCTTGTTTGATTTAGTTGGAATTTAGGCATTAATTAATCTTTAAATTCAATCATCACGCACTTACTATATTTTTAATTTGAGACAACTAAAAGGAGACATCAAGATACTCGACTTAACCATCGATAATTATTAAGACATTAGCGTATCATAATATTCTTAATTATTAAGACATTACAATAATAAATCCAATTTTTTTATGGACCAAATTGTATTTTAGAAGGGGTTAGTATCTCAAACTGAAAATTTTATTAAAAAATTGGAAGGGATTTGTCACGTCCCGAGTCGACAAACCGTTCGTCTCCGGTATTATTTTGCCGAATCGATCGTACTCGCTAAGGCGCGATGCTGTACGAGTCTGGAATTGCACTCGTACAAGGCAAAAACGTTACGTTTAGTCTTTATATTGAAACACCAAGTTGAAACTTCACAATTCACATCAGAATATAAGACGCAGTATAGGAAGATAGAAATTTGCTTTTCATTCATAGCTTGCAACGAAGTGCAAGTCGTAATTACATTGGATGCCGTTGCGGCTACATTGATTGAAAACAGAAAGAAATACATTCGACAAGCTGCCTAAACTAACACTTGTCGTTCCATACATTCGCCCCTTTATACATAAGCCGTCGATTGAATTGGCTTCAAAATACTTCAGCATAGGAAGAGCTTCAAAACGCCTCTCCGCACTTCAGCTTCGGTCTAGTTTAGAGCGCCCGCCGCACCTGAGGAAATTGGGGGAGGGGATTAGCACACTTACTAAGTGGACGAGACGAACCCACTCGTCTAAACCGACTCTGATTGTTAGGGTAGGCATGCTTTAGAGTTGTCTTTCTATTAGAACTAAATGAATTCAGTTCATATTCGATAGCCATCTTTGAGTAATAAAGCATACAGTGAAACATAGCAGTTTATCATATTTCTTACCACGACCGTGCTCGTCCCTGCATGAAAACACAGATAATATTTACTACCTGCATAAAGACAATAGTTGAGCATGCTCTATCTTATATATGCGGTCAATGATGCTATGCATCACGAGGGACTTTATAGGGCATTACGACGTACCTGTCAGTTTGGGTTGCAAGTCCTGCTACAGGTCTCGTAATGCCTCGAGCCGAAGCACGAATTCATCTTTTTCCCCTAGGTCGATTCGGTTCCGATGTCCCGGATACCGCATCGAGAAAGTTCAACTTGTGCACAAGCTGTCCATGACCATGCCAATGCGTGAACTTGTTTAATATGTGCGGACAGATTTGTATAGCGCGGACAGTATTGAATGACATTATCATTTTCCCCCAACTCATGCAACAATTCATTTTTTCCAAAACCGTACTCCCGATTTAGCGTCCCGTAGGCACCAAATTGTCCGAGGCATCATAACCCACGATCGACGTTTCATATTATTTTGCAGCACGTGAAATAGTCTATCTTTTTACTAGAACCTTAAACTTTATGGTTTATGTGATAAACTTGTCTTTTTCAGAGTAGATTACTCTAAATCGATACGTTTTTTTCGAGTTCTTGAACTTAGTGGATTGGCATGCAATTAACTTGGCATCGTTCGATTTGAATGAATTTGAAGCAAGGAATTAGTTTGCGGGACAGAGTAGAAAAGAAGGCCGAATCACCCACCGATTACTTTGCTCGTGCCGATCGTCGAAGCGCTTCGCAACGTCAAGCTTTAGTTATGCGAGCTCCTGCAATGGCACAAACACCTTGTTATAATTCCTTCTTTTTTTCTTGCTTCGAAATTTGTAATTGCATCCATGAAAACGACGCGAAAGCACTTCATCAAAACCCAGCGGCAAAAGCTCCAAAAAAACCATACAGTGGTCCGGTCCCGTCGAAGGGACTCTTATAGAGAGCTCACTCGCCGAGACGCAGCCCGCTGCATCTAGGACTTATTCCAACAGAAGGGGATGTTGTAAATAACATTTTTTAACATAAAATTTTAGGTATTTAGTTATACTATATTTTGGTTATAGCACATTGAATTCTTATTTTTGGTACTACAAATAAATGTATAGGAATATAAATTTGAGCATATTTTCTCTAAATTGTTCTCGTCTCAAAAATAATATTAAAATAAGTTGGTAGAGTTTGGGTTAGTTGAGTCGTGTTGGATCAAATTCGTGTCAGGTTTTGTCGTGTCTGAATTTTGTCCGAGTCGGACCACATTTGGAATGAGTCGGATCTTGTCAAAGTTTTAGCCAGCCTCTAGTTTAGATCGGGTTCGCTTGAATTTAAGTTGAGTTTGAATCTCGATTGAGTGATCTGGTGAGGTTCTGGGTCTATTCTAGTTTGAATCATCTTGTTCGGATTTGGTAAATTCGAATCGAGTCCGGATTCAATTTAAATTTAGATTCGTGTGTTTATCCGTGATAGTTTGAATAATTTCAAAATATTGTTTTTTCAATTAAGTGGGAATAACAAATACCTCTCACACATCATGGGATTAGTATTCCTCTCACCGCAGGATTATGATACCCAAAAATTATATATTATTCTTAGAAAAAAATTAGTAGGTTTATGTTAAACTTAATAATATGGATAAAAATAACTTATTCCTACTATTACATGTAACAAACGCCCCCTCAAATAGCTAAATAAATTAGATTTATCAAGAAACTTTACTACTGTCATAATTCCTTAGTTGGCATACGTAGATAATAATTGCTATTAGTATTGGGTTATTAGAAAATAACATACATGTTGTATTTGTATGTATTCAACAATATAAAAATAAATAAAAGAATTTTTTATTTACACTAATTATTCCTAAATTTTGGGTTTATAACATGGCGTATTCCTACTTTTAAACTAATTACACACTACACTTCCATGTTTTATGTTTATTACATAGAGTACTCTGCTTTAGGATAAACTTTATTTATCATATATATTTGATTAAAAAATTTAAAATTAGACAACATTATAATCTAAATTGCTTTTGAAGAAGTAAATATATTTTAGTGCAATAATAATTTAAACATGTAAAATCCAAAGTTGATCTAAATCTATATTAACATATCTATACTGCTATATAGTAGAAAAAGTTGATGCTTCACCGTGGAAGTTTTTATTCCAAAAATATCATTGTCTATATTTACCAATTAAAATTGTTCATTATATTTAACATGGGTAGTTAGGTAATACTTATAGGGAAAAAAAATTAAGGGAAAAAATTGAGAACTATTATTTGTTCTTCTCAAGTAATATAAAATATGTACAAATATGTACCATACACGTACAAAATGTTAGGGGTGCAACTTGGGTGGGCTAAGCCCGAGCCCGATCGGGTAAACCCGTTAATGGGTTAGGTTATGGTTGAAGATTCTCGGGTTCGGTCTTGGGTTGGGTTAAAATATTTGAACCCGATCAAAATCGGGTTGGGCTCGGATTCATGTGTTGGGTTACCCGAAGAACCCGAACCCAACTTATATATATATATATATATATATATATATATATATATATATATATATATATATATATATATATATTCACACTTCTTAAATAAAAATTTGAATCCTAAATTTTTTTCACCCAAACTCTTCAACTCATTGTCATAAATCTTATTTTAGTTTGTATTTTGTATTGATCAAGGCTAGATTACTATTTGGTTATGTGTTTAATATTACTTTTGTTTAAAATTATTTTAAATATTATATTAGAGTCCGATGAATCCGACCAAATCCGAGTCCAACCCGATC